>BSBM01001807.1:0-600000 GCA_027924585.1 Larix kaempferi
TACTGTAACAATAATATACAAATCGTTTCCTTTTATCAACAAATTAGAGTAGACAAACAAAAAATATACCAACCATATTGACTGGAATAGGAAAAAAAAATAATTAAATCCATGCCATAATAATTACCTTCATGAAGACATGCCAATCGTGAGTCTTGACCCCGCGAAATCACCTTTCTTTGTTATGATATTCTTCATGTTCGCACAAAAATCCGGTGGGAAATTTAATTTTTTGAATGACTTCTTTTACAGCATTACTTTGCTGGTCCGTTAACATCCATGGAAGTGAGTTGATATTAATTTGCTCTCTATTGCTATGAAATTGAATGACGTCTTTCATTGCATGGTTTCTATCTTGAATGTCTTTGCAAATTTTGACAATTTTTTTTTGTCACTCCTTCCATCCAATATTCTCCATAATGTTTCGTTCATATTCTTTCCGATATGCATTGTATCAAATAGATGACCAATTTGTAGGTGCTCATAGTAGGGAAACCTACTAAATTTTCTAGGATAACTTTTCATTCCTTGTGGAAGCCCATTAATGCCTTCATGATCACATGAACGACAATCATGAAATTACATATATCAATGTCAATTACAGTAAACAACACACAATATTAAAAAATACAATATAACATAACATATACGATGATTCATTATATGTACCTTGACGATTTCTATTATATTGCAACTTCCATAGGTTAGGTGTCATTCTCTGCGGTTTTAATGCAGTCTCTTGCTTGCCATTGAACAAATTTTTTTCAGTAGTTCGATACCTATGATTCTTAGAGAGGAAGTGCCTATACTCATCAAACACACTCCTTTCCTAAGCTTTTTGAATGACGAGATTTGATCTTAGGACCATAAACTGGACATGGAAATTTTCCCTTTGTCTGAAGACCTACATAAAGAGATGGAATATCTATGTCAATAATAATTATATACAAAATGACTGGATATTTAGAAAAAAATGCGTGCATAGTATATTAAATAGTAGTTCGTATAAAAATTAAATGCAAATAAAGTGGCACTTATAATTACATACCACAAAAATGGGTTAACCCTAGGGCATCATGTATTGTCCATATAAGAATTGCATGGAATTGAAATTGCCTTTGTTGTATTGGTCTAGATAAGTCGTACATAGTGACAGCCATTCCATAACTTCAGTAGCTCGTCAATAAGAGGTTTCGATATATACATTCATATCTTTGACTTGGTACTTACCTGATTGTTTTGAACATATAAAAAATATAATTATGAGACATACCATTTAGATTATATATATGAAACCATATTGCACAATAGAAAAATATTAAATATATATATGACATTATGCGACAAAAATACAACAAATGACATACCACTACATTAAAAAAAAACTGAAGGGTTCGTACCTGGAATAATCATCGACAAAATTATGTGCTCCCTCTTTATTGTCAACCATGGAGGATGCTATTGTTGATAACAAAAATAGGCCACACTGAGTAAACAGATCTCATCTGTGCAAATGTATTGACACCATCTGCTGCCAAAGAAATCCTAAGATTATGAGGTTCTTCTTTAAAGTGAGGCCATTTTTCCTCCATATCTCTAAATGCAGACCCATCTGCAGGCATCCGAATAATGTCGTCCTAAGTTCTGTTCCGTGCATGGTAATCCATAAACTGCGCTATGTTTTTGCACCTGAACAATCATTGCAAATGTGGAATAATGGGAATATAACGTAGAACCTTACGAGGCACCTTTTAGTTACTTGATCTGTGCGATATCTACTGATATGACATTTAGGACATTCTGTTGCAAATTCATGCTGATTGTAATACAGAACATGGTCATTGGGGCATGCATGAATTGCTTCATACTGCATTCCACTTTCTTTCATGATGGCAGATAAATCTCAATATGTGCGAAGTAAAATATTTGATGGTGGTAACAAATATTTCACCTATCATGCTACAACAAATTAAAATAAAAATCTAGTTAATATAATATAGAAAATAATATTAATGAAACAAATTTCATCCGTAATAATTTGACTTATATATGAATTAACAATAAAATACACAATCATATTTATTTTGTGATGGAATATATTACATACCTTAAACATCCGAGTGACTCATATGTTTGAAAGACCATTCATAACCTTCAAGTTCATTATCAACAATATAGCAGAGAGAAGATTTGTCTTGGAGCCCTCATAAAGGGGTTCGTATGCCTTATCAAGAAGAGGTATATCATGAATATCATCAAAATGTTCATCATTTTCATGATCATCATCATCTTCATCAACATCCATTCCAACATTAAATGAATCATAGATCAAATTATTTGTAACATCATCTTCAACTATGTTATCAGTATGATCATCTTCTTCAATGTGATCATTAACTTGTTCTCCATTAATATTCATAGATTTCGGTACTTGTTCTGGAAGCACTTCCTCCAGATGAAGTGCCCTAGGATGTCTTTCCTTTATAATTACATGAAACCATCAATAGATAAAAGTTAATATAAGAAATTCAAATGAAAAAATGTAAAAATTTCAAATGCAATATGTAAACATTTATGTGATGCATTTAAAATGTAACAAATTTTGTACGGTTGGGATGAAAAGAATAACGGCCAATTGTACTGTTGGTCAAATAGGTGCATTCAAACTATCCAAGAGACATAATAATTGAACCAATTACTAAGCAAAGCTACTCAAATATAACCAAAATTTCTCATATTGTACTCCACTAAGGTAAGATAAATGATGCTATGGTAATTTCTATAGAGAAAATATAAGAGAAATTACAACATGCCAATATAGTCGTTATTTCTATTGTCATGATGGAAAGTGTCACAAATCTAGAGATTTAAGTGCTTTCCCTGGTGAGTGGGTTAGTCTCACTTAATGAACAAATAAATGAGTTATTCTACTATATCCTAGATTCATCATGCACAAAAAAAAATATTATAATAAATATTTAATATTAAAATAGTATTTATTGTCGATGTTAGTCCCCATCTATTGAAACCACGATCAATACAAAATTTTACAAAAGCAATCAAAATAAAAACATATATAATGCAAAACTTACAAATGGATGGTATTCATCTCCCCCTTCAGTGTGCCCATGCTCCCTACAATGTTTTCTAGATGTTGTGATCAAAATTCTACTCCTCTTAAAGCCCCTGCATTGACTACATGGACAATAGCATTTCCCATCACCCCTTCTTTCAACTCCTTCCCACAATCTAGCAAGCAATTGTCGATTTTGTTTGTCTGGATCAGGAATATTGCTAGTTGACATTTTATCGTAAAGAGATTGAATGAAGATTTTCAATCTTAGAAAATGAAGCTCCACACTTCGCTCGCTTATATCACAAAAACAATGGAAATAATGAAAAACAGTCCGCCAAAAAATAGTCCTCCGAATAATAAAACTTCCACAAATCCTCGCTTGTATAGGAAAACATGTTGGAATGTTTCACTATTTATAAGTTTTAAAAGTCAACCTTCCGTCGGATATCCGAGACCTTGAACCTAGTTACCGTTGGAATTTTGATGTCGGAATTTCGACATCATTGGGTGATATATCTTGGCGTCGGATATTCGACAGCCTAAGGCTTAATATGTTATCGTATATCCACAAAGCCATCGGATATCGGCATAGACGTCAGATATCCGACATCGCCTTCTATCAATTTTAAAAAAATCATTCAAATTTTGAAATTTTTATGGTGAAATCCAACGACACACAGCCCTTTTTTGTCAGAGTTCATCGTATTTTGGGTCCAAATCCACTAGTGATGGGTTTCTCATGTCCTTCGCCATTCTTCTATAAGAGTACTGCTACAATGGTGACCTCAGAGGAAAATGGGAATATAAGGAACTCCTTTTTGTAATCGGGACTAGTCAAAATAGGTGCTTCTCCTAAGGAATCCTTTATCTGTTTCTCTTGCATCTATGGTCCATTTTCTCTTAGAATTTCTTCTTAGAATATGAGTGATTTATTTCATTATTTCAGCAAAATTGGGGATGAATATTTGTAGAAAATTTATTTTTCCAATAAATGAATGTACCCCCTTTTTATTCCTTGGGATCTCAATTAGTTTGATAGAGACTACTCTATTAGGATCTATCTTCACTCCATCTTTGGAGACAATGTGTCCCAACAACTTTCCCTCTGTCATTGCAAAAAATTATTTTTTGGGATTGAGAGATAGACCAAATTTTATGCATTTTCTAAAGGTTTGCTTCAAATTTTGAAGATGGTCTTCATCAGATTTAGAAAACACTATCATATCATTCATATATATAACAATAAATTTGTCCTTTTCACCTATGAACGCTATATCCATAGCTCTTTCAAATGTTGCACTAGCATTAATAAGACCAAAAGGCATTTTATAATACATGAAAGTTCCCCATGGTGTGGTAAAAGATGTCTTTTCCCTATCATCTAGGTGCATGGAGATTTGGTTATAGCCTGAAAATACATCCATCATAGACACTCTAGTTCACCCAGCCACTTTGTGGAGAATGTGATCCATTTTGGGAAAAGCGTAATTGTCCTTTAAAGAACACTTATTCAGATTTCCGAAATCAACACATAGCCAGATTTCTCCATTCTTCTTCCCGACTGGTACTGGGTTAGCCACCCACTCTGAATATCTCATAGGCATGATGATTTTTGCGTAAAGTAACTTCCTCAATTATTTTTCAATTACAGGGAGTAAGATAGGATTCACTTGCCTCAAATTTTGCTTTACCAGCTTAGCATCTGGATTTAGTGGGATCCTATGTTGTATGATAGTTTGTATCATAATTTTTCAGATCTTCATACTTCCAAGAAAAAACATCTATGTATTCTTTAAACAGGTCCTTATACTTTTTCTTTTGTTTGGTTGTAAGAGACTGTGAAAATTTGATGAACTATGGTTCTTTAAGGGTACCAACATTCACTTCTTGTACAACTTCAAGAGTTGGTTGCACTACTGGTTTCACTAGGATCTCGTTCTTGTCAAATAGTTGTTCTAGAGGCACTAGTCCTTTAGGAATAAAGTTATTATTTAGTTGAAGGATCTTGTGGACAACAATCTGTTGTGTCAACCCTGGGGATTTTCCATCTTCTATCTACAGGATATTTTCTCCTTCTTCTTCTTCGTCGATGTCTATATTGGTGGTTGAAAACTCATCCATAAGCTATAGAAAGCATTTGATGTGTTGATCATCCTCAAATGCTTGCCAATTTTTTATATTGTGAGTGATAAAAGGGAGATATAGAACTAACCGTCAATGACAACGAATCAGCGTGTTGGTTTCCCTCCCTAGGGACAAAATTTATATTGAAAGCATCAAAGAAATTCTCAATAAGATCCCATGCAAGATTCCAATATGTTCTGAGCCTTGGATGTTTCGTTTGAGAAATATTTTTTATCTGGTTCACCACTAACTCAAAGTCTCCAAATATTGCCAACTTAGTGACTTTCAAATCCTTAGCAACTCAGAGTCCTACGATGAGGGCCTCATACTCAGCGACATTGTTAGTAGTATCGAAATATAGCTTATAAGATAAACTAATCTCTTCCCTTGGTGGCGATAATAGTATTGCACCATCTCCAGACTCTTCTTTGGTCAAGGCTCCATCAAAATATAGTTTCCACACTTGATTCCGACTATCTTTGGTAATAGGTTTAGTCACTTGAGGTTGCACAATTTCCTCTCTAGATAGATCACCTAATGACAACATATAACAACCCATATCCTCATGAATTACATATATAGGATAATTCATAGGACTATCTTGATCACTTATTACATAGGAAAACATAGCTTCTTTGTAGAATTGCTTAGTCTCTCCAACAAATACATGTTTTGTGGTGTATTTCATATCCATATGATGGTTCCTCGCAATTTTTTAGCCCAACTTCTTGATAGAAGCATACCATATTTGGCTGGGACAACTTCTACTACTACGTCCATCATTACTATTTTCACTGGCAATTGGACGAAGGTGACTACCAAATATTTTATCATAATTATACATTTTACTTTTATGGAGTCGAAACTGTAGAGATCATGATATGGTATGGTAATCTCCAATGCCAATTGTTCCATGATAACTTTCAGAATCAAATTGTGGGATGCTCCAAACTCCAGCATACAATTGTGGAGGAGTTTATCATGCGCATTTAGGGTAATGTAAGAAGGAGCAGTGAGCTCTTGTTTATCATCAATGTGAGGGCCACATTGAAAATCTAGGGCTTCATCATTCATATTTATAGAATCCTACTAGTTGATTTTTTCAACTCTGTGCAACATCGTATTGATTTGTTTATGTTACAAAGGATTCTTTATCAATTCAAACAAGGGAACAACTATCTCTAATTTTATCAATTCATGTTCCAAATTGAAATGTGCAAGGAATTCTTTGTGGTCTTTAGGATATGTCTCTACTTTCTTATGGGGGTGGATGCCTCGCTTTGTTTGATTCTCTGGAATAGTTGCTTTATTTTCTTTATTCTTTCGTAGGACTTTTCTTTTTAATAGATGGGGTGCTTAAGGAGAATTAGCTTGGGCCTACTTCTGGGGAGATTTCTTGGGAGGAATATCATTCCATATATTTGTTTATTATTGTAATGTCCCTCCCACCCTACCAAGTCTATGGAGGGAACACTGATTATAATACTGGACATCTAGCCCCATACTTAGTAAACAAACATTCATATAAGGTGAAAATGGACATATGAAAATGCATAAATATTTAAAAACACAGTAGAATTAAGTTCTATTACAAATCTGTCATACATTCAAGATATTCACGTCATTCATCGATTGAAATAATACATAGTTAGCACATGAGAGTACTTATATTGAAACAAGGTAGTCCCTGAGCAACCAGCTATGCAACTGCAACATTCCTCCCAACCATAGTCCAGTTGTGCTTATCAATCTCTTGATGCAACTGCCACCCCCGATCTGGGCATGATTTCTACAAGGAACCAGGTAACAACAGACTCACACATAGCCAAACATACACCAAAATGATCCAAGCCAATCTACAATTGGGTTTATCAGGCTGCTAGGAAATGGAAAGGAAGAATTGCTAAGCTAGTGAGCTCAAGCATAGAGCCATGGATACCTCTACAAGATCTATCTAGCTTGGCACCCACAATGCCTACACACACCACTCAAGGAAGTATTCCCTTCACCAATGCACAGTCCCTTAGGCCATATCTTCCAATATCGAGTGTCCAAGGTGTGCATAGAAGAGTAGCCATCCCTCTTGATCTTCTTGAGAGTTTATTTTCCCCCACTAGGTTTATCAAGCCAATTCTGTCCACTTCCACTCCAAATCTCTTGCTCACAGGTTCAAACCAAAATAGGGATGCACATAACAGCAAAACCACAATTGCTGGGCATGAGAAAAATGTTTCTTCAGTGGGATGTCCAAAATGGGGCTTCTACCAGTTCAGAAAAACGTGGGAAAGCCCAAAATTAAAAATGGAAGATGGGGAACAACCCTGGAGAGCATAAATCATTTTTAGATAAACGTCCATGGGCATTTTGAGGCAAAAATGACCTCCATCACAGTCCCAATTCGTGGCCCTCCTCTCTCAGCTGATGTACAATACAAAAATGAGCTCCTAGGCATGGAAAATGCAGGAAAAGTGGTGAAAAACTTGATGGGGAAATCCTAGCTAGCTCAGACTGCGTGAGAGGGCAAAGGCTATGGGTTCAGAATGGCTTTGGGCATCATTTCATGGGTGTTTTCTTACCCAAGGAGATCAAATACAATTTTCCAGGTTGGTGGCTTGCCCATACTCGAAATTGACTGCCATACCTCTCCACTCCCAAGGCATTAACTACCTCAACCAACTCTTGGAAGAATTAAATGATTGGGTGCATAACCCAAAATGAGTAGTTGGTATTTATGGGTTTTCTCAATGAAATGGATTAACACCATGGGCTCAAGGGTTTAAATAATTTCCCTCCCTATTCCTTGTAGAATCATGCCCCATCTCTTTGTTGCATTGCATAGCTAGTTGTGGGTATTTCATTAAATTTCATATTTACATGATGTCTCCATTTACATTGTGCCTATCTGGCACAAGAGCCATATTCACCGATTTTAATTGCCGATACATTAAAATGATAAATCAATGGTGGGGCCTTGGCCTTGAGCTCCTCACCATGATTAAATAACAATATTTACATCATTTACAATCTTAATGCAATAGGGTCAAGATGGGGACATTACAATTATGTTGTTGGTCTCAAGTCATATTTATTTTTCAATCCATCCTGTTGAGCATTTGGGAATAATCGATATTCACCAGGGAATGAATCACTTTCTTGAGGGTTTTTACAATGTTCACCCATCTGATTATGGGGGAGTCAGTTTTCATAATCACCTTTAGTGAGGTGCATCGGATAGGAATCCTCTTCCATCCAATTAAATTGTTCTTCATATTCATCATAGACTTCTTCCTCTAGTATTTCGATCAAGTTATTATCGCCATCTCAGATTGGTGGCATTAGTGGTTGTTCATCATTCCTCCTTTCTTTGTATTCTATCTGAGGGTTATAAGGTCTTTGGAACTGAATAGGAGGGCAAGCAGGAGATTGTCTGTTATGACTGCTACTCTCTAATTCCATTCTAGTTAATTTATTTGATAGGTTTTTTATAATGCGAGTCATTTCATCGATATTTTCTTCATGAGAGTCTTTAACTCTTGAGGATCCACTCTCATCTTTGGCCTTCCCTTTGTCTTTCTTCTCAATATCATTGGTCAATTTGATCTTGCCTCATGCCCTCATATTTCCTTCAATGCCTATAACATCATATTGCATTATACTAAGAGAGGGCGACCTTCTTTCTCTCAACATGATGGTGAAATCAGACGGGAAAGATCCTACATACGTGGCTCGGGCTGTGGCTTCTATAGGTTGGATATATTTTGGGATCCTATAATATACTTTGTTGAATATTGCAGTAAAATCGAACACATTTTCGGGAGTGCTCTTTCTCAGGGTGGAAAATTCTATTAGATAGTATAGGTTATCATGCTTAATTCCCCACTTCTTGATGATGCTGGTTTCCTTATTTTACATAGTACTGATGGAAGCATTGGGTAGTGATATGAACCTTTTTTTGGCTTCTCCTTCTAGTGATTGGCCGAAGATTCTCATGAAGACATCATCATGGTCAATAAGAATTTTATCAGTGAAATATTGGAATCGATCTACATGATCTTCTGCAGATGTTCCGTTACTACCATCATACTTTGGTAACAACTTTAGATAGTGGGTAGGCATATAATGTAAGGGGGTTGGAAATTTCATAGGTCCATGCCAACTAGCCACCCATCATGGTGTTATGGGTGGTGGTGGTCCTTTGCCTCCTCCTCCTCTTGACATGAGGTGATCTGCAATTAGTTTCTTAGCTTGAGGAGTAATAGAGGAATTGAGCGTATTTTTATGAGCTGAAGGTTCTCTGCTTCTGGTGGTAATAGCTTGAGAGTCAGGAAAACCAAAAGGAGTATGGGTATTTTGGGGAGAAGGTTCTCTTTCAGGGGTTTGGAAAATTAATTCAGATTCAAGGAATTGAGGGGCCGAATAGAAGTGGGGAGAAGCTTCTCCGGTGGCATGGAGAGGTGGACTGATATTTTCCCCATTTGTTTATCCAAGAGACAGAATCTTGCAGAGCCACTAATTCTTTGATGACTAGGGTTATCAAGACTATGTCTATGTCAAGATGCTAGGTTTTCTTTCATGGAGTTGCCAAGTGGATTACAGCCTACTTCCTAGTTTCATCCGATATCAAATCAGGAGTGTATAATTTGTCGTTGTCCCCATGGAAGATTTATATTCTTGCTTTTGTCCCCGGAAATGGTGCCATAAAAGATATTAGTCCAAGAGACGTTCTAAGGTTGTTTTAGAACTGTGCATGGGCATCAATAAGATTCATTGTCTGTCTTTTATACTTAATCGAAATCACATTTATTGTTGTTCAAATATAATGCTCATAACCAAGATTAGAGTAATGTGGGCAGTTCTTCAATATGCTAGTAAAAAAAACTTGAATGAATTTGTGGTGATGAATGTTAAGATTCAATATGATAAGACAGAAAATATCATCATTACATTCCATTTCACAATAATAGCATATACAAGATCACTAAAGAAACAACGAGCACATCATAAACACAAGAGACACAGATTTATCCTGGGAAACCCTCATGGGGTAGAAAACCCAGCAAAGCTTCCTCAATATAGATGACCAACAATATACAAAGATGCAAACCAAAGACATGATCTCCTCCTCCTCCATAGCAGACCTCTCTCTCACAAGTGCACTACATTTCAAGTGAGGGAAGTGTGTGTATAATGAGGAACACACCTCCTCGATTTATACACATCTCTGACTTGTACTTTATATTAACTAGGTCGGCCCCAACTTTACCACTGGGTTAAACACCCCACTACAACTGACTGGGCCGACCCCACTAGGGTGGTCTAACAACCCTTTGACCCACATAACACATACAGGGCTGACCCCCACTAGGGAAGTCTAATAACCCAAGTTACCACATTCTGATGGAGGAATAAACATCTCCGGATATACAATAAGATCTTCATGGAGGAATGAAACATATCCTGAATAATAAAGTAAAAATATAATATTCTTAGAAGTTACAATATCTCAACACTCCCCCTTAATGAGAAGGATATTATAACAACATCTGCAGGAGCAAGGAGTCATCAACATGATACATCTATAAATCATTGGAAGCTTTCTCAACATCATCAGTAACTAAACCAATTACTGGAACATCTTCAATACTGGAACATCAACATCTTTAGTATTGAGTCTTTATCTTCTGCAGCATTCAAGCAGCTACAGCAACATCAACATCTGAATCCTCACAATCATCAGCATCATCATCACATGATCATCAGCGTCGTCATCACACGATCATTAGCATCGTCATCACACGATCATCAACATCGTCATCACATGATCATCAACATTGTCATCACACAATCATCAGTATCGTCATCACTTGATCAGCATCGTCATCACATGATCATCAGCATCGTCATCACACGATCATCAACATCGTCATCACACGATCACCAACATCGTCATCTAGATCATCATGATTAGTACCCATACCAATACAAGTATACACATCATCAATACAAGTATCCTCATCAATACAAGTATACATACAAGTATCCTCATCAATACATATCATCAATACAAGTATCCTCATCAATACAAGTATACAAACAAGTATTCTCATCAATACATATCCTCATCAATACAAGTATCAATACATCAATGCAAGTATCCTCATCAGTCAAGTATACACAATAGCAGCATACCCTGCAACACACATGATCATATTACAAGATGATTGATCTTGCTCTCTTTAGGACATAGGTCCATGGATGATACAATCCAGATCAAGTTCCAGGATGATCAATCCTTATCACTTTAAGACAAGTCTCATGTCTAGGGATGATGCAATCCCATCTCGTACATTTTGAACCAAGATTCCAGGGACGATACAATCATATCATCAATTCTCGGAGACAAATGTCTACGGATCAATTCTGGGACCAAAGTTCGGGGAAGATACAATCCCCTACCTGTTCATTTAGGACTACATTCTCGGAGACCCAGTCTACGTCTCAATTCTGGGACCGAAGTCCGGGGAAGATACAATCCCCTACCTGTTCATTCAGGACTTTATTCTCAGAGACCCAGTCTATGGCTCAAATCTAGGACCGAAGTCCGAGGATGATACAATCCCCTACCTATTCATTCAGGACTTTATTCTCAGATACCTAGTCTATGGCTCAATTCTGGGACTGAAGTCCAGGTACGATACAATCCCCTACATGTTCATTTAGGACTTTATTCTCGGAGACCCATTCTACAGCTCAATTCTTGGACCGAAGCACGGGGATGATACAATCCCCTACCTATTCATTCAGGACTTTATTCTCGGAGACCCAGTCTATGGCTCAATTCTGGGACCGAAGTCCGGGGACAATACAATCCCCTACCTATTCATTCAGGACTTTATTTTCGAAGACATATGTCTATGGCTCACTTTAGGACTGAAGTCCAAGGATGATCCAATCCTCCCATGTCCACAAAGGACTTCATTCTCGAAGACATCTGTCTATGGATCACTGTAGGACTGGAGTCCAAGGATGATCCAATCCTCACATGTCCACAAAGGACTTCATTCTCGAAGACATGTATCTACGGCTCTCTTTAGGCCTGAAGTCTAGGGACGATCCAATCCCCACTTGTCCACTAAGGACTTCATTCTTGAAGACATATGTCTACAACTCTCTTTAGGACTGAAGTCCAGGGATGATCCAATCCCCACTTGTCCACTAAGGACTTCATTCTCGAAGACATATGTCTACGGATCCTTTTAGAACATGTGTTCAATGATGATGCAATCCCCTTGTCAACTTAGACCCTATCCAAGGAGCATCCACCAACCTCTCTGTCGGCATCAATATAGGTATCCACATCATCAACCTTACTGTCGACGCAGGCAATCTCATCATAGGTGATCACATCACTCCCCCTTTCGAGGAGGGTCCTACCAAGCTTGTCTCAGAAAATACTCAAAGTTTACTTGAGATAGAGGTTTGGTTAGTACATCGGTAATTTGTTCACTTGAGGTAGAGGTTTGGTTAGTACATCGGTAACTTGTTACAAATTCAAACTTTATAGTTCCTTTCTGCACCATATCTTGTCAGATCTCTATGTGCTTTGACTTATCATGGAACACTGGATTCTCTGCCATCTTGATAAAACTTTGTTTGTCACATAGGATCAAAGTTGGGTCTATCTCTAAGTCAAACAATCCTGAAGCCATACTTCTTCACAACTAGCATAGCAAGCAGCCATATATTCCGCTTGTGCTGAGAGCCACACTAGACTACTTCCTGCTAAACCACGAGATCATGGCTGATCCCAGACAATAACATCCTCTCGATGTGTTCTTCCTATCTGATACACTTTCTACCCAATCAACATTTGTGTAGCCATCTGAAGTCATGATATCCAAGATAACATGGATCAAAGTCTATCATATCCTTTAGGTACCTCATCACATGCTTTGAAACTATCAGATGAACACATCTAGTTTTCACTAGATACTGACTCAAGGTGTTCACAGCAAGGCATATATCTGGCCTAGTATTTGTCAGATACATCAACGACCCAATAATATGTCTGTACAGAGTCACATCAACTAACTCTGAGGAGTTATCAGCTAACAACTTCAAGTCGGAACCCATAAGAGTGGCCATGGCTTCATATTCCAACATATCAATTCCTCTAAAGATTTCCACAGCATACTTTCCCAGGATGAGAAAGATTACTTCTGAGCCTTGCCATATTTCCAAACCTAGGAAGTAATGCATCAATATGAGATCTTTCATTTTCATTTTTGCAGCCATCTTCTTCTTTCTTTTCATGATCTGTTTGTAAAAATAGATCATCCACATACGGTAATAGTAAGATAGGTTCATCATTTGTAACAGATCAGCTTTACTTTTGGTAAAGGCCAAGCTTATCAAGAAACTATCAATTCTCCCTTAGTGACTAAACATCATTCACACTCTGTATTTGAGTGATCTTCTGCATATCTATTTGTGCCATCTCTTGTCAGATGGGTCTACTGATATGAGCCTCAATATCATTCGAACTCTGTGGTGAGTTCCTTCTTGCATCCATGTCATCTGTGTATAGAAACCATATTCAACCTTGTAGCAAAGGTTGAGACCCACATCACCCATGGTGATCATTAAGCTCATAAATTGACTATCAATCCTGGGTACCCATATAGAACCTGATTCACACTTCTTCTTTAATTACACTATTAAGAGAATGGTCTTATCTAGCCACTTGGGGCAAACATCTTGTCATGATTCTCTTCCTCTTTCTAAGAGAATCTTCTAGCCACGAGCCTTCTATATTTTGTTTGATTTGTAAATCTTCTTGTTGAACATCCATCACTTGTTCGGTGTTCATTATTCTTCATGATCTTTCCTACAAATCAAAATTAAGTACATGATTAGTAATTCTTCATAATCATGAAATCATGTTGACATGATAACCTATTATGCATACAGATATCATTTACATAGTTATGCAACTATCTTGACCAATACTTTGGCACAACAGTTTTCCATATCATGTATGCATACAGTGGCTATCTAGATGCCTTCCATCTCTACCAGAACATATTATCAAGAGTGTGCACAGCTCTCAGTGTGTCATCAAAGAGGTTTCATTCTAGACAAGCAACAATGGAATGTTTGTCCAACTTACCAATCATATTCATATTAGTAGTATATTGTTCAATGCTATATGAATGTTTACACTCAGCATAATATATTCTAAATATGCATGCAATCTATTATAAGCAATATCATTTACTGTTTCAAATAAAAACTCAAATACTTATCTTTTATGTTTGTGTGGTTGCCTCTCGCTTGATCTTCTATATGTCTTTTGAACTTCTATTCATTCTGTACCACTGTGCATGCTCAAGTGTGCACTAGTGTCATCCTCATGATCTCATACACAAACATACATTCATTAGTATATTCTCAATATTGTCAAAACATTATAATTCTAAATAATCTTGAATATGTATAGTCATGATCGTAGATAATAAACATTTGTATTCAAGGTTTCAGGGAAGTCTTCTTTTACTCATGCATATTCTTGTTTGATCATAGGACTCTTCTGGTTAGTTAAATCATCAATCAAGATAAGAGACATAATATGCATAAACCCTTGATTACTAACTTTATGAATAAGCATAACCAATCATACGAAGTATACTTATATAAGGGATCCTAACACAAGGTAAGATTTTAACATGACATAGGAAAACATACCTGGATTAGTATACCTGCTTAGTTATGTCTAACATACCTAATCAATATCTTCTTTGTTCTCTTGAATGATTTAGAGATCCTATGCTGGAACCTGCATATCTCATAGGTTAAGCATAATAGAACAAAGTCATACATACCTCGTAAGTAGAAATTCTATGTGATCAAAGATTATCGATGAGTCTTTGTCTTCATGTTGTCATGGTCATGGAACTTCATTTGTCTTTCGTGATGTACCTGTATCTTGTTAGCAGACAACATCAACCTCATACAACACCACAGTGCATTAGTACAATCATATAGCCCTAATCAATGAATGTCTTCTATCATTCACATACTTTTACTAGGGTGATAAGACAATTCTAACATTAATCAAGATTGTACTAATCTAAATAATATGAAGACAAACATATTATGAACTTAATCAAGAATCAGATTTCAAGACATACCTGTATCTCCTTAAGTCATACCTATCGAGATTTCTTGTATTCTTCTTATGTAAGGCCTTAGCCTCAACTCCCCCTGAGATTGGATGTAGAGCTTGATTAGAGTTTGTTAGAGAAACCCTAAAAATTCAATCTTTGACTTTCACACTTCTGAATGGATGGAGGGATGTGTCTTGCTGAGCTGATCAAACTTGCATACTTCAATTTTCAAATCTCCAAAATTTGACCACTCACAATTGCCTTTGAAACTTCTGGATCTTCTAGACAGGATCCCGAACTAGGGTTTGATGGAGCCCACCCTTCTGCCTAATCATAAGGTTCGATCCAAGGCTCTAAACTCTTATTTTTCTGAGGAGCTTCTAGCCGTGGTCACAGACTTCAAAAATTACAACTTTTGCTGAAGCCCTAATTTTCCATCTTTCCGATCAAAATCCCGAACTGGGGTTTGATCAAGCCCGGTCTTCTACCCAACCAAAAAATTCGATCTTGGTCTCTAAATTTCGATTTTCCTGAGTAGCATTCAGCCATGGACTCCGATTCCAAAAATTCCAACTTTCTCCGAAACCCTAAATTCCGGAAGCCATGAATGAAGATGCTCCAAAAATAATTGTGTTTTGACAGAAATATGTACCTGATTGTTTCTGCTGTAACTCCGAACTTTTCAATCAACAGGGTCTGAAATTTTTTTTTGTGGTAGCCTGACCTGTCATATTTCCATCCCAATAGGTCTGACCTCAATTGGATTTTCTGAGAGATAGTTATGCCAAGTGTCGCAACGTGACCTGTTTATGGGGTAAAACAGGAGAGCTAACTTGTATGGCATGCCACGTGTCACTAGTTCAACTTCGGCCTCTTAAAATTTTTTCTGAGATAGTATAGTCTGTTTACTACCTGTTAGTTTTTATGAAATTTTATTTGGAGCTTCCTATCCCAAGTTATGACCTTTTTTCCTAAATAACCTGAGTTTGACTGAGATCTGGAAGAGGCAGAAACCCTAACTTGTACTGATCATAACTCACAAACTACAACGAATATGAGGGTTTCCTTTGGACACAAGGTACCTGGGGATGTTATCTACGACCTGTAAAGGTTTTAGATGCTGAACCTTCGCCAAAATGTATTTATACTGAAAGTTCCACGATGGCTGGTTTTTTCTATACAAAACCCTAACCTTCAAATTGTCGCAAGTGAAGCAACCGTCGTAAGTGCCATACATTGCCTTCCTTCAGGTTAGCTCTGATACCATGTTAAGATTCAATATGCTAAGACAGAAAATATCAGCATTACATTCCATTTCACAATAGTAGCATATACAAGATCACTGAAGAAACAACAAACACAGCATAAACACAAGAGACACAGATTTATCCTGGGAAACCCTCATGGGGTAGAAAACCCAACAAAGATTCCTCAATATAGATGACCAGCAATATACAAAGATGCAAACCAAAGACATTATCTCCTCCTCCTCCATATCAGACCTCTCTCTCACAAGTGCGCTACATTTCAAGTGAGGGAAGTGTGTGTATAATGAAGAAAACACCTCCTCTATTTATACACATCTCCGACTTGTACTTTATATTAACTAGGTCGGCCCCAACTTTACCACTGGGTTAAACACCCCACTACAACTAACTGGGCTGACCCCACTAGGGTGGCCTAAGAACCCTTTGACCCACATAACACATATAGGGCCGACTCCCACTAGGGAAGTCTAATATCCCAAGTTACCACATTCCGATGGAGGAATAAACATCTCCGAATATACAATAAGATCTTCACGGAGGAATGAAACATCTCCAGAATAATAAAGTACAAATATAATATTCTTAGAAGTTACAATATCTCAACATTGAAAATTTCATTTGCAAAGGTACTCAATAAAAGTAAATATTTACTTATATGCATAGATAACATACTGATCCCGAAGGAATCCAGTAGTTTACACAGAATGATTACAAAGCTAAATCCAAACGTTATGAGGATAATATAACCAGATAATATACCATGAATATTTCACGACATAAAACTCTAGAAACAATGTTTCAATCAAAGATCACTCATATTTGAATCCAGACTAACTTTTCACATCATATAAATATATGAAAGAAAGGATGAAAACACAGAAGAAAAAATTACTAACTAGACATATCAAAGCTTTGAATCCACAGAAAACCAAGATGGAGTTGGAAGTTCTTTCTTTATATCTTGATCAGACTTCAGTTATCTGAAGTTACATTTCTTACAAAAATATTCAACCCTGGGATCCTTGGCATTTTCTTCTATATTGTAATGTCCCTTATTTGAGATTTATTAAAATGGTGAAATTTTCATTTTTCCACTAGTTCGATCGTTGACTAGTATTGGTTTCTTGATCTCCAAATGGCTCCAAATGCTCCAAAATTGTCATGGAAGGTATATAGATGGTATTAGTACATTATTTTGAGTTTCATGGATGCTTAAGAGTCTTCAAAAGTATTTTTCAACTCTCCTTAGTATTCTGTCCAATGTAGGGTATTTGACTAGCAATTTCTCTTAACTTGTATTGGTTTCTTGATCTCCAAATAGACCCAAATGATCCCAAATTGTTACAGAAGGTATATGGATGGTATTAGGACATTATTATTAGTTTAATTGATTCCTTATAGTCTTAAAAAGGATTCTTCAACTCTCCTTTGAATTCTGGCCAATGTAGGGAATTTGACTAGCAATTAGGGGTTAAATTCCCCCTGGGGTAGATGCTGGAAATGGCTCTCCAAATGCTATTGGACCCTCTCGAAATTATGAAAATAGAAGGGGATATATAGGGGACATAAATATAGTCTCATATTCATCACTATTCAGTTTATTAAGTCTTCTGCAACCCTCTTAAATAAGATACAAAAATACTAGTTTCGACATAGGGGGGAAATGATAGTAAATCTTCACAAATGGTTATAAAACTTAAGAATATTGCTCCAAATGCTTGTATAATGAATATGAAAATTCTTCAGAATATTAATGGTACTCCATACAACATTAATACATCATATATTGGCTGAACCATTCGAATTTTATACCACTTCAAATGCAAATAACAAGGTATTGGGGAAATGACACCATTTGTTCATAGTTTAGCATTTTTACATCAAATATCTTTGAATTTGGACCTGAAAGTATTATGAGCAGTAGAAACATATTATTTATATCATATTACAAATATATGGGGCCTCAAGAGCTGTCCCAAAGAGTTCACCACCTCAATAAGTGCGCCTCTCCTCAAGGAGCAAGAATATGCCAAGGAATAGAAGAATGGTTGTAGAAGAAAGATGAAAGAGATGTGACCATGATATGACCTGTAGCTTCAACCTGTAACAAAAGAATCCATTGTATCTCTGAATGAAAGGTCTGAATGGCCTCTCCAATTTCCAATTAGAATGGGAATCTTTCACCCTCGAAATTGGTGCTAAGGCAAGTAGAGTAAAACTCCACTAGCTCTCCTCTCCAAATGCAAATTGTAAAATTATCAAAAGCCACTATCCTTATTTGTTATTGTATTTTATAAAATTCTAAGGTCTTACATGGGTCGAATTCCTTCCAAGAGATTCATGCCAACTCATGTTGGGAAGAGATTCCAATGTGTGCCACTTGTCCCTCCAACTCCAGCTTCCTCCTCCACCAAAATTCAAATAGGTGTCTCTTTGGCTTCCCTAAATCCCTTGAGCACCCTCTTGGAGGATATTTTTAGCCCTGACATGTCATATATGTTAGATGTCATAATTCAGGTCTGATTTGTTTCATAGTTGTCACAGCATCTTTATCATTGTTGTCATAGAGCTAGGGAATCTAGTCCAAGTGTTCCACTAGCTCCAAAATGCCTCTTCCTCTTCCATGGGAGTTACTCTTCCACTCGAATTCGACCTTAATTGAGTCATTCCAAGTATATTGACCCTCCAACTCATCCCAATAACATTGGGATTTTTATGGATTCAAAATGACAAGAGGAGGATGCCATGTGGCATAGAAAATCTAGCTTGTGTGGGTCCCACATCCTCCATGTGTCTTCATGATCAACTGCCACTTTTATTTTCCATTGTATTTATTTATTTATCTCCTTTATCAAATATTTATGCCATTCTAATGTCCAAACATAATTTATTATCCCCCTTATTTCAAATCCCAAACCTTCCACTCCCAATCTAGGGAGCTAGTAATTTTCCTCCATCACAGTTCATTTGGATGGGTATATTACAAACTTTGAATTGGAAATTTCTCTTAATGTGACCCACCTTGTCCATTTGGATCTAATTTCACATTATTACTAAATTGGACTTCATTCTTGGCAATTATTTGACCCTTAGCATTAATTTGACAAACTATCATGAGTATGGCCAAGGGGCTCAGGCCATTATGACCCAATGCAAAATTTTGGGACATGACATATATATATCCTTCATAGGATTTACAAAATTTATACATGGTTTGTTACATCCCAATGGATTACAGTTTTTCTGTTTGTATTTCAACAAAAAATAGTTACAAAAAGTTTAGTCCATTGGACTAATGTTGACTTGTTTGTCATGGTGACTTTTTAAATCGCTCTTTGAATGACTGAATATCATGCTTCAGCTGAGCTACCATATCGACAACGTTTTCAGTCATTAATCCCTTTGTAATCACTTTAGTGGATTCAATGACTATTTTAGTTATGTCTTGGATGTCATACGTCTGAAGCTCTTCAAAAGTTTTTTCATTTAAAAAGTCGATCCCTGCTTTGGCTAAATCGGTCTTCTTACCTACACTGTTTGAGGCTGATCATGAATCTAGGGTGGCGGTTTCAGCAATCTAAGACTCTTCCTAAGTCATGATTAAATGACTCAACTGAGAGGTTATCAAGGCCTCTAACTGTTCCCAGATTGCAAACTTGGCACCTTTTAGCAGGGGCTTACCAGTCAGTTTTCTAGACAACTCTTGGACATCATTCTAGAGATCCTCTTTAGACTATTGTAGATCTGTGATAAATTGATCTCTTATATCCAATTTTTTACTCATGTTGAAGAGCTCTTCCCACTTGGCCTTTAGTTGGTCATGTGCTTGGTTTAGCTAAGCATCCTTGAGCCTCATTTCAACAACTACTTGGGCTAGCTTGTTAGTAGGATCTTTGGATGATGAGACCTGTAATGAGGTGATCTTTTGTTGGAGGATGTATTCATTCAGTTTTCTCAAGTCATCCAACTCACTTTCTAAGGAAACGATCTTCTCTTTAAACACCTGGCCATCATCCATTACTTCCTCTAGCCATGCCTGTATAGCTGACACTTTCGTTGTTTGTGAATGCTCAACTATAGGGATGCAAAGCTTCTTCTTTAAGCCTGAAATTTCTTTGTCTTTCTCCTTCAACATGGCCTGTAATGGGTCCATGTCACTTGGATTCTGTGCCAATTTGAAAATTTGCTGCTCTTAGTCAGTTATTTTTAGCTGCTTAGCTTTGTTGGAAGATTTATCATTCTTCAATTGTTTCTCCGACTTCTGGATAGTGGCCTACAAGTTGTGTGTACTCATAGTGTACTTCAGTATGTCTATGTACACTCTTTCACCTATTTCCCGGTGAAGCTCCATGATGTCTTTCGAAAGGAAAGCATCCAAATTTAATGTCGCCTGACTAGTCTTGAAATTCGAGGGTACTTTCTCCCCCATAGGTACCAGTGGTTCTAGAATATCCATCTTCAGGGTTCCCTGTCAAGTCTAATGCAGACAACATCCTAGATTGTTTCCTTGTTTCAATTTCTTTCATCGGGAACAAGGTCTTCTCAAGGTCAATGTTCTCATCCTTAATCTGAGCATATAACCCAAACAACCCCGATTTGACTAGTGATGTGGTAACCAAAGCAACTTTTGTGGATTGTGTTTCCTGCATCTGAGGCCATGTTACAGATGGGAAGCTTTCCAATATGACAGGTGCCAAGGAGGTGGTCGTTGGCATGACTTTCGATGTTGTGCTGGACGTTCCCTTTGCTTTGTATCTATTTTATTTTGATCCCACACTCCCTGATATTTATTTTTCAACTTCAGAGGTGGGATCTAGTGTGTCCCTTTTTCCCAACGTGTCCACCTTATGAGGTGTTGGGATGATTGGTGCTCTGATGGCCTTGCTAGGATCTAGCGTGGATTGGCTCTGCTCCCGGCTTTCTAAGTTGGCCATTTTGTCCAAAAATGGATGAGGTTCATGGGAGTATGTTGCTGACCTGAAAGCTTGTCTCTTTTGGGAAATGATCCCTCTAGGATCGTATTTGCACATTATGCTCAATGGGAAACTGAAAGTCACCAAAAATTCTACTACTGCTTTCTCAGCCACTTTGCTCCTAACTTTGAATGGTCCATCCGCATTGGGGACCTTGAACATCCTGAAACTATTCCCATTCATAAAATGTACATCGTCAGAGTTGAATCTTTGATCGATGTACTCCAAGGAAAAGATTATGGGAGTTTAAAAAAGTGGGAGTTTGTAAGGAGCTAGCTCTACTCCATATACCCAGATTTTAGTGTGGGTCTCAAAACATAACCAGTCTCCAACAACCTCATTCGGGTTGAGCTGAAGCAACTGCTTGCACTCTGGGAATACTCTGTGAGGAGGAAAATCAAATAATAGTGTATATACTTTAGACATAACAATGTCTATGAACATAGAAAAACCTTCCCGTGGGGGGACTGAAACAACTGATCTATCAAGGTCACCTTTACTAAAGAAACTCTTATTGTGATAGAATATCATATAGAAGAAGGGAGAGCTAAATCGAAACATCTTTCTAGATGATTTTTTTTTAACTGAAGGTGGATGGATTGGACAAGGAAAGATGAGAAGTATAACTTGATTGGGGTCTCCTACTGAGAAAGATTCATAAGAAAAAGGAAACCTAGAGCCACATAGTCAATCACCAGGTCATGGTCAAATCTGAGGACCTGACATATCATTGACAGTACCGGCTTGGATGACCTTGCAAAGAATTATAGGCTGAACATTGACTAAGAACTGGGAAAATTGTCTTACGGTGAGACTATCATATGGATGAAAGCCGCTATACTTTATGAGGATATCTCTCTAATATTTCATGGAAAGACTTACTCATCGAATTGAAGCCTTGAGGCATCTTCCTTGGTATCTATCAACTCCGTAATGAGGTCCTTGGTAATCGGGAAAACAACATTTCCCAACCTGGAGATGATGGATTTTCTCTCAGGTGCATACCTCTAAGCGCACCATTGTACCATCTCAGGAAAGAGTCTAGCCTGCGGTAAGACCATTTTGGCTAATCCAGATTTCCATAAATTGAAATGGTCGATGCAATTTTTTACATGTTCCTCAGATTCCCTGTCTAATTTATGAAGGTTTGGGAAAGAGGATAAGGGGTCATAAACATCAAAGAACTCATCTCCAAGGTGATCATATTCACTAAGAACTTCGGATACAGAGGGAGATTTGGGTGCAGATGCAGATGCCATGGTGACGCTGGAGTGGTGAAGGGAATGCTGGTAAATGTGCAGCTCTAGGAGGCGAGTAGGTTGGCATAGAGAGTGCCAGAGGAGGAGCTCAGAGTGCTAGAGACAAAGTGCCCAGTGAATTCCCCCAGGGCGTATTTATATGAAGGAGGTTGAATTTGGTGGGTTTTAATGTGGGGTAGAAGTGGCACCTAAAGATTGGTCCTACATTCGAGGGGTAGCTAGTTCCTTTAAATGCAAGGGGAATTTTTACCTGCTAAACGACAACGGTAATGCCCATTAGGGATGGCTTAATGAAAAGGTCGAGGAACATAAACTAAAGAATGAGAAGAAGAACTACAAACCATAAGTGGTTTCATTGATCCGAATAGGTAGTTTAGAAAGACTGCTTTTCGAGCCCTGAATGAATGTGAAGTTGCCATGTTGAAGTGGGGGTTTTCATTCAGGGGCGCATCAGTGGTGTTAAACTCCAAGCACATTAACCATCCTGAAGATCAGGTAGCTGTCCATCTCCCTTCCCTGTTTTCTTGAGATTTCCACCTAGTCGGCACAACTTTACAGGGTGGGTCCCCTATCCATAGCGGCCCACTGACTTGTGGCTCGTGACTGAAAAAAACTGTGGTGGTTTATTGATGGTTTCAGGGTCTCAAGGAAAACAGTTTGGGGAGACCGCTTTTAGGGCCTTGAACAGCTCTAGCGATGACACGTGTCTACAATGGTTTTCATTCAGGGGTGATCTGAGCTTGATAAATGTCGTGCACCTTGATCCCCTGAGTGAAATATCAGCCCATGATTTTTAGATCAAGCGGCCACCTTGATTGGAGCTTCTTTTATCTCCTTGATTGATCAATATTTATAGAGGGGGTGGGATTTATTTCTTCTTTTCCTCGTCACATCCTCTCTGAATCAAATTTTGAGATCTTCTTCAAGCTCGTTGAGCTATGATGCTTACTTAGGCTGATCAGGTCATGTATATTAGTACTAAAACCATCAGTACACATAAGTAAGCACACAACTCGACTCTGTGTAGCTACTCGACTATGTTCTTTTGATTCCCTCTGCGTTCTACCTGTACAATCCCTTCTTCTAATCCTTTGAACCGGTTTTCCACTATGTGTTGTCATTATTCTCGACGTCGACCATGTCTAGATTCCCAAAGGAATCCTTACTCTATCTAATGTATCATCACTAATCCTATAGATCTTGTAGTTTTTTACTGTTATAGCTTAAAATGACACCTCTCCGTCTGTGACGACACTTGCATTCCTTGGTCGCATGATGACACTTCTTGAGATCAAGTTCAATCATACAACAGGACACTTGTGGATTGAGGGGTCATTTGGGACACTAAAAATGGTTTAAATTACCTCATTCTTGACCCATTTGATGATTACAACCCTTAGGAACATTTTTCCAGACCAAACCATCTCCTGAAAATGAGCAGAAAAGCCTGTTTTTGGCCATTTTTTCACATCGACGCTGGTACACAGGCATGATAGTAGCGTATATACCCTAGTCTTCTTCATTAAAGTAGCACCCACCTCCACATGTACGCTAGTTTGTCTACTGTATAGTAGATTACATTCCTGTACAAGTCAAAATCTCGAAATTTTGGGAAGTTAAGTTGGTTGGGGAACCTCCTACTCGGTTATAAATTATTTTCCTCTCCTTCACTAACTATATAAGGAGGGTAGAAGGGCCATTTGAGGGGACCAAGCCTATAACAAAGTTATGCTGGAGGAATGGAGACCCTCATCCACCTCTCTTGTGCTTTAGTTTTGATAAACCCTAGCATAGTTGATTAGAGGCTGGAATCCTTGGAGAACAGAAGCAGGAGACCTTGAATCAAGGTTTCATGAAGTGCCAAGCTTGAAAGAAGCTATAACTTTATGTACTTGCTTTCATTCATTAATAAAGATCAAACGTTCTTTCCTTTCCAAATATGACCTATTCTCGTATGTCTCTGATTTGATTACTATTTGATTATACTTTGATGTCTTATTATATTATGGATATCAGTCTTATATATGTAGTCAAATGTATTTGAGAAAAGTACCAAGTTGTTTTGCAGGTCTGGGCATTGTGACACTGGATAAGCATTGAAGAGCAAGGGAGGAAAAGCTAGGATCAACCTTCTGAATAAGGTGCATACATATCTAAACCCTAATCTCTTCACTTATTTGTTGTACTTGCAGAATGCTTGTAAGTGTAATTTTATCACTGTAAGTTGGTAGTTTCTCCCCTGAACTATAGGTGCATTTTCCCCACAACAGAATGGCAACTCTGTTGGGGAAAGCCTAACTGCTTAGGGGTATCCAAGGTCATTTCTTCAGTCTTGTTTGATGGTATTTATTCATTTTCTTGATTAGGATTAGTTAGTAGGCTCTGATTGACCCTCCTTGGCTCTTGCGGACCCTTCCTAGCCCTTTCAGACCCTGGTGGACCCAAGTTGGGGGGTTTAAACCCCATTTTTTCAACTTTTCCCACCTGTACGCCACTGTTGTGAAGCATAGTAGCACACATACACTAGTTTTCATCTACACAGTAGTGCCCACCCCTGTTATGGGCGTTGGTATACCTCATACACAGTAGCCCCCACAATCTGGGTTTGATTTGTTTGATTTTTTGGGTTGTGGACCAAATTTGGGGGTTGTGGCTGCATTTTTTGGGGTGCCCGATGACCCTAGGTCTGAGTTAAACCACTGTAAGTGGTCTCCCATCCTTGTATTGATCCTACATTCATGATTTGAACCTCTTTTGATCAATTTGGGCTTGTTTGGAAAGTTTTGGGCCTTGTGGACCCAAGTTGGGGGGGTTGTGGAGCAATTTGGTGTTTTGTACCCTAATTTGAGTCGGATTGAAACTGCTTGCTCCATTTCCACTATATTTGAAACCTATTGAGTCTTCTTGACCCTGTCTGTACCTATTTGGGTGAAATTTCTCTTTTAGATTGGTTTATTATCCTCCCTTATGCTTTTAGTTTTCTTTTGTAGTGAAAGCTCAAGTGTTTTGGCTGTTGTTCAAGACCTTGTTTGCATTGTTTATGTGAAGACCTAATTTTACCAAACCATACTTCTTTGTATTTCATTTTCTTTGTTTCGGTCTAAAAGTAGTTTTCATACTCTTTTCCAAATGGTTGGCATGCTTACATCTTTAATTATATGAAAGTCATATTTGGTAGCTTTTACTGTTTCAATAAAGAAAACTTGAAAGTTTCTTTGCTTTGCTTTGATAGTAGGTTAGTTTCAGTTTTGTTTCTTACCTTTGAAAAGCATAAAGAATTTTGATTCATTTTCTGAATAGAGTACCTTGCAAGTGGCTTAAAAGATTTTAGAGTGCTTTGCATAGAAAAGAACAAGTTTTCTTTTGCATACCTATTTGTTTGAGTAGCTGCATTCTTAGGTTTTGAGTTTAATTTTGTACATTTAGACTTTATTTTTACCTTTTTTGCATTTGAAAGATTAAAAATTGCATTTGCATATGCATTCTGGATCATAATTTTAATACTTGCATTGAAAAGAAAAGATTTGTTTAGTGGTAAAGTATTCTATCTCTATTATAACCACTCTCACACACCCACTACCTTTTTGAGTAAGCAAGTAACCTTTAAAATGAACCCTAATAAAATGTACTAGTAACATTTTCTTTTCTAGGTTACACTATACACCAACTAGTCTTGGTTAGGATCTTGGGTTTAAAACACCTTAAACCACCCAAGATCACACATTACGCAAAAATCGTAGTTCGACTATCACAGGTAAACCCACTTCATTCAAAGCTTGCTTGGGATCTATGTAGTAGGTCTTGTGAGATCAGATTGTTGGGAATACACCTCCTACTTTCTGTTTCGATCATATACCAGGATTGGATCGCATTTGGGGACTCTTTTGAGTTTCGGGCTCAGTTACCCTACCTACGCCTTCTGATTCGACCAGAGACTGTTCCCCCAGGAGGTTTCGGTGTGTTGGTATCCTTAGTATTTGACCATAGGTTCATACATAGGTGACGGCGGAGGGTTATATCTGTTGTACCTAGGACAAACATGGGAGGAAATCCCTTGCAGGTCTTTAGGAGGGCGTTTGGGTGATTCCAATGCTTGCACCCTTAGTCATTGTATTGTGGACCCCAGGTAACTATTCTTCATCCTTTGTTGATCTGTTCTGGGCCCTCATCATCCCAGACTCTTCTCTGGAAGGCATCTATTTGCCTGGTTTGATTTACCTAGGACCTTTTTAGTGGTGTGCTCTTTGTGCTACTTGTCTTAGTTTTCCTTAGAGAACTTCTTGCTCATTTGAGCAGGAAACTATGTCTAGCGTTTCGGCGAGTGCCAATCAAGGCACCCCTGTTCCGAGGGATCCTTGTGCTGTTCCATTCATTGGAAACATTGGTACTCCCTTAATGGCTACTCTGAATCTTCCTGGATTCACTATAGGGCTACCGATTTGGTTGTTCTCCACTCCGAATGCCTTTCATTTTCCTGATGCTTCTTTTGTAAGCACCTCAAATCAAGAGCATCAGAACCTTGGGCCTTCTTTGCCAGTAACATCTTCTCCTCCTCCTTCTACCTCATGTAGCGAAAGTAGCAATACTAGTAACCAGCAGTCTAAAAGAAATAGACGGGGGCAGCAACCCATCCTCTGGAAATCATGCTGGGGGCAAGCACCCTGCCTCTGCAAGTCATGCAGGGGGCACCTACCCAGCCTCTGGAGGTCATGCTGGGAGAAAAATTTTAGTCACTGAAAATCATACTGAAAGTTTGTCTTCAACCACTATCAGTCATGTTGGGGACACGTCATTGATCACTACTAGTCATATTAATGACAAGTCACCAGTTCCAGTGAGTCATACTAGAGACACCAAATCAGCCACTGCAAGTCATGCAGAGGGAGTTGACATTATTGTCAAACCAAACAAACAGAAGCTTAAGTACCCTTGCAAGTTTTGTGAGGGAGACCACCTTACTTACATGTGCCCTGTACTTCTAGAAGTGCAAAAAGTGTGGTCCTTAGTTCAAAATTCTAATGCTTCTGAGCAACCAGCCTCTTTGAGTCATGCTAGGGGCAAGATGTTAGCCAATGCTAGTCATGATGAGAATACTGATGTTGTAAAGGAGTCTCGACTTATAGGATGGAAACCAAATTTCCCTTGTAAACTTTATAAGGGAGATCACCTTACTCACCGATGCCCTACCATTCCAGAAGCATGAAGAGTGTGGTCCATGTCTGAAGGAACCTCTATTCCTGAGTTGTCTATAGACTCCCTAAAGTGAGATCAACCTTTGGTTGATAAAGTGGCTGAACCAATGCAATCTTTGGTCGACCCCACTCTTCCTTCGGAGAGTGAAGTGATCGAATCGATGCAATCTTCGACCAATCCCATCAGTCCTTTGGAGATTGATGCACCTACTGCTGAAGTCTTCTGCATTACCAGTTTGGATGTTCCTGAAAAAGGGGGTACTTCATCTGTGCCATGCGAACCCCTACCAAGCCCTAGGACCGTTTCCTTTGATTGGAATAGTCTAGCCGAGCCTCGTCTTCCTTCTTCGACACCTTTCCAAATAAAGGTTGATATCGGGAACCATACAGTTGATCGATGCATTGTTGATGAAGATGCTTCTGTTAGTATCTTATCCGCTTATGCTTGGAGATATTTGGGTTTCCCTAATGTTATTCCAGCTGTTAATTGGCCATTGACCTTCGATAGAAGACCTAGTGAACCATTCGGATTCCTTCGTCAGGCACTTGTTACTTTGGGTGGAAAAACAGTCTTAGTTGATTTTATGGTTTTAAAGAACCCTGTGGATTTTGATATGATCCTCGGGCATGATTACGTTTATGCTATGCATGTTGTGGTGTCTACGCTCTTTCGTGTGATGCATTTTCCTCATAACAAAAGCATCGTCACTATCGACCAGCTTGCATTCGTTGATCCTCCTTATTACCCAACTATAGACCAGTCAGATCCCTCGTCATTAGGCACTACTATGTCACATGGGACTTATGTGGCATATTGTTGCTTGAGTTCAACTACTACTGAGAAGAAATCTCTAAGTTCATACTTACCTTCTCAGGACTTATTCCCAGCTTTTGACAAAGTCCTACACCTAAGTCCCGAGGACTTAGTCCTACACCTATCCGTGGATTTTATATCGAGCCCGGATTGGTCTGTGCTTGGTGGTGTTTTCTTGCTGATAGAGTTGAAAAATTTAAACAGTCCTCTATACACCTACTCGACTAGGCCCTCAGCCTGACCATTCTGAAGTATATGTCGACAGGTCGCATCGACTAGTATAGGTCGGGACAGTCGGTTAGACCGAGAGACAGTTATGTAACTGTATTGAAAGATATATATATATAGGATGTTGAGTCGATGTACTAGTTAGATTGGTTCTAAGATGTATTATGCTGTTGCTGGTTAATACAGAGGCTTGTGCTTCTCTCTATCAGTCTCATCTCTTGTATCTGTATCATTGTCTATGATTTCTTATAACATATAATGTATCTATGGTAACCACATAAACCTTGGGACTACAACATCTGGTTCAGTTTCCAGTTGATGCATTGAAGAAATAGGAGCATGACCTATGATTTCATAATAGGAGACTAGGGATTGGTGGGAGAAGAAAATCATGAATTATCTGCAGAACTATGCGCGACGAAACAAGCTGACGATTAGCGAAGCGAGAGATCGATTCTTCTTCAAGACTCATGGGAGATTTATAGAGTCTGTGCCGACCGCCTTGAAGAAGCTTCTGGATGAAAAGACTAGTTGATCAAGCAAAGAGGAAGCTGTTGTCAAAGTTGATCAAAGGAGGACATATAAATCTGTCAAAGTGGTGTGAAAATATTGTGGACGACTTCTGTGAAGACCAAGCGATTGAAGACTGCATCTCTGTAGATGAATTTAGAATAAATTTCTTCACCGAACTTGCTGATCAATTTCTGTGTTCTCTTCCGAACTTATTGTTCAATTTTTTGATCGATAAAGGCACTGCGCATATTGTCGAGACACGACTGTTGCTGCTTCCACCCCTTCCAAAATCGAATTGGGAGGAGAAAGAACGTAAGTGGGAAAAAATTGTGAAGGAGTGAGAATGGGAATACTTTATGAACAAATGAGGATCTACACTTCCCCAATGCTCTAGAAAACTTCGGACTGGCATTGGCGGGGTGGCGAAGCATGTTTTGATGTACCGAGTTTGATGAAAAATGACATATGATAAGGAAACATGACCAACAGTTGATGTAAATCTGACAAAGAAAGACTTATGATTCATAAAAGCACCCGAGACATCCAAAAAATTGAAAGAGAAAAAAGGAGACAGCTTCATGAAGAGTTGAGGGAGTAGGCAATTACGCTCCGGAGGATGCAAGAATCAAATGTCATGATAGATGTAGAAGAAAATCTGCCAGAGTCAATTCGAGCCTGTGATGATCAGGGCATCGAAGAAGACTTGTCGCCGATGGAAGAAGACTTGTAGATAGAGAATGGTAGAGCTCTCCAAGTTCAGATACCTGAAACGGTAACACCTCCTTCTCCATTTCATTTAACACAAAGTGTCTGGGTGCAGGAAATTGTGGAGGAAAATCTTGGTATCCATGCTGGTCAGTCAAGAATCTGGAGTCATCGAAGTGAAGAAGGCAATGACATCAATAGATTATTGATCCATCGATCGTAAGAAGAAAATTGGGTGTCCTTTCAACCTGAATTTTTGAATAGAATTTTTCATCTAGTATACTCAAAACATGAAGAAGTGCCCCCCCTTCCAATACCAAATTTGAGTGACTCGTCGAGTACATCATAGAGACTGAGGTTTAGCGAAATCCTATTCGAGTAGAACTTTAATTGGATTTCGAAAGAAGTTGTAGAAGAAGATAGACTCGGTGAAACAAAAGAACTTCTATTTACTAGTTCTGAAGATAGAGAATGCAATCCTGATAGACAGCTAGCTGAAGTCAGAAAAATAATAGCTTCTAGTTGCGGAAATAATCCACCTACACCACCATCTATTCTTGAAGTTAATACACCAGCAGACATGTCGCACTCAACTGCACACCTTCAATTCTATGAAGGAAATGAAGATCCGACACGACATTGGTTCACGTGCGAAGCGATATGGATGGCTAATCAAATTACCAGCGAAGAAAGACAAGTGGCCTAGTTTGTTGGCTCTTTGAGAAAAAGAGCACTGACATGGTATATGGGATATATAGAATAATCACCAAATGCAACCAAAGCACAAATCAAAGTAAGTTTTCTGGCCTTTTTCATGATAGAAGATGCAACATATCTAGAAGCTAAACGACTAAAGACAACAATCCAGAATCCAACAGAAACTGTCAAGGAGTATGATAAGAGGTTCAAAGACCTCTTGAGCAAACTTGACTATGAGATCGAAGAAAAGTTATAAATTAAATGGTTCATTGTCGGTCTCATAAGAAAAATAAAAATACATGTGCGTCGACAAAGTGTTAATACATATGTAGAAGCAATAAAAGCAGCACTAGAGATTGAAATGGATGATTAATAGCCTTTAGTCTCCATGGATAGACATGTCGATGAATGCCTTGAGAGTATGAAGCAAGCGATCCGAATCTTAACCTTGAAAGGGACAGAACTGTGGTGTACTACATGTCGAACTGCAGGACACACGAAATATTCTTGTCGAAATGAGGATCGATGATAAGAAGTCAAACTCATTCAAGCTAGATGCTTTTGCGATCTGTGTAAAGAGTATGACTTGCACACCACAAACGATTGTCCATACAATCTGAAAAAACAATAAAGCTAAATGGTGTCAAATATGCGAATTCAATACACATTCAATTGAAGAATTCCATTTGAATTTGAAAAATCGACAAAATTACCATGCAGTATATCAGACAAACTCTGTCAAACAACATCATGATAGAAATTCAGGAAATGACAGGTTTGAAAGGAATGATGGAAGAAATGACCAGTACAGTCAGAACCGGAATGACAGATACTCGAGATATAATGATCACAAATTTGATCGGCAATACGACAACTACAATAGGTGCAGGGGATACCAGGGTCGTGGTTGTGGCGGTGGTGACCGCGGTGTTCGACCTAATCGACCTGGTTTATGTTTCACTTCTCTTAGTGAGGATCATCGGCATGTAGAATTCCCTTATAAATAAAGAACTGACCTTAAATTTTGTACAAAGTGTGGGGTAGGCGATCACTTTTTAGAGGATTTCCCTACCATGATTGAAAGAATAAATAATAAAAAGAATGTTCATGTCTTATCTTGTGTACCCAAATATGATGTGCTTCGTACTAAAAACTTGCAAATTGTCACTAGGCAAGGTACTCACATTGGTCAAGATAAGCCACAGATAAGTAAAATTATAGATAAAGAGGATTACCCAAATCCCATGAAACAAAAATCTGTATACAAAAACGCAGCTGACATATTTTTTGAATTGGAAGCACATGAAGATATTGAAGAAAACCGACAGAAAGCTCTAAATGAAGTGTTCAATTTGATTTCAAATGATGAAGTTGTAGGAAAATTGATTGGTCTGTTTCATAGTCTGAAGTATAAACATGTCAAGCAAAGACAAACCAAAAGCATTTTTCGACTAAATCAAAAAGAAAAAATGATGTTGACTGATTGGTTGACCTTGACATAAATGGATATCATGTGCGATAAGTCGTATTAGACTTTGGCTCCCAAGTGAATATCATGACTCGTGATACCTGGGACCAACTCGGTCGACCATAATTGCATGAATTGGGCATTTATCTGAAGCTCGTAGATCAAGGATTAACTGAACCAATTGGAGTATGGAAAGGAGTTGAAACTTCCATTAAGGGAATCACAACAAAAGTGGATTTTGAGATCATAAATCCCAAAGATGATGCAAGCTCTTTCCTAGCCTTGATCGGACGACCTTGGGGACGAAAGATGAAATCCTCAATTTTCTTAGATAAAAGTCACATCAAATTGAAAGGCAACGGACAAAATGTTATTGTATCTATCTTCCCATCTCAGGGAGAGCCATGGGCATAACCTACAGAAGTTGATAATGATATTAGACAGCTTTACTGAATAGACAATAACTAAGATCACATTGAACCAAATTCCCAAGGAGAGCTTCATCTTGGAGATCTTGTCTCACTTGGATATAATTTCGATGCAGAGCTCTACGACTAGCAGATCGATAACTATGATCTTCATGCGAAGGAGTGCTGGATAGTGGAAGCCATCTCAAAGAAGAAAATGAAGAAGTGTCTCTCAATATCATACACACCAAAGATATTTGAGCGAAAAATGCGAACATATCCGATGCTTATTCCAGACAAAATTTCACAAACATGTAATCCGACATTGAGATACAATGAGTGTGATTCACCCGTTGTACATGTCGAACAGTGATCCGAATTTTAGGGGGCATATGGTCTAAATTCGGATTTATAAGCCATAAAAGTATTAAATTGAGAGGCCACCCTCTCTCATCCATGGTATTTGGTAGCACATAGTTTTGGCCCATGGTATGGTCTCAAGACACATTGTAATAATGCTATATAAAGGCCTAGCAAGCCTTCTCATAATAACAAGTTACTCATTTGGTTTCTCTCCTATTTTCTATTGTTCATTGTGAGATTAATTAGATCTGAGTGACTTATTGGTAATTAGTTTAAGAGGTGGGGATCCTCTTTGAGTCTCACCTCCCATTCACTTCATATGTTTTTGTTCATTCTTATTCTTATGCAATATTAGGGTTTTCAAGTGAATTTTATGATAGATTTGCATGCTTAATCTCCTCCTCTCTCGGCATTCAAGCCTTCCGATTCTCAGCTCCTAAGATCTAGATCAAACAGGTATCAAAACATGTCGGAGAACAAGGCCAACTACAAAGTCCGGTAGAGACATTTACTGGTCAAGCTGCAATATGGTGGGACACCCATCAGTCGAAAATCCAAAGCTGGAATACTACATCCACATTTTTTGTAGAAAGATTTGGAGGAAAGAAGCTGTTGCTCAGGCCGACATCCCTATGTTCACAGAGGGACAAAATAATGAAGTCCACATTGACTGTTGTGAAAGAGAATGGAGAAAATTAGGCTATAAAGATGAAAGGGCATGGCCTCACCTCTTCCCCAGAACACTTGATGATTTACCCAATAAATGGTACAAGATGGAAGAGGTGAGAGGAGAAACTTTCATGTGGAAAGACTTAAAATAAAATTTCATCAAGGATTTCCAATTTTCTTCGAAGGAAGAGAAGTTGGTCGAAACGAGTAAAACCATAAAAGAATTTCTGCAGCTGAAGGAAAATCTACCAATTGCAGAAAAGAAGCAGATTGCTCACCAACCTACCACCTGCTATAATATAATGTCGATCGAAAGCCAGCATTCAACAAGATTAAGTTTGGAAATGGAGAAATCAGTTGGAAAGAGCTTCCAATGGAGACAGGATCACCCCAACATGTCTAAGCATGTGAAAACAATCTTTAGCACAGAGATTGTCGAGAAGGATGAACAAGAAAGGTTATCGGAAAAAGACTTTCCACCAGCATTCACACAAATTAAAGAAGGGGAAAGATCGATAAATGGCAGCCATGCTCCAGAATGGATGGATGCAAAGATCAAAACGAAGGAAGTAGATATTTCAAATGACGACCGACCAAAAATGGCAAAAATTGGCGACTATTGGAATGAAGAACAAACAAAAAAAATCACCAGTCTCCTCAAGGAATTTCAGGACGTATTTGCTTGGGATTACAAAGACCTGAACGGACTTGTGTAGGAGATGGGCGAGATGAAAATTGATATCAAACCAGACGCCAAGCCTGTCAAGAAAAGACCCTACAAGCTTGCTCACAAATACAAGGATATTGTTAAAAAAGATATCAATAGCATGCTCGAAGCAGGTATTATATATCCTATCGACTAGTCAGAATGGGAAATCCCAATGGTTGTTCAGCCGAAGAAAAAAGATTCAACACGATTGAGGATCTGTGTCGACTTTCATGAACTGAATAAGGTAACACTCATAGATCCCTTTCCAACCCCCTTTGCAGATGTAATTATTAATGAAGTTGCAGGGCACGAGTGATACTTTTTCACAGATGGATTCTCTGGGTATAGTCAAGTACCCATTCCAAAAGAAGATTAGAAAAAGACAACATTCGTATTTGAGTTTGGGTTGTTTGTGTACAAGGTCATGCCCTTCAGTCTAAAGAATGCACCAGCAGTCTTTTCACAGATTGTCTTCAAGGCATTTCAAGAATATATCTACAAAACTATGGTTGTATACTTTGATGATTGGACAATCTACACGATGCTGAGAGATCACTGCAAATGGATTCGACTAATGTTGGAACGTTGTCGGCAAATACAGTTATCGGTGAACATCAAAAAGTGAATTTTCGTGACACCAATTGGCATGTTGCTGGGCCATGTTGTATACAAAAAAGGGATAAAGGTCAATTATGCCAAGATAAAAATTATTCTCAACCTGAATCCTCCATTTAATGCGAAACAAGTACGGATCCTGTTAGGTCATACAGGATATTACAGGAAGTTTATCAGACATTACTCCGACACGACCTATCCTCTCGAAGAACTGGTAAAAGAAGATCAAGATTACAAGTGGATGGAGGAATGTGATGTTTCATTCAATACTTTGAAAAAAAAATGGTCGAAGCACCCATCCTCCGATTTCCGAACTAGTCGGTAAAGTTTCATGTGCATATTGATGCCTCTGGAATACCATTCGACTCTATTCTGACACAACCTAGAGAAGATGGAATGGATTATGCTAATGCATTCAACAATTGGAAGTTGAATAAAGATAAAATCAGTTGTGGATTTTTAGATTGAAGTTTTCTTATAGAAGTGGTATGTTTCAGCTTGCAAGTTTTTGGTTTGCATGATGTGGATATTTCCAGAGAAGCCTTGGTTTTTAGAACAGGGTATTCTTACAAATTGCAAGGAAAGAATTGGAAGGCACAGGGTCTGTTTGTTCTTGGTAGCTCGTAGGGAGTATTCCATACCTAGAAGGAGCCAGATGTTGGTAGCATATCTTTCCCACAAGATTTCAGATTCTGGCAGCGCATATGTAGTGAGGGACTCCATCTTTCGAAGCCATCAAATATGCAAAAGTGGCACAAATAGTGAATGAGGTTAAATTCCATCCAATGTGGTAGCAACATAACCTTCATGCATTCTACAAGTCCCAGCGTATTCATGTATTTGCATACTCTCCACTGGATTCTCCAAGTTCTGGATAGATTAAAGTGAAAATGCTAGAGTGCCCTATACTGAAAGCAAGCGATCAGAGTGTGAGCATCGAGTTCTTAATTTTGCAGAGATGGTTATGAAGGAGATCGCTAGTGTTGGATAGAAGATGTTCAACATATTTATTCTTTGTTTGATGTTTCCTTGGAGAATAATTTGATATCCCTGGTTTTCCATTATGTCATAGACGTTAGTATGGATAAAAGTGTTGTTTCCAGTGATGCTATTGTAGCAATGCTTCTCGATGGTGTAGTTGTTCTTCCTAATGCTTTGACATCTGTCAGAGTAAGGCTTGAGTGTGGACTTCTAACTGAAGCTTATCTTTATCAAAGAACACATTGTCTACTAGTCAAAACAGAGAAATCAAAGCACTGATAAAAGGAAACATCCATATGGAGAATAGAGGCAGAGTATCTAGATGTCAAAAAGATGCAAAATGACAAATACTAAGTGTTGAAGAGCGTCCTCGAGAAGAGCCCCAATTTATGCTTGTGGAATGTTCATAAATATTCTCTCCAAAGATTTTAAACGGAATGGCCAAGTGTCAAAGGAGAACACCTTGAAAAGGCTAGATGCTCATGCTCCGGTGCTACATTATTACATTTCCAAGTTTGATAGCCTTACTTCTATGCTTAAGATGTGTCAGTCCAAGCATTGAAAATGCCATAGATTTGCATATGAGAATGCCATATGATTAACCATATTGGAAAATTGAATTTGATAATTGTGACAGTTTGAAATTTTGATGTGACAGCCAAGGCCTGTTCTAAATCTTTCCTCGCATAAAGAGTTAACTCTAATAGGTGTGGTTTGAATCATGTAAAGTTGCCAACGCCAGTCTATCCAAATTCTAAAACGCAAGGTTGTTCATTGGTGACGAAGTTAACTCTTCTCCAATGCGTCAAGAGTCTATTGGAGACAAAGCCAGAGATGAGACATTAGTTTGGTATATTTTATCCATCTCCTACGTTCCATGTAATTCAAGAATGATGCCTGAATTTGTTGGATTGAAATTCTGAGATCGCTAAAATTATGGGAAGGTTTACAACTATGTTGCTAGATAAGATACAAGTGTGATATGTTCTCACATGGTCGGAGATTTGGGATTTACATATGGATTCGGAAACTATGTGTAATTTAATGAATGAGTGCAAATTCTAGATTCTTGAGCTTGACAAATGTCGAAGACTTTATCCCAAAAGCACAGGGATCAGCATCACTTCAAGATTTTAAGGAGAAAAATCAGCATGTCAAAGATCGCTTCCTGATCTTTAGTAATTAGTTGAACCATCAGTCATTGATTTCCGGATGGAGTACAGGTGGAAGAGAATTTTATATCCAATAGTAAACTATTGAGATCATGTTCAATTCCACCAAATCAAGGATTAATATCAAATATTATTTCTAGATTTTGAAGATCTAGCAGATACAGACTTCTTACAAATTATTCAAGCCTTTTTTTATTTTTAGAATAATTATAGACTTTTCTTCCTGGAAATTTGTAATAGCTTATACTATGTAATTTCTATATATTTCATGAGTTTGAAATGTAAAAGAGGAGAGGAGGTTCCAGCCGAGAGGCTCTATATGATTGTCAGGGTCAATACTTAGTACTCTCAAAACTTCTTTTGAAGCCTGTAAGTGTATTTTGAGGACTATATGAAGGATGAAAAATACCATATGAGCTAGTTTTCTATTTTTAATCAATACAGATAAAGTATCAATGTCTTTGATATTTTGTAATGACTTTTATGAAAGATAGTGTTTCTATCCCTAGTTTCTCATTACAAATGCATGTATTTGTGTTCCCTTTATACATAATGATTTTATGTTTTAAAAGTATTTATTTATTGGATATGTAACCAACTGTCTGTGGTTATATGGCTGATTCTTAACTAGTTTATACATATCTGTTGTTTGTAGTCATATGTTGTTATATCATCCTTATTTATCATCCTTTGTATATACTTATCAGTACCTATTTGATTCTTGAGTATTGGTCATTCATCCACCCTTCAATTTCATCTTATTTTATTACAAACCAAACCCATTTAGATTTTATTCAACATTTTCCCTTGAGCATTAAGATTGTGTTAAGCTTGGCTCTCTTGCAGTCGAGGTTTAACTTTATCACTAAAACTTGCCTCCTTGAGAATTCGAAGCCCCTTCTAACTGATAGGAAACCTCTCTTGGCTTCTACTCATTCGAATTCTTCTCTTTACCTTTCTGCTTCCCTCTTCCATCCACATTCTTCCCTTCTGCAACTGCAAGAGCTGAATCCATCCTTGGTTTGATCACTCCCATTTGCACTAGTTTATCCTACTCCTTTGAGAGAGACTGGATGAATGCTTCAAGAGTGGGAATTTTCCAATTTCAAATGGATAGCTTCATTGATTGGAAGGTGGAGACAAAAATTGAGTAATTACGACCCAATTTTGATAGAATGGAAAGGATAAGCTGCTTGTCTTCTTTCTCAATTCCATATGACTTTAGCTATGAAACCAAATTTTTGAACTTGGTAAAGAACTCATTGATTGAGTCGAAACTTCTGGGGCTTAGAGAGATAAGCTCATTTTCCAATTGGTGACCTTTAAAATCATCTTTCATCCCAAAATGAGTTTTGAGCTTGGTGCAAACCTCCTTGGGAGTGTTGAGACCAATGACATGAAAGTGTATATCATCGGCAAGTACCGAGGAGTAGCAGTACAACTGCTTCATCAAGTCTATCAAGATATTTGGATTTCTTAGTAGCACCAGTGGGTTAAACTACTGTCCCATTCAACACTCTAGAAAGGATTTTTCTCTTCATAGATATGTCAATTTTGGATTTCCATTCGAAATAGTTGAAGGATGTGAGTTTTAGATCCATAGTAACTATTGATTGCGCTTTTGAATGATGGAATAAACTTGCAAAACAAATGAAATTTGGCTAGAGGTTTGTTGCTGAATCTAAAGAACACTGATTTAGGATAGTGAGAACTTTTATCCAGATCCTTCAAACCTGGTTATACCTCATTGTATTTCTCCAATGAATTCAATGCAATATTGGAACGAGGATTTGTTGTGGAAATCCAGAGGCTTCTAGTGCTCTACTGAAAGAAAAAAAAAACTGTTTAATAAAATGTTGCAATTTGAATAGCTATAACAAGCTTTGATACCATGTGAAATTCCACAAGTGGAGATCACTTAGCTTGAACAAACCTCACAACTTCACTCAAAGAATTAAAGAGAAGAAGAGATATAATATGATCAAAATTCACACATGAAACTCAAAGAATGTGGAAAACTGTTGTAACTACATTCATCAGTTGTAAGCTGGAAAAAATATGAGAGTACAATAGAATGATTTTGATATCAAAGAAGGTGATTCAAATTCTCCTCAATGCATGGCTTGGACTGCATTGGAACCATCACCCAAACAGTGCTAGTGGCCACCGATAGTCAAACATCACTCAACTTGAGTCTAACTGAGTCTAATTGATTCATGTAAGCACTAATATAGGGAAGGATACTCCAAGGAGGGCGCAGTATAGCTGTCAGTGGTCAAGTAGAGCTACTCTAGTCTCTGTAGCAGTCAATCTAAGAGCTATAGTCATTTAAATGACCAATCAGTCCTCAAATCAAGGAACTGATCCCCAAATAATGGAATTAATTGATAGATCTCCTAAGTGAGTGGAAGAGGGCACTATTATAGCTTAAAATGACACTTCTCCATCTGTGATGACACTTACATCGCTTGGTCGCATGACAACACTTCTGGAGAGCAAGTTTAGTCACACAACAGGACACTTGTGGATTGAAGGGTCATTTGGGACACTAAAAATGGTTGAAATTACCTCACTCTTGGCCCATTTGATGGTTATAACCCTTAGGAACATTTTTCCAAACCGAACCATCTCCTAAAAATCATCAGAAAACCCTGTTTTTGGCCATTTTTCCACATGTGCGCTGGTATCCAAGCATGATAGTAGCATTTGATATGCAAATTTGCTTCATTAAAGTAGCGCACACCTTCATAAATGCACTAGTTTGTCTACTGCAGAGTAGGGCACTTTCCTATACTAGTCAAAATCTCAAATTTTGGGTAAGTTAAGTTGGTTTGGGAACTTCCTGATCGGTTATAACTTCTTTTCCTCTCCTTCATTAACTATATAAGGAGGGTATAAGGGCCATGTGAGGGGACCAAGTCCATAACAAAGTTATGCTGGAGAAATGGAGACCCTCAACCCCCTCTCTTGTGCCTCAGTTTCTCATAAACCCTAGCACAGCTCATTAGAGATTGGGATCCTTGGCGAACAGAAGCAGGAGAACTTGAATCTAGGTTTCGTGAAGTGCCAAGCTTGAAGGAAGGTATAAATTTAATTACTTGCTTCATTCATTAATAAATATCAGATGTTCTTTCCTTTCCAAATATGACCTATTCATGTGTGTCTTAGATTTGATTACAGTTTGATTATGGTTTGATGTCTTATTATGTCATGGATATCAGTCTTATATATGTAGTCAAATGTATTTGAGAAAGGTATCAAGTTGTTTTGCAGGTGTGGGTATTGCGATACTAGATATCATTGAAGAGAAAGGAAGGGAAAGCTTGGATCAACCTTCTTAATAAGGTAATCACTTTTCTAACCTTAAATCTCTTCACTTACTTGTTGTACTTGCAGAACTTTTGTAGGTCTATCTTTCATACCTAAAGTTGGTAGTTTCTTCCCTGAACTATAGGTGTATTTTCCTGACAAAAGAATGGCGACCATACTGGGGAAAGCCTGTTTGCTTAGGGGTATCCAAGGTCATTTCTTCAGTTTTTTTTGATGGTCTTTGTTCAATTTCTTGATTGGAATCAATTATTAGGCTCTGTTTGACCCTCCTTGGCTTTTACAGACCCTTCCCAACCCTTGCAAACCCTTACTAGCTCAAGTTGGGGGGTTTTAACCCTATTTTTATAAATTTTCCCATATGTGCGCTACTGTTGTGCAACACAATAGGGAATTCCCCTATTTTGGGTGCTGGTATCCCTCATACACAGTAGCGTACACATTCTGGGTTTGAGTTTTTTGAGTTTTGACTTGTTTGGGGTCCCTGATGACCCTAGGTCTGAGTTAAACCACTGTAAGTGGTATCCTATCCTTGTACTGATCCTATGTTCACGATTTGAACCTTCTTTGTTCAATTTGGGCTTGTTTGGAAAGTTTTGGGGCTTGTTGACCCAAGTTGGGGGGTTCTGGACTAGTTCGGTGTTTTGTACCCTGATTTGAGTCTGACTGAATCTACTTGCTCCATTTCCACTTGATTTGAAACCTATTGAGTCTACTTGACCCTGTTTGTATCTATTTGAGTTAAATTTATCTTTAGATTGGTTTCTTATCCTCCCTTATGCTTTTAGTTTTCTTTTTGTAGTGAAAGCTCAAGTGTCTTTGCTGCTGTTCAGGACCTTGATTGCACTGTTTATGTGCAGACTTGACTTTACCATACCATACTTCTTTGTACATCATTTGCTTTGTTTGGGTCTAAAAGTAGGTTTCGTATGCTTTTCCCAACGGTTGGCATGCTTACATGAATAAGAATCTGAAAGTCGTATTGGTTGCTTTTACTGTTTCAATAAGGAAACCTGAAAGTTCTTTGCTTTTGCTTTGATTGTAGGTTACTTTCAATTTCAGTTTTGTTTCTTACCTTCGAAAGCATAAATTTTTTTTATTTATTTTCTAAGTAGAATACCTTGCAAGTGGCTTACAGGATTTAAGAGTGCTTTCCATCAAAAAGAAGAAGTTTTCTTTTGCATACTTATTTGTTTGAGTAGCTACATTCTCAGGTTTTGAGTTTAATTTTGTACATTTAGACTTTATTTTTACCTTTTTTGCATTCAAAAGACTAAAATTTGCATTTGCACATGCATTCTAGATCATATCTTTAAGACTTGCATTGAAAAGAAAAGATTTTGTTTAGTGGTAAACATTTCATTTTCAGTATTCTATCTTTGTTATAACCTCTCGCACACCCACTACCTTTTTGAGTAAGCAAGTAACCTTTAGAATGAACCCTAATAAAATGTACTAGTAACATTTTATTTTCTAGGTCACACTATTAACCAACTAGTTTTGGTTAGGATCTTGGGTTTAAAACACCTTAAACCACCCAAGATCACACATTACTCAAAAATCGTAGTTCGACTATCACAGGTAAACCCACTTCATTCAAAACTTGCTTGGGATCTATGCAGTAGGTCTTGTGAGATCAGATTGTTTGGAATAAACCTCCTACTTTCTATTTCGAGCATATACCAGGATTGGATCGCGTTTGGGGACTCTTTTGAGTTTCGGGCTCAGTTACCCTGCCCACACCTTCTGATTCGACTAGAGACTGTTCCACCAAGAGTTTTCGGTGTGGTGGCATCCTTAGTATTTGACCATAGGATCATACACAGGTGACGGTGGAGGGTTATATCTACTGTACCTAGGATAGACGTGGGAGGAAATCCCTTACAAGTCTTTGGGAGGGCATTTGGGTGATTCCAGCGCTTGCACCCTTAGTCATTGTATTATGGACCCTGGGTAACTATTCTTCTTCCTTCGTTGATCTGTTCTGGGCCCTTATCATCCTAGACTCTTCTCTGGAAGGCATCTGTTTGCCTGGTTTGATTTACCTAGGACCTTTTTTAGTGGTGAGTTATTTGTGCTACTTGTTTTAGATTTCCTTAGAGAACTTCTTGCTCATTTGAGCAGGAAACTATGTCTAGCATTCCGACGAGTGCCAATCAAGGTACCCCTGTTTTGGGGGATCTGTGTGCTATTCCATTCATTGGAAACTTTGGTACTCCCTCAATGGCTACTCTGAATCTTCCTGGATTCACTATAGGGCTGCCGGTTTGGTTGTTCTCCACTCCGAATGCTTTGCATGCTCCTGACGCTTCTTTTGTAAGCACCTCAGATCAAGAGCATTAGAACCTTATAACTTCTTTGCCAGTAACATGTTCTCCTCCTCTTTCTACCTCATGTGGAGAAAGTAGCAATACTAGTAACCAGCATTCTAAAAGGAATAGACGGAGGAAGAATAGGAAGAAGATGCCAAAACAAGGGGGAAGCAACCTAACCTCTAGAAATCATGCTGGAGGCAAGCACCCTGCCTCTACAAATCATGCAGGGGGCACCTACCCAGCCTCTGGAGGTCATGCTGGGAGAAAAATTTTAGTCACTAAAAATCACACTAAAATTTTATCTTCAACCACTGTTAGTCATGTTGAGGATACATCATTGATCACTGCTAGTCATATTAATGACAAGTCACCAGTTCCTGTGAGTCATACTAAAGACACCATATTATCCACTGCAAGTCATGCTGAGGGAGTTGACATTGTCGACAAACCCAATAAATAGAAGTATAAGTTGCCTTGCAAGTTTTGTGAGGGAGACCACATTACTTATTTGTGCCTTGTACTTCCAGAAGTGCAAAAATTGTGGTCCTTAGTTCAAAATTCTTCTTCTTCTGAGCAACCAGCCACTGCAAGTCATGCTGGGGGCAAGCTATCAGCCAATGCTAGTTATGCTGAAAGTATTGATGTTGTAAAGGAGTCTAAACCTATAGGATGGAAACCAAAGTTTCCTTGTAAACTTTGTAAGGGAGATCACCTTACTCATCGATGCCCTACCATTCCAGAGGCACGAAGAGTGTGGTCCATGTCTAAAGGAATCTCTGCTCCTGATTTGTCTATTGATTCCCTGCATTCAGATCAACCTTTGGTTGATAAAGTGGTTGAAACAATGCAATCTTTGGTCAACCCCACTCTTCCTTCGGAGAGTGAAGTGATCGAATCGATGCAATCTTCGACCGATCCCATCAGTCCTGCAAAGATTGATGCACCTACTGCGGAAGTCTTCTGTATTACCAGTTTGGATCTTTCTAAAAAAGGGGACACTTCATCTATGTCATGTGAATCCCTACCATGACCTAGGATCATTTCCTTTGATTAGAATAGTCTATCCGAACCTCATCTTCCTTCTTTGACACCTTTCGAGATAAAGGTTGATATCGTGATCCATACGGTTGACTAATGCATTGTTGAGGAAGGAGCTTCTGTTAGTATCTTATCCGCTTATGCTTGGAGAGATTTGGGTTTCCCTAATGTTATTCTAGCTGTTAATTGGCCGTTGAACTTCGATAAAAGACCTAGTGAACTGGTCGGATTCCTCCCTCAGGCACCTATTACTTTGGGTGGAAAACTAGTCTTAGTTGATTTTATGGTTTTAAAGGACTCTGTGGACTTTGATATGATCCTCGGGCATGATTATGTTTATGCTATGCATGATGTGGTGTCTAAGCTCTTTCATGCGATGCATTTTTCTCATAACGAAAGCATCGTCACTATCGACCAGCTTGCATTCATTGATCCTCCTTATTACCCAACTGTAGACCAGTCAGATCCCTCGTCATTAGGCACTACTATGTCACATGGTGCTTATGTGGCATATTGTTCCTTGAGTTCAACTACTACTGAGAATAAGTCTCTGAGTTCATGCTTACCTTCTCGGGACTTAGTCCCAGCTTTTGACCAAGTGACACCTCCATCTGAATGTTTAGATATGTGTTCTATCTGGGACGATATACTTCCTTCTGATGAAGTTTTCCTAGAGTCCATAGTATAGTATGCCATTCATTTGGATGTTGATCAAGTTGCAGTTATGTCCACCCCGGTTTGATCTTAAAGTTTGATCTTCTTACTGTTGAGTCTTTGGACTCTCCTATAGATCCGCAAATCGGTGTTCCTGCTGAGTTTGATTATGCTTCTAGAATTTTCAACTCCCATGATGATGAATTTGTTTCTGCAGATTCCATCATGTCCTTCAACTCTGATCTTCATCCTGAAGTTGATCTTGTTGATTGTAAGTCCTTGGGCTTGGGTACCATAGAGTCTTCATTTGAAAACTCTGCCTTGTTCATGCCTGCTATTGATGATAGTGAAGTTGAAAGTATTTCTACCACAGTGACTTGTATTGGGTCTTTCTTTACATATGTTTTAGATATGATCTTGGTATTAATGTTTCTTGGAGACAGGATTCTTAGTTGGATTTATACTTGCTTACTCGTCATTTTCAACACCTTGTGCGACCATGTCGGGTATATTCGGAACCTTGCATATAGGTTTAGGCTTCCCCGCTATTATGTTGCATTTGAATCTTTTGCCATCCGAATTCACCATAGGGTCAAACCTATTTGATATTGGTGTGTTAGCCATCTCTTTATGCATTATGCACCAGTCCAACAGCAGAGCCCACCTAACATGAGTCACCCTAGTCAACACCCTTATGCCATTTTGGTACCGATGCTGAGTTTTTCTCATAGGCTCGGGAGCCTTTTTAGATTTACCTTGAGTTGGAGAAGAAGCCTCATATCTTTCTTCATCATATATTTATGGACATCCTTGATAAGACTCCCATCTTTGTCTTTAAGTTGCTTATGCATCTGTTACAATCCCGCTTGCGCTAATGAGCTTGATGCCAGCTTCCACGTTTTTAGCTCGTTATATAAGCCTCCATCTCTGATCTCATTTTTTCTAAGCCTTGTATCATTTTGCCTTCATAATTTGACACCTTTTACCTGGAGGAGACACACCCTGAGTGTCCTTATCTTGCTCGTGTTCCTTGCATTAGGCATAACTTTGTTCCACGCGCTTGGAGCTAGTTTCGCATGTCCCTGACACTCGTCTCCTCCCATTTCGAGCATTCTTCTACCTTTACTTTGAGCTCGTTAAAAATAGTAAGTAGGTTACGAGCAGTCTTCCATATTTCCTTCAAGCTCGTTAAAAATAGTAAGGAGGCTATGAGCATTTCTTCCACCTTTACTTCGAGCTCGTTAAAAGCAGTAAGTAGGTTTCGAGCATTCTTCCACTCTTACTTCGAGCTCGTTAAAAACAGTAAGTAGGTTTCGAGCATTCTTTCACCTTTGCTTCGAGCTCATTAAAAATAGTAAGTAGGTTTCGAGCATTCTTACACCTTTACTTCGAGCTCGTTAAAAACAATAAGTAGGTTTCGAGCATTCTTTCACCTTTACTTCAAGCTCGTTAAAAACAGTAAGTAGGTTACAAGCATTCTTCTACCTTTACTTCGAGCTCGTTAAAAACAGTAAGTAGGTTTTGATAATTTCTTTCATCTTCACTTCAAGCTCGTTAAAAGCAGGAAGGAAGTTATGAGCATTTTTCTGTATCTCCTTTGAGCTCGTTAAAAACAGTAAGGAGGTTACGAGTTTACTTTTTCGGGCTCGTTAAACCTTTACGGAAAAGATCCCTATGGATTTCTTTTAAGCCCTTTTCAGACTCCTTAAATAGGAAAAGTTTGCCAAGCATAGTTGTCTTTTCGGGCTCGTTAAAATAACTGAATCGACATCCACTTAGGTATAGAATTACCCCTTTTCCGGGCCTTGGTGGATAATTTACGGAAAAGGTATACTCTAGTATGCGGTAGAAGAGTTCTTCTTCCATTATTTTACACTTTTTCGGGGAAGGAGACTAACTTTACAAAAAAGGACCTTTCGAGTCGTCTTTAGAGTTTTCAGACTCTCGAAATGTGAAAACACTAAGTGAGCATTCACCTACTAGGGCTTGATGTGAAATCCACGAGATGGTTGATAGAGGACTGTTTAAGTTTTTCAACTCTATAAACAAGAAAACACCGCCGAGCACAGACCAATCCAGGCTCGATATAAAATCCATGGATAGGTGTATGGAGTTTTCTTCTAGGTTTTTCAGACTCCTTAAATATGAAAATACCGTCAAGCATGATTTAGTTCTTTCTCAAGCTCGTTAAAAAATGAAAAAGGAAAGGGAAGGGAAGAATGTTGAAATATCTCTCACTATGATGGAAGCAAGTAAACTACCTCCTTGAACAAAGCACCTGTTTTGAGTCTATCAAACAAGTTGGGTTCTAGTGTTGGCCTTAAGATAAACCTAATCTCAAAGTTCTTACTCCTCCATTTGGTTAGTCTTCCAATCATATGGAGAATCTGTTAATGTCTCCTACATTGCAGATTTGTATCGTGGTCTCTTTGTGTTAAAAGCTGCCTAAGTCACTCTTGTGTTGTGCTCCATGTTCAAGGATATAACCTATGTCAGCCATTCTACAATTCCCTTGACCTCATGTGTCGGCCATTCCTTGGTGTCAGTATGTTTCATCATGTGTTCAGTCCTACTCCAAATCAACCCATACTTATTGAGTGTCCCTCGTGTTGGATGATGGAGGATGCCTTAAGGCCTCCCTTCCAATGGACTTCTTCCCATCGACTTCAACTCATTGTGCTATGGGAATGAAGTTTAGAGTTTCGGTTAGTACCTTGGGGATTGCAGTCATTAGTGACAGTTTCCATCACTATTGGATAGATGGGAATACATCAATGTCTCCTATCCGATAGATTCTTCAAGTGTTTGACGGCAAGACCACTTATTCGCACTTGTTTGAATGTACTAGGTACCTTGGGTTCCATTTTCATTATTGGTGGACAACCTCGTATTTGTTAACGGTATACATCAATGACCAGTAATCAAACGATACTTCCCATGTTCGACATCAACTCATTTATTCGCATGGATAGGTTTGTACCTTGGGTTGTTTTTGGATGAAGACCTTGGGATCCTTAATAGAATCACCTTATTTATTTTATCGCCCAAGTTGCGCAAGACTGAGCCACACTCTTTTTGGCTCTTGATGAGACATAGATCCATCTTTTTCTCTATGGCTATGTTCTCCAGTTTTGACATAGATCCACCTTGTATTTATGTGGCTATGTTTACACTTATGTTCCTCATGGATCCACGCTTGTATTTTAGTGGCCATGATATATGCATCAGTATTTGGATCATTATTGTATCCTCTTGGAGGTCATGTTTCCCTATTTGAACATGGACAGTTACCCCAAGGATGAGTTTGTCTGACATTGCCTTTGCTTCCAGGTACTTCATTTGAGCCTATGATTCTTGGTCTTTCCGGTTCCTCTGCTCCCATGATTCAAATCTTTGTTACTTATATTGTATTTCAGCCATCATTTCCCTCACTCCCTCTGACCTCATACATTAGGGGGCATCTGTTATAGCTTAAAATGACACTTCTCCATCCGTGACGACACTTACATCGCTTGGTTGCATGACAACACTTCTTGAGATCAAGTTTAGTCACACAACATGACACTTTTTGATTGAAGGGTCGTTTGGGACACTAAAAATGGTTGAAATTACCTCACTCTTGGCCCATTTGATGGTTATAACCCTTAGCAACATTTTTCCAGACCAAACCATCTCCTGAAAATCATCAGAAAACCCTATTTTTGGCCATTTTTCCACATGTGCGCTAGTATCCAAGCATGATAGTAGTGTTTGATATGCAAGTCTGCTTCATTAAAGTAGTGCACAACTTCATAAATGCGCTAGTTTGTCTACTCTAGAGTAGGGAACTTTCCTGTACTAGTCAAAATATCGAATTTTGGGTAAGTTAAGTTGGTTTGGGAACTTCCTGATCGGTTATAACTTCTTTTCCTCTCCTTCATTGACTATATAAGGAGGGTAGAAGGGCCATGTGAGGGGACCAAGTCCATAACAAAGTTATGTTGGAGGAATGGAGATCCTCATCCCCCTCTCTTGTGCCTCAGTTTCTCATAAACCCTAGCACAGCTCATTAGAGATTGGGATCCTTGGAGAACATAGGCAGGAGACCTTGAATCTAGGTTTCGTGAAGTGCCAAGCTTGAAGGAAGGTATAACTTTATGTACTTGCTTCATTCATTAATAAAGATCAGAAGTTCTTTCCTTTCCAAATATGACCTATTCATGTGTGTCTCAGATTTGATTACGGTTTGATTATGGTTTGATGTCTTATTATGTCATGGATATCAGTCTTATATATGTAGTCAAATGTATTTGATAAAGGTATCAAGTTGTATTGCAGGTGTGGGAATTGCGATACTGGATAGCATTGAAGAGCAAGGAATGGAAAGCTTGGATCAACCTTCTTAATAAGGTACTCACCCTTCTAACCTTTCTCCCCTTAACTATAGGTGTATTTTGCTCACAACAGCGCAATTGTACTCCAGTGATAGAAACAAGGGCGCATCAGTGGCTAGGAGGGATAATACTGAGCAAAAACAGGATCCAGGGGCCCAAAACTAGGGACTAGGTGCTGGGAGACTACCATACTAATGACTGGATGCATGCCATGCATGCAAATACAAATTATTATGGTGAGAATATTCCAACAATAATCACATTTTTAACTTTCACCTCAACATATCACATTTTTTTACTTTCAAATATGGAGTAGGGGAAGGATCCAATCCTAAAGGCTTCAATTTTTGCACTTTGGTTAGAGAAATACATTCAATTATCCTATACCCTTGGAAACTCAAATGTATCTATGTATTGATGCAATATCCGATGCATAATCTTCAACTTAGCTATGGAACCAATGTTAAAACAGGGGCATTAAATCTAGAAGGATTTTTTTGTTGCATCTCTTTTAATCATATCTGTAGAGATATTAATACCACCATTTATAGATTAAAAAAATAATCCCTCTCTCTTCTAAAATTTACCATGCAAACTCAATAATACAATGGGACTAAGATCCTCCCTGTTGAGGAAGTCCAACTATGTTAAACATATTATTGCAAGGATGCGAAATATCATTTTGAGTACTTGAACTCTTATCATTATTTGTAAGATAAATTGAGAAATACATCGTCATGTAGGAACTATATTGTGCATGGATGAACTTAAAGAGTAGCTTAGATTTCATTAGGAGAAGAACTATCTGATAAATCATTTGGGCACGGTTGCTATATGTACATTTTCATTTCAAGAAATTCCAAATATAAGCCTGTTTTATGGGAAAAAAATATCTTTGATAGAGTTTATATATGGTGTATTGCATCGTTGTTTCATAATTTTTCAATAGCATTCTTGAAATACTACTCAAAATATAGGTTTCAAAGAAGTTCTCTTCATAGCGCTACTACTTTATTCGAAAACCATGCTTGTAAATTTACAGAATCCATGCTTAAAAAATAGGAATTGTTAAAATCCAATTTCTATCATTTTAGTTTCAATGTTTGTTGTCTATATTTATGTCATAAGTGTGTAGAGAGAGTTTTCATAAGATTAATTTTCCCCATCACATATTACTATGAAGGGAATGCATCTTCTATTGGACTCTCATTTTGGGGAATAAAATTTACTTCGACGTTTCATGATGCTTGCAACAAGGTTTAGTGGACAAGTTATCCAAAAAAAGATAAATATCTTGTTCTATAGTTGTTGAACACAGGGGAACAAAGCAAGAGGGGTTTGGTGAAGTAAAGTAGCTCTCACTTAATTTGAAACACATGTTTGGGGAAGGAAAGCAGATATTGTAAAATTTTAAATGATACCCATGTGAAATCCATTACCGAATTTGAAACAAATACCCTATTTTTTTGTTCTGATCATCACATAACTACCCTCAACCGTAAACCTTCCCATTTTTGCTCTCATACAATTTTAGAAACCCAAGCATAATACATATGATATATCCTAAACCCTCAACATTCACATTTTTTTATTTTTGATATAATTACTTTTTGTAATAAATCTAAGCATAATACATACCTGATATGTTCATGGCGAAGTGATCTTAGCTAGCATTCCAGAGTAGCAAACGAACACTAGTTAAATATATTTATTATCAATGAAATGTTATCCTGTAGAAACTAGAGGGTTCCACATCAGGGATTCATGTGGACTATAATAGTGGCAAATTTTAATCCCCATAAGTTATTCCAATAGTATGGCTTGAACATCTTACAATACTCTAAGTCATGGTCAAACAATAGTTACGCAGGGTTAACAATGGTCAACTACAAAAACCATGGTTTACCAAAGTCAACTACAAAATCAATCACCAATATTTATTTATTTGATTTCAATTATTTAAGTAATTTTTGTTCATATAAATAAAATTGAATCAAATCATATTTTTATTTTATAATTCATATTTGTATTATTTGTATAAATAAATGGAGTTTTTATTATTCTTGATTATTTAATTTTTTATTTATTTTTATTATTTGTAATTTTTCTTTATAAATAAGTATTTACATTTTTATAACAATAATAATAATAATAATAATTATTATTATTATTATTATTATTATTATTCACTAATCCTTCTCCACACACTGATCAAAGAATAGCTAAGAAAGTTCACAATCTTCCTTCAAACACTACTCCAACAAAGGACATGGATAATGATAAGACTAAAGCCTACACCTCTCCCTCAACTAAAGTTAACATGCCATTCAAATAGGTTGAATACATCAAGATCTAATATCAATATGAGTAGGAGGATGACATAAATGCTCTAGGGAGTTAGTTATGGCAACTTGTTAAGCATGGAAGTAGATGAGAGTTAGTTATGGCAACTTGTTAAGCATGGAAATGGATGGTCATCTGACACCCCCTCTTTCCATTATTTGGGATACCCCACCCATTGGATATTCTAATACTATTTCATCTTGGCGCTTATTTACATATTATTTTATTAAATATTTGATTATATTTTCATAATCCTATTAAATAATTGTTTTCTATCCCTATAACTAGCTACATTTGTCAAAGACATTTACTAGCACTAGAACCTTCCAATAAAACTTTAAAAATATGATTAAAAACATAATTTTTTTTATAAATACTTTGTCAAATATTTCTTATATTTACAATCCATGTTTATACAAGATAAATAACATTACTTATTTATGAAAGAACCTTTCATAATAATATCCAAAACCACGGACATGAAAAGGAATACCATACACCACATCGCACCACAAAGAAAAAATTAATCAACAAGGAGAAGCAAAATATTGAAAAACCCAAAATTTGGACCCATTTTTTCCATTGCATGGGAGGAAATAGGAATACAATTGATGGCATATTTTATAGAGAATAGAGTCATGTACTTGTGTAATTAGTACAATGGGAAATGAAATTATTGCCTAAAACGGAGGACAATGAGTAAACAAGGATGAATGTTTGTTTTTCAGAATTTACTTCAATCTGATCTAGGATCTTAACTAAGAGAACAACATGTACATCATATATACATCATCTCAATCATGGACATGATAATGCAAGCACACAAGAGACAATAGACACACAGATTTTCACTAGGGAAAACCATAAAGGTGAAAAACCCCACAACTTCCTCAGAGATAGATGGAGCAATGATACAACCCAAACATAAGAGATAGTCTTCTCCTAGCAACAGCTTCTCCTCCTCCACAAGTGCGCCACTCTCCAATGAGAGTATGAGTGAGTAAGTGAATGATCAAATAGAGTGCCTCCCGCACTCTATTTATACATGACTTGACTTGCCTAATAACCTTTACTAGGTCGGCCTCAAATTAACCACATAACATAATGTTGACAAAGCTGACCCCCAATAGGGTGGTCTAATAACCCTTTAACCCATATGACTTATATAGGGCCGACCCCAACAAGGTGGTCTAATAACCCATTAAGTATAAGTTACGACACTTACAATATAAATGACGACACTTCCGTATCGAGGAATAATAACATCTCTATAGGAATACAAACAGTTCCGCATAGAGGAATAATAACATCTCTATAGGAATACAATACAATATACATATATGAAATACATTCTGAAGTTACATATACATCAACACTCCCTCTTAACTAGGAAGGTATTTCTCGACATAGGTCTTCTAGCACAAGTCTTCTTCTCTGGATCATCATCACTGGATCATTGACATCGAATCATCATCATCGTCATTGCTGCTGCTATCTCAATCAATCTCTGAACTACTCGTCATAGGAAGTTCTACAGAGCCAGTCCTTTTTCATATTAGATGTAGGCCCACCACCTGTAGGTCTTCATCATCACTGGCCATACTGTGGAATCCTCAAGACTTATTACGTGTGGCACAAAACCTCCCAAGAGCATCCCAGGCTGTTACAAGCACACAGCTCTACCTGTAGGATCTCCCAGGGACATATTATATGTGACCTCACCACAAAACCTCGCAAGAGCATCCCAGGATGTTACGAGCACACAACTCTACCTATAGGATCTCCCAGGGACATATTACATGTGGTCACCACAAAACCTCGCAAGAGCATCCCAGGCTATTACGAGCACACAACTCTACCTATAGGATCTACCACGGCCAAATTACATGTGGTCATGGAAAAAACTCTCAAGAGCATCCCAGGACTTATTACGAGCACACAGACCAACCTATCGGATCTCCCAGGGACATATTACATGCCATGGGACAAAACCTCGCAATAGCATCCCAGGACTTATTACGGGCACACAGCCCAACCTATCGGATATCCCAGGGCCATATTACATGTCCTCCCAAGCAAAACCTCGAAAGAGCATTTTCCAGATATCCCAAGGCCATATTATATGCCATAGGAAAGACCTCAAAAAAGTATCTGCAAACCTCCCAGGGCCATATTATATGCTTGTCTGCACAACCTATCCACGGCCATCGAGTATCAACCTGATACTCACCATACATCATCCTGATGTACATGATCATCCTGATCATCATCAGTACATCGTCCTGATGCATGTCATCATTGCATGATCATCCTGATCATCGTCATAGCATCATCCTGATGCATATCGTCTGGAGCAACATCCTGAAGCTCATCATCCATGATCATCATGATCATACAATGTATCCACCTTATACATATCTGATACATATCATCTGAAGCAACATCCTGAAGCTCATCATCCATGATCATACAATGCATCCACCTGATGCATACATAGTATCTACCTGATACGTATCATCATACATGATCTACCTGATCATACAATGTATCCACCTGATACATATCATCATACATGATCTACCTGATCATACAATGTATCCACCTGATACATATACAAATACATGATCCACCTGATCATAACAAACATCCAACATGATGCATATACATATACATGATCCAACTGATCATATTCAACATCCACCATGATGCATATATAGAGCAGTAATTGGAGCATCATCCTGATGCTCATCATTCAGCGCTTACATCCACAGCCATGGGAAGGATCCTCCTCTCACCATGCTTGGAATGGCTCCTATAAATGTGTCCATCACTTCTTCCTCGAAGTTTCATCAATATGAAGAACACCAAAACTCTCTCTGAAGTACTTGAACTTCACTCTGGCTAGTGGCTTCGTCAGCACATCTGCAACCTGCTCATCCATCGCAATATACAGGAGCTTCACTGCTCCTCTCTGCACAAAAAAATACTAGTAGCATCCAACGGGAGATCAAATAACTCAGATAGTATCTTTCTAAGCAATACTACCTCACAACTAGCCGAACAAGCTACAACATACTCTGCTTCGGCTGTACTCAGTGCTACACAGGACTGCTTTCTGCTAAACCAAGAGATCACACATGATCCCATACCAAAGCAGCACCCAGAAGTGCTCTTCCTATCTGCAGCACTACCTGCCCAGTCTGAATCAACATAACCCTGCAGGTTAAACTTTTGATTCACATTATACTTGAGCCCAGAATCAATTGTACCCTTCAGGTACCTCAGAATAAGCTTTAAAGCAACCAGGTGAACACCTCTGGGATCCGTCAAGAATTGGCTCAATGTGTTCACTGCAAAGAAAATATCTAGTCTAGTGTTCTTCAGGTACATCAAGGACCCAATCATCTGATGATACACAGTGACATCAATCGAATCAGATGAAGCATCACAAAGAAGATTTAGGTTCAATGTGATAGGTGCGGCCATGGCCTTCCAGTCCATCATCTCGAACCTCTTCAGGATCTCTACTGCATACTTCCCTTGTCCAAGGAATATTCCATCTATGCTCTGCCACACCTCCATGCCTAGGAAATAGTGCATCATCCCCAAGTCCTTCATCTCAAACTCAGCAGCAAGCTTCCTCTTCGTGTCGGCAATCAATCTATCCTCTCATGTTACAAATAGGTCATCCACATATAATAAGAGTATCATAGAATTGCCTTCCTCAACCTTGTAGTAAAGGTTGGAATTAGCTTTACTCTTGGTAAAGCCCAAATTGGATAGAAAGTTGTCTATCCTACCATACCAAGTCCTAGGAGTTTGCTTCAATCCATACAAGGCTTTCTTCAACCTGCACAGATATGACTCCTTGCCATGTGTTTCAAAAACAATTGCCTGCTCCACATACACTTTCTCTTTGACTACACCATTCAAGAAAGCTATCTTGACATCAATCTGGTGTATCTTCCACTTCATCACTGCATCCAGAGCAAGTCTTGTTCTAATGGAAGTGTATCTGGCTACAGGAGCAAAAGTCTCTTCATAGTCTATCACCTCTTTCCGAGAGAAGCCACGAGATACAAACCTCGCTTTTTATTTTTCTATGCTACCATCTGCAGCATGCTTGATCTTATAGATCCACTTGGAAGTCACAACAAACTTCCCTATAGGTCTTGGGACCACATCCCAAACATCATTCTTCATGATTGACTAATATTCCTCGATCATGGCATTCTTCCCGAATCCTTGGAACTTTAATATCTTCAATAGATAACTTTGTTGTTGAACAAATGTTGTAATCCTTCTTTTGTAGGTGATGGTATATGATATTTCCTACAAAACAAGTTAAATTGCATGATTAGAAAACATCTCATACTTTTCAGAACAAATTCTTACACATAAATAAATATGTCATACAATCATGCAATTATCTTAGACAATGCTTCAATACAACATTTATCCATATCCTGTAGCTTTCTACATGCCTTCCAATATCTACCAGAACATTGTTAAGAGTGTACAAAACTCCCAACGTGTCAGCAAAGAGGTTTCATTCTAGATAAGTAGCAATGGGATGTTGTACAGTGTCATAGGCCACTTACCCATCAAATGCATATTAGTAGTATACTGTTCATTAATGCCATTATTCTAATATGCATAATACACACCCTAACTCTAGGAACATAAGCATATACATCATTGAACAATGTTATTTAAACAAACAAATATGCAAGAAATGATAATTCAAATACTTATCTTTGTTTGGTTTGTAGGGTGGAATCCCTCTCATTATTTGCTTCCTTACAAGAACTACTAGAGTGTGCTCCCTCTTGATCTTTGCTTCCTCGATTACCTGTCCTTGAACTTATATCCATCCTCGATCACTTATGCATACTTACTAGTATCATCATTGTATTATCCTTGAGGTCTCATACATCCATTCATTAGCATAATCTCACAATAATCTTAAACATGTATAGACATGATCATTTCAAACACACATAATAAACATTAGTATTCAAGGTTTCAGGGAATACTTCTTTTACTCATGCATATTCTTATTTGACAAAAGGACTTTTCTAGTTAGTCATATCATGAATCAAGGTAAGAGACATAATATGCATAAACCCTTGATTACTTACATTTCTAACTTCATGAATAATCATTATCAACCATACAACAGTATAAGATCCTAACACAAGGTAGGATTCTAACTTGATATAGGAAAAACATACCTGGTTATCATATTTGCTAGTTATGTCTAGCAATGTCTTCTTGTTATCTTCAATGACTTGTGCTAGTAACCTGCATATTTCATAGGTTAATCATTATAGAACCAAGTTATACATACCTCGTAAGTATATATTCTATGTGATCCATGACAATGGATGAATCTTTGTCTTCATGTCAACATGGTCATATGTTCTTGAACTAGAACATGATTTGTCTTTCTTGATGTACCTTTCATGTTAGCGAACAACATCAACCTCATACAACACCACAATGCATTACTACAATCATAAGTGTCAACAACCTAATCAATGAATATCTGCATTCATAATTTTATTAAGGTGATATGACAAGTCTAAAGTTAATCAAGATTGTACTAACCTTAATGAAGACAAACATACCATAAACTTAATCATGAACAGATCTCGAAACATACATGGATAAGTCATACCTGTCGAGATTGCTTGTAATCTTCTTATGTAAGGCCTTAGCCTCATCTCCCTCTTAAATAGGAACTTCTTCACATATGCAGGTGACCAATCCATTCTCTTCTAGGATTAACCCAATTCACTTGATTTGCAGAAACTGGATCTGGAGATGGATTAGGGTTTGTCAAGAAAACCCTAAAAATTCAAACTTTGAATTTCAAACTTCTGAAAGGATAGAAAGATGCGTCGTGGTGAGCTGAGCAACCTGGTATACTCGGAATTTGAAATCTGCAAAGTTTCACCCCTCGAATTTTCTTTTCAATCTTCCAGATTCACCAGGGAGGACCCTGAATTAGGGTTTGAGTTTCCCGGAGCTTCACCCAACCAAATAGTTTGATCTAAAGCTCTAAAGTTCGATTTTTTCAAGGAACTTCCATCTATGGTCACAGATTTCAAAAATTCCCATTTTTGCAGAAGCCCTAATTTTTCACTTTTCCGATCAAAGTCCTGAACTAGGGTTTGATCAAGCCCGACCTTCTGCCCAACCAAAAAATTCCATCTTGGTCTCTAAATTTCGATTTTGATGAGGATCATCCAGCCATGGTCTCCAATACAAAAAATTCCAACATTCTCCAAAACCCTAAATTCCCAGAGCCATGAATGAAGGTGCTCAAAATCCAATTCTATTTTGACAGAAATATGCACCTGATTGTTTCTGGTGTAACCCCAAAATTTCATATCTACAGGGTCTGAAAATTCTTTCAGTGCTATCCTGACCTATTATCTTTCCAACCCCATAGGTTTGACCTCAAATGGATTCTCTGAGAGAGAGTTATGCCAAGTGTCGCAACATGACCTGTTTATGGGATAAAATAGGAGAGTGAACTTGTATGGAGTGCCACGTGTCACTGGTTCAATTTTGGCATCTGAAAATTGTGCCTACAAAAGTACAGTCCATTCCCTGCCTTCCAATTTTTACAAAATTTCATTTGGAGATTCCTAGCCCAAGTTGTGACCCTTTTTCCTAGGTCACCTAATTATGACTGATATCTGCAAGAGGCAGAAACACTATATTGTACAGATCATAAATCTGAAAGTACAACGAATTAGAGGCTCACCTTCGGAGACAAGGTACATGGGGATATTGTATTCGACCTGTAAGATTTTCAGATTGTGAAACCTTTCCGAAATGGATTTATAGTGAAAGTTCTACGATGACTAGTTTTTGCCATATCAAGCCCTAGCTTCGCAAGTGCAACAAGTGTCATAAATGCCATATCATGCCTTCTTTCAGGCTAGCTCTGATACCATGTTATTTTTTCAAAATTTACTTCAATCTGATCTAGGATCTTAACTGAGAGAACAACATGTATAGCATATCTACAACATATCAATCATGGACATAATAATGCAAGCACATAAGAGACAATAGACACACAAAGTTTCACTGGGGAAAACCATAAAGGTGAAAAATCCCACAACTTCCTCAGAGATAGATGGAGCAATGATACAACCCAAGCATAAGACATAGTCTTCTCCTAGTAGCAGCTTCTCCTCCTCCACAAGTGTGCCACTCTCCAATGAGAGTATGAGTGAGTAAGTGAATGATCAAATAGAGTGCCTCCCGCACTCTATTTATACATGACTTGACTTGCCTAATAACCTTTATTAGGTTGGCCTCAACTTAACCACATATCATAATGTTGACAGGGTTGACCCCCAATAGGGTGGTCTAATAACCCTTTAATTTACATGACTTATACAAGGCCGACCCCAACAAGGTGGTCTAATAACCCATCAAGTATAAGTTACGACACTTACAATATAAATGACGACATTTCCGTATAGAGGAATAATAACATCTCTATAGGAATACAAACACTTCTGTATAGAGGAATAATAACATATCTATAGGAATACAATATACATATTTGAAATACATTCCGAAGTTACATATACATCAACAATGAACAATCTTCATAAATCTACTTCTCTCACATTTCTAAGATCTGAAATCATTATGCAATTAATATTATGATGATAGAGATTTTATGGAAGGACTCATCAAACATGTATATTATCATCAACATTAATTCCCCAAGATATAGACTATTAATATTGTATTTGCTGGGATTGTAGAAATTAGGTTTTTCAATGACTATTTTGTATGTTTAATCGCGGGGATTTGATATTCCATTAGGAATATTGTTATATATACTAATTTCATAAGACACTAAGTAAAATGTTTCATGTGCACTGCCACTAATGCATATTATATAGCATGCATTTCTACTACACTTAAGATATGATCATAAGACTTATTCCATATTCCATTAACATATATAGAGAAGGATATTCAATTGTAATGCCTGCCTTAATACATTTGATTGACTAGACTATTGAGGGAACTGATATTGAAGTGGCCCAGTTAAATAAACTTGAAACATTATTTTATGTTTTATTATTTGAATAAAAACTACTGATTGACAAGCAAATCATGATTATGCTCAATTGATTGAGAAATATGAATTGAAGATTATGTTATGTATAAATGAAAGAAACAATGCTTTTAATTCCATAGATGTGAATAACTCCATTTGTTTAAAATAAATTGAATAAATATGAAAATGCATGATGATATACTTTATATGGTGCAGCACTACTAATGTGCACTTTGAATGTGTGGAGTAGCAGGTAAAATGAATTACCGAATGTCTCTCAAATGGAATAAAATGGGTCATAAAGAATGGGAAACATACATAGGGGTAAGACGACAGACTTTAAACCCTGAAATAACATTCCACACATGGGTTGAAATCCTTATCATCTCACCTAGGGTAATATGTTTTGTGTGAGTGAGGCCACACTGATTTGTTCGCATATGATGTGTTGAGAGGAATGCAATAAAGAAGATCATATTCCTCAATATCCATTAGTCTCCATGGAAATGTAGTCCGATGATTATAGTAACGATTCCTAGTCACTACATCACACTCCCCACACGAGGACAAGGACAAGGAAGTTGTCAGAAGGACCCATAGATGTGGTACCTATACAACGATATGAAATGGAAATACTTGCACTCTTCCACTAAAACATTTAGGCACGTATGGAATTATGCATATGTAAATATTAAAATTGAGAATAAATAAAGGAAAATGTATTTTAAATTGAGAAAATATTAAGGGGGGATCTTTTGAGGTAGAAGTCATGTGAAACCACTGATTTAGGAAGACATGCATTGACTTAATATAAAAAATAAATAAATTAGATATATTTGATTTTGGAGCAAATCTATATTGATAGATGTCCATGATTTCAACTCCACATGCACTCACTGATTTAGGGGTTGAGATTTTAGACTAAAGAGACAACTAGGAGAGAATTGAGAAACTTATGTGCACTAGTATGTGAGAGTGACAGATGGTTGCATGATAATGAATATTTGGTCCGGATTTTAAGGGGAATATGGTCTAAATTCAGATGTATAAGACATAAAAGCATTAAATGGAGAGGCCACCCTCTTCCATTTATCGTAAAAACATTAAATGGAGAGGCCAGCCTCTCATATCCATGGTATATGGTAGCACATGCTTTTGGTCCATGGTATTTGGTAGCACCTAGTTTTGGTCCATGGTATGTTCTCAAGGCACATTGTAATAATGCTATATAAAGGCCTAGAAATCCTTCTCATAATAACAAATTACTCATTTGGTTTCTTTCATATTTTCTATTGTTAATTGTGAGATTAATTAGATCTAAGTGACTTATTGGTAATTAGTTTTAGAGTTGGGGCTCCTCTTTGAGCCTCACCTCCCATTCACTTCATATGTTTTTTTTCATGCTTATTCTCATGCAAGATTAGTGTTTTTTATGTGAATTTTATGACATATTTGCATGCTTAATCTCCTCCTCTCTCGGCATTCAAGCCTTCGGGTTCTCAACTCCCAAGATCCAAATCAGTGGTATCAGAGAGGGTACACTCTTCATTGGAGCAAGATTTTGAAGCATGATTTGGGTTGAACGGAGGTTCCACAACCTCTACAACAACCCATCTTGGTCTACAAACCCTTGACATCTCTACACTCAACACTCTTACATTCAACAAACTTTGAACAGATTCCACAAACACCACAGGATGTTTCATAGTCTCTCCCATAGCTCATCATAAAGGTATTTTCATCAACTCAAATGGGTATTTCACAGAATTTCATTTTGTTGTCTGGTTTATGAGATATCCTCATTTGAAGCAACACATATCTGTAACTAGCATGGCCGCGCACCCTTCAACTTCAGCCTGGATTTTCTCATTGCTCAGGAAACATCAGAAATATTTTTACACATGTTTATAAATGTTAGAACAGTAACCACACTTAGTACCATAATCCATAAATTTTAATTATCCATGTGCTTAATTAAACCATGTTTTGGATTAAGTGACTATAGTTGGTCAAAAACCCACTTTGAGAGTGTTCACACCCACTTCTGAGCAAACCAGTTCACCCAGCCTCCAGTTTTGTCCACAAGTGTGCCCTCATTTATTGCTGGTGCGCCCTCTCTCCTTGTTTTGGGGAATTTAGTTGACCAAGGGCGCTAGGGTGGATTTTTGCCCACTTTTGGCTAGATTTGGAGCATTTAATGCTCCCTTGGGCCCCCAAACCTCCTCTATTTGCTCACCCACGCCTGCCTTGAGCTAATTAATGACTCAGCATGCTTCAGCCACCTCCACACCAGAATTCATAGCTGTTTGGGGTGATTGGGATTGAGTTGGACCCACCTAGGGGGGATTGAGGCCAATTTGGCATTGATGACTTGTACACTCAGCTTGAGCCACCTAATGCTCTCAATTTTCTCATGAATGTAATAAAAACCTGTTACTAACATTTTCACATGTTAGACAGTCAGTTAATCAAAGATTTGAGCATACATTGTGTGTAAATTTATCTCTTTTTTCAAGTTTTTCCACAGTTTTTGCAAACTAATTCGATTTTGTGAGGTTCTCCATAGCTCCTCGATCTTCTGTGATCAAAATACTCACATGGTATCAGAGCCATCATGGAGTTAGTGAGTTGCAGGCCAACATTGAGCGTTGAACTGCATTCTAGAGAGGATTTCCAGATAAAAATTGAGTGTTTTTTGCAGGGGTTTCAGTAGTTTTCTCACCATTAACGCAGCAGTCATGGAAGCAAACCAAATGTTGCTCACACCCTTCAATTTTTTCGATTGGAAGGCTGAGATGGTCATCAAGCTGAGATCTAAGGGTCTCTATAGAGTGACCATGGGCACAGAAGTGGAGCCAAATTCTGCTGTGGAGAAAGCAAAGTACTACAATCGACTTGATGAAGCTTATGGATTGCTATGCCTGAGCATTTCAAGGGAACTCTTGTTTCATACAGACAGTTTGACAACTCCCAATGAAGTATGGGTGAAGCTAGAATCACTCTTTGGGAAAACTGATGAACTGAGAGGCCACCAGCTTGAAAACGAGCTCATTAGCTTGAGCCCAGCGCATTTTGAAACCATCCAGGAGTTCTTCACGAAATTCAAGTCACTGGTGCTTCAACTGCAACAATGTGGAATTGTTAAGAAGGAGGAACAACTGATTCTGTCCATCCTTTCGAAGCTAGGCCCAGAGTTTTCAGTATTTGTTAGCACATTTCACTCAGCCAAAATGACCCTTCGAAATTGGCAAATGCCATCACTAGCTACCTTCATGGAGTGTCTCACTCAGGAGCAGGACAAACTAGTTCAGATGGGCACCATAAAATCAAAGGACCAAGCATTGGCAATGGGTGTTTCAAATGCAAGCAAAGGAAAGCAGAAAGCCAAGAATTCGAAGCAGCAAGAGAAGAGGAAGTTTGACAAGACCAAGTCTGTAGATGGGGGTTCGAATCTGTCAAAGGAGAAGGACAAGAAGGGAAAGGAAAAGACCAAATGCACCTATTGTCATAGGGGATGGCATCCAGAGAGCTCATGTATGAAGAAAACCATTGACTCAATGGCGCAGCTGCTGGAGAAGAACAACATCCCAGTCCCTGAGGGCGCAAGGAAGAAAGAGAGCACCTCAAACCCTGACAATAAGGAGAAGTGTCATGCTTTGGTAGCAGGTACTTCGAATCCCTCATCCTTCATCATTGATTCAGGAGCTTCCAGACATATGGTTTCATCCAGAGAGCTCTTCTCCTCTTTGCATTCGAATGGTGGCCCAACAGTTCGAATGGGAGATGATTCAGAACTCCAAACCAAGGGGATTGGAAGGATTGACATGGAGCATGGCTATTTCAGTGATGTGCTCTATGTACCTTCATTGGATGCAAATTTGCTATCAGTCTATCAAATGACCCATACAGGAGAAGCCAAGAGAGTGACATTCACTCCAGATTTGGTAGAAATCTCAGAAATTTCCTCAAATCAAGTTGTGGCAGTAGGGTATGCAGATCATGATGAGAGAATGTACAAATTCTCAAACTTCATTCCAAATTCTAGTGACCATGCTCTTGTCTCTCATGCCAACGATACCTCCAAGTTGTGGCATGAAAGATTTGGCCACATGAACTACAAATATCTCCAGCAATTGCACAGGGACGAGATGGTGGAAGGGCTTCCAGAAATCAAGTCAACAAATGGTGCATGCATTGGGTGTGTAGTTGGAAAGCATCCTGAGCGCAGCTATGAGAAGGGAATGGCAAGGAGAGCCACTCAACCACTTGGATTGGTACATTCAGACCTCATTGGTCCTCTTCCCACTCCATCATATGGTGGATCAAGGTATGTACTTACATTCATAGATGACTACTCTCGATTCTGCTGGGTTTACTTCCTTAAATTGAAGTCAGAAGTGTTTGAGAAACTGAAGATTTGGAAAGCCCTAGTGGAGAACCATAGTGGTCATAAGATAAAGATCCTTAGGACTGATAATGGAAAGGAATATGTGAATAATAACATTCAGCACCTTTGTGAGGAATGTGGCATCCAAATGCAACATTCAATCCCCTACACACCTCAGCAAAATGGTGTGGCAGAGAGGAAGAATAGATCTCTCAAGGAGATGGCTACTTGCATGATTGAAGCTAGGGATCTAAGCCCTAAGCTATGGGCTGAAGCCATCAATTGTGCTGCTCATATTCAGAACAGAGCCTTTCAAAAATCAGTCAAAGGAAAAACCCCCTATGAGGCATGGTTTGGCCAAAAACCAAATGTGTCAAATTTCAGGATTTTTGGGTCTAGAGCATGGGCTCGAATTCCATCAGAAAAGAGGAAGGCTTTGGAGCCACAGAGCAGGGAATGTATCATGGTTGGATATGGTGAGGACACAAAGGGATACAAGCTCTTTGACACATCCACACTTAAAACTTTCATTGAGAGAAGTGTGCAATTCGAAGAAGAACCAATTCCAGATTTTGAGCTTGCACCGGGGGAAAGCTCCTCTCCTCCACACCTCAATGAGATTAGTGATGATTCTTCCTCTGATTTTTCTGATATTGCTGAAGATGACATAGCTGAAGATGACATTGCTGTACATGAGTCACCATCAAGGCCCAAGTGGGCTGAAAAAATCATAGAAGCTGCAGGTGAATTGGCAGGCAATCCCCAAGAGCCTAGGAAGACTAGATCCCAAACAATCAATGCTTCCTTTGCAAATGAGAGTGAGCTTGCTGATCACTGTTATATGATGATTGGATCTGATACAACATCATATCAGGAAGCTCATCATGATCCAAGGTGGAGGGCAGCAATGCAAGAAGAATTCCAATCTCTGCAAGAGAACAAAACATGGGATTTGGTGCCTCTTCCTCCCAAGAGGAAACTAGTGCAATGTAAGTGGATTTTTCGAACCAAACCTATTGCTGATGGTTCTGATCTGAAATATAAGGCTAGGTTAGTGGCTAAGGGCTACTCACAAATCCATGGTGTGGATTATACAGAGACCTTTGCACCGGTTGCAAAGATGGACTCAATTAGACTAGCTCTAGCCATGGCAGCTAGTAAAGGTTGGGAAGTTCACCACATGGATGTCAAAAGTGCATTCTTGCATGGTGAGCTACAGGAAGAGATATATATGCAGCAGCCTGAAGGATTCCAAGAGGATCCCACACTTGTATGCAGGTTGAAGAAGTCACTCTATGGACTCAAGCAAGCCCCCAGGGCTTGGTATGCCAAAATGGATGCTTTTTTGCTCTCAATTGGTTTCTGTCGATGCAAGTCTGATCCAAATGTTTATTTGCAGCATTGTGATGGTAATTTGCAGGTCATTGTACTGTATGTTTATGATCTCTTAATTACAGGGAGCTGCACCAAACAAATTGGCTCAATTAAAGCTTCTTTGCACAGTGAATTTGCCATGAGCGACCTAGGATTGCTAAGGCAATTTTTGGGTTTGGAAATTGAGCAATCTGAGAGAGGTATTTTGCTGAGTCAATCTAAGTATGCTTCAGACCTGTTATTCAAGTTCAAAATGGCTGAATGTAAGGCATCCAAGTGCCCATTCCTTTCAGGCATAAAACTAGGTGAATTTGAAGACTCTCCGGTGGTGGATTGCACACTCTATAGGCAGCTAGTTGGAAGTTTGCTGTACCTTACACATACAAGACCTGATTTGTCTTATGCTGTAAGTGCTGTAGCAAGGTATATGCAGCAGCCACATGAGATCCATTGGAAGGCAGCCAAAAGAATCCTTCATTATGTCCAAGGAACTAAGAGCTTCGGGGTACACTATGCAGCTGGTTCTTCACTTCAACTAGCTGGATTTTCTGATTCCGATTGGGCGGAAGATCCCATCGATAGAAAGTCCACTTCAGGTTTTGTGTTTATGTTTGCTGAAGGTCCTATTTGCTGGTCAAGTAAGAAACAGCATACAATTTCTCTTTCATCAGCAGAGGCCGAGTACAGGGCAGCAGTGAATGCAGCCACACAGTGTGTTTGGTTGCAAGGCATTCTTCGGGAGTTTGGTGTTGCTATTGATTCTCCAACCAATAGTTGGGTGGATAATCAAAGTGCCATCAAGATATCTACTGATCCAGTACAGAGGCAAAGAACAAAGCACATTGAGATCCACATGCATTACATTCGGGGCTTGGTGCATGACAGGGTGATTTCACTGCAGTATTGCCCATCCACCGAGCAAACTGCTGATATTTTCACCAAGTGCTTTACAGAGAAGACCTTCACTTACTTGAGATCTTTGCTTGGAGTGAGTGATGGATGGTGATTGCTGCAATTTAATTGCAGGTTCAGCCCCATGTCCATTTTTGAGGGAAGTTTTTATCCCATGAGGTTTTACTTCTTTTTCTCGGTTCATATGGACAAATAAAATTTCTGTTTGTATTGAGGTGACTTGAGCCTTTGTTGCCAAGGCCTCCCACTTATCTTTCATGAGATGTACAAAGTTATGGTTAAGGGGGGGTGTTAGAACAGTAACCACACTTAGTACCATAATCCATAAATTTTAATTATCCATGTGCTTAATTAAACCATGTTTTGGATTAAGTGACTATAGTTGGTCAAAAACCCACTTTGAGAGTGTTCACACCCACTTCTGAGCAAACCAATTCACCCAGCCTCCAGTTTTGTCCACAAGTGCGCCCTCATTTATTGCTGGTGCGCCCTCTCTCCTTGTTTTGGGGAATTTAGTTGACCAAGGGCGCTAGGGTGGATTTTTGCCCACTTTTGGCTAGATTTGGAGCATTTAATGCTCCCTTGGGCCCCCAAACCTCCTCTATTTGCTCACCCACGCCTGCCTTGAGCTAATTAATGACTCAGCATGCTTCAGCCACCTCCACACCAGAATTCGTAGCTGTTTGGGGTGATTGGGATTGAGTTGGACCCACCTAGGGGGGATTGAGGCCAATTTGGCATTGATGACTTGTACACTCAGCTTGAGCCACCTAATGCTCTCGATTTTCTCATGAATGTAATAAAAACCTGTTACTAACATTTTCACATGTTAGACAGTCAGTTAATCAAAGATTTGAGCATACATTGTGTGTAAATTTATCTCTTTTTTCAAGTTTTTCCATAGTTTTTGCAAACTAATTCGATTTTGTGAGGTTCTCCATAGCTCCTCGATCTTCTGTGATCAAAATACTCACAATAAATATCTCTTCAATATCTGAAATGGGTATTTCACGGAATCCCATTTTGCTTCCTTGTTTGAGAGATATCATCGATTGTATCTCGGCATATTTTTGTGCCAAGGAGGCTGCGCGTACCCATACTTCCACGTATGTTTTATCACTGCTCAAGAAACTTCATAAGGAGTTCCACATATGGATAGAAACATCTCTTCAATATCTGAAATAGGTATTTCACGAAATCTCATTTTTCTTTCTAGTTTGAGAGATATCATCGATCGAAGCAACATATGTATGCAAAATAGTGTGCATACATATCTTGAGTTTCAACAAACATTTTCTCACTCTCTAGGAAACCACTGAGCAAGTATGTTATATTTATAGAAAGGTATCTTCGATACCTCAAATCGGTCTTCAACGGAATTTAATTTCATTACCTCAATCAGAAGCTAGGAGTGGATTTGCAGCAAGACATTAACTGCACCAAAATTGATGATTTTTTTTTCAATTTTTGGACTTTTATTAAATCATATTGTAATCATGGTTATGGGTTAACCACACAAAACCCATGGTTATGGGTTAACCACACAAAAAACACGGTTATGGGAAATCCACACAAAACCCACAATTATGTACTGTAATCACCGTTATGGGTCAACCACACAAAACCCACAGTTATGGGTCAACCACGCAAAACCCATGGTTATGGGTCAACCACACAAAACCCACAATTATGTATTGTAATCACAGTTATTGTTCAACCACACAAAACTCTTCTCTTCACTTAAAACAAGCTTGTCATTTCCACCATGGTTATGGGTCAACCACATAAAACCAAAAACCCATGGTTCTGAGTCAACCACACAAAACTCTTCTCTTCATTGGAATCAAGTTTTCCATTTCCATCATGGTTATGGGTCAACCTCGCAAAACCCACGGTTATGGTTCAACCACACAAAACTCTTTTCTTCATTGGTAACTAGCACATTGTAATCATGGATCTCTTTTAGCATGAAATGATGGGGATCATCATTTTTTTTGGGGGGGGGATGATCTGAATTTTAGGGGGCATATGGTCTAAATTCAGATGTATAAGACATAAAAGCATTAAATGGAGAGGCCACCCTCTTCCATTTATAGTAAAAACATTAAATGGAGAGGCCACCCTCTCATATCCATGGTATTTGGTAGCACATGGTTTTGGTCCATGGTATTTGATAGCACATAGTTTTGGCCCATGGTATGTACTCAAGGAACATTGTAATAATGCTATATAAAGGCCTAGCAAGCTTTCTCATAATAACAAGTTACTCATTTGGTTTCTCTCCTATTTTCTATTGTTCATTGTGAGATTAATTAGATCTGAGTGACTTATTGTCAATTAGTTTCAGAGGTGGATCTCCTCTTTGAGCCTCACCTCCCATTCACTTCATATGTTTTTGTTCATTCTTATTCTCATGCAAGATTAGTGTTTTTCATGTGAATTTTATGACAGATTTGCATGCTTAATATTCTCCTCTCTCGGCATTCAAGCCTTCTATTTCTCAGCTCCCAAGATCTAGACCAATATTAGAGAATTAATAAATTAAATTAATTTCACATAAGATGACACATATCGTCCTAGACTTTTCTATTTAAGAAAAGGAATATTATCACTCTACAAACTCCCTTGGCTATGGAAGGAAGGGGCAAAGGTAACTATTTCAAACCAACTTGCAAACTGGAAGCTATCCCTTCCAACCCAGAGAGGGTTCTCTCTTACAACTCAGATTCTTGAAGCTATCTTGTAATGGTTGGTTGTGTACTCAAATCAACGGCTATATATTATGTGGGTAGGTTAGGGTTTTGGGTGTTTTAAATTGTTGGGATTAGGATAAAATCCCCATTGGGCATGGAGTCAACACATCGGAAAATAATCATAAGGGTGATCAATGAATATTTGTATAGTGATCAAGGAAGTAAAGGCAATAGATCCAATATCTCATAGTTAATCAGATTGTTAAAGTGTGGGGGAAGAATTGAGGCAAATAGTTCATTAAAGAAGAGAATCTAGTGACTAATTCTATCTTAAATTTTGAGTAAATGATAACAAAAATTTGCTTGCAAGTGCAAAAACATAGCATCAAGCCAAGGATGAATTCTGAATACAATAATTTCATTTAAACATTGAATAAAATACATAAAATGCAAAAAATTAGAAAGATACACATTCATGAAGGATAACACAGACTAACCAAGGGGGTATAGGAGCATGCAAACACCTATCTAAACTATGTGGAAGCTCACACAAATCGTATCACCTACAGGGTAATGAAATACGCAGTCATAAAATACGAAATGTAGAACCAAATGGATAAAGGATATCCATCTACTGAGAGGGACTCCAGGTAAAAGAGCCCTAGAAGAATGGAAACTAAGCTACCGCATTCATGGCATGTTTGGAAAGGTGTTCCGCAACTTCATTTCTTTGGTCATCGTGTACTCAATATGGGGGGAAGCATGCACAATGAGAACAATGAGTTGGTGTCCTTCAGTATAGAATGGAGAGAATTATTCCACTCAGACTTTCGGAACCAATATTGCCAATTGCCCTCCTAAGGGAGAGGCCCTCCGACAAATCGGTGTCAACCGTACCAATAAATAATAGGAGATTTTTGCTCCCTAAAGGACAAAAACTATGTCTCAAATGTGTATAAGAAAGGGGGTTTTATTTGGATTCCCAACCCCAATGTCCTACCTAGCTACAGAGTTTATTTTGGGTCCCCAAGTGGAGTTAATGTGTGTTTAATTAATCCAATTTTAGTCTCACTTGAATTATGGGGAGTGTGTGGGTGCACAAGTGGTGTACACCCAATATCACCGAAAGTAAATGCTGAAAATAAATAATTGCGACTAAAATAAAGTACTAACTTCTATAACATGTATGTAATAAATGAACTTGCTGAAAATATGGTGCAAGAGATAGCAATGCAATAAGGATGCATGCAAAACGAAAATTCTCAAATGCTATAGCAAGAAAACAATAGAAAGGTACCAATGTCAAATGGGTGCAAGAAAACAAGGGGTTTTTGTGCAGCCAAGGTCAAGAAAAAAAGGAAAGAACAAGTGTAGGGTGCGTCTATAAAGAAAAAAGTCATGCTCTGGGCGCTGCAGGCTGTATAATATCTGTGCCGAAATAGGAAAACAAAAAACAGGAAAAAGGGCACGGGTCTGGGCAGAAAAGGCATGGCCGGTGCACATGTTTCATGCTCAAAAGCATGCGACCCTCGTGGGTTGCATGCGAAAAGGTGCACAAGGTACACTGGTATCGGTCCTGAAAGCACGCAGAGCGTGTGGGTATCAGGCCGGAAAGTGCACGGAGAGTGCGGGTATCAGGATGGAAAGCGCTCTTGTACTAGTACAAAATTTTAAATTAGTGACTAAAATTCACATATAAATGACTATTTTCTAGTTGGAAACTAACAGTAGCTAATTTCTAGTATCTTATAGCTCCACTAGCTTAGTCGTATTTATTTTAGTCATTAATAGTTTCCTTGTTTAGTCGTATATTTGGTCATTGATTTAGTCATTAATTGCCACAATTAATGACTAAATCAATGACCAAATATAGTACTAAACAAGACAACTATTAATGACTAAAATAAATACGACAAAGTTAGTCGAGTTATAAGATACTGGAAATTAGCTACTAATAGTCGTTTATATGCAAATTATAGTCATTTTCTTAGTCACAAATTTATCATTTGTAGTAGTCATTTATTGTTGTTAATTGACCTTTATTTAGTAATTTATTGTGGTTAAATAGTTGTTCAGTTAGTCATTAATTGTAGTTAACTGGTCATTTATGTAGTCATTGATCGTTGTTAACAGGTATTTATTTAGTCATTAATTTTTGTTAACTGGTCATTTAATTAGTCATTGATTTTTGTATATAGGGCACAGAGGAATCGAACCACCAACCTATTGCCTTGAAGGAAATTTCTCTTCCATTGATCTAGCACCCTTAAATAGAAGAATCAAAGTTAGTGGAGTAGGAATCAAAATCATGCGATTTATTCAAACGTTACATAGAAAAAAAGGATAAATTGCTCCATATTGAAATGCCACGACTCTTAAGAAAAATAAATAGTAACTACAATTGATTCTTAGCTGAACACATATAGAGAAATAGAGAAAAAAAGTTACATAAACCAATCATAGAAGTACAATTCAATATTCCATTAGGGGTTTACTTTCCCATAAAAATCACAAGAAAAATTAAGTAATATGGCATAACACTATTCAAGCATGCAGAGTCCTACTAGCAAGGAAAATATTTTAACTTCAATAATTTTAGTAGAATACATAGGGAAAAATAATGAAGTTTACCCAATCACCAATTATCAATTTTATCCAATTGATACAATTAGCCCATCAATAGCATTCATGTATCAAAAATATTTTCCATAGTTTCCATCAATCACTGTTGTTGGTAGGAAAACTTGTAACCCTTAAGCAAAACTAAGGGCAATGATTATTTTTGCAAAAATAGTATAATTTAATCCACCAATGGAGAGCTCTATGACTACTAATGTAAAAATGCTAATCCCACAATAGGAATGCAATGTCTATCTTCCTTTCACTCACCATTCACCTCATGGATGAGAAGAAGTATCTATTTAATAGCAATCTACTCCACCTACTCTTTCTCAATTTTCATCTTCTCAAACATAATGGAGCTATACTTGGAGTACAAATCTTTGTCACCAATAGGGGCATCAATTTTACAAGACATAGATGTATCTTCTTATTTTTCTTTGAATATAGTTGTGAACAAGTAACTAATTTACCTTCCTTCTGGCACACACATCTATGAGTTTCCCTTAATGTAGAACATGCATCGAATGATCACCACTTCATTATTTAACATGCAGTTGTTCCTAAGATTCTAATAGGATGACAAAAATTCATTCTTGATGTAGCGGCTAAAATTTAATATTATCATTCTCATTCATGATTAACAATTATAAATTATTCTGCTCAATTCCAGAATTGCAATAAGTACCAAACAAAAAGAGTTAGCAAGTCCATTTTCATCTAAGAAAGTGAAAAAAAAAATGGATGAAATTCAATATTTTCTATAGATGGGCCTGGGAAATAAATTTTTTTACGCAAGCATACCATCAAAAAATCAATAGGCATAAAATACTAGATATGATGCAGGATTTAAGTTAATAGATACTAAAAGTTGAAACCCCCGCCACCAACACAAGAAAAGCAAATTTGGGAGGTGAATCAGGTTGACAAGTACAATAGGAAATACTTACCTCATTGGCTCCAGTTGGATGACCCATGTGGAATTCTAAGACAATATCATTCTTTCCTTGGAGCTGCATTTGAGATTCATCTACCAAGGATACCTCAAAAATCGGTTTTGAACCTACCCAAAATGTGATCATGTTTACTGCAACATAAAATGATTTAGAATAATTTGACAAAATTTTTGTGCAATATATCCCAAATTTGTTAACCTAATCAATGTTGAATATGATAAGAGAATCTTCCATATCCAAAATAGAAATTAGATTAAGTGACCACAAGATAAGAAGCTAAGAGGCCAACTTTGTTATGAGGAGCTTAACCCTTTGGTTCACCTTCCGGAAGCCATAATTGAATATACGGACCTTGCATTTTCTCTTGATCTTCTGAAGGATCAATTTCTTCTCAAGGAACATGTAAAGGAGGGACAAATTGTAAAGGAGGAACACATTGTGCATCTTTAACAACATTGCTTGACACTGTTGATTCAGGCAGAGAATATGCCACAAGCTCTTTTGTTTTAGTAGATATTGTTACAACCTGCTCCCAAAGCTGAGCATGGCCTTGGGATGGAACATGAGCTTGGACCTGGCCCTGTTCATGATTTTTTGTTTGAGTAGTAGCTTGAGAATGAGTCTTGTTTTCATCCAGCATGAGGGCTTCAACTTCAGCCTGATTTTGAGCTTGAACATGGGCTTGAGTTTGAAATTGGGTGAACATTTGAGCCTGTCCTTGGGAATGGGACCGATTATGCATCTGAGTATCAAATGGAGCCTAATTTTGTGACTCTTCCTGGACCTGGAATCCACCTCCAACTTTCTTTTGACTGGATCCAAAAGTAGCCTTGACATGATACAAAATCATAGTCAACTTGTAATGCTCTATGGGATTATTCAATCATAGAAACTAGAGCCAAAGTTGAATTATAATGTTGAAAACTAATTTTTTTTGTCTAAAGCACAACTTCAAGAATTCTTCAAGGTATAGGATCACAACCACCACATGTGATCTACTCTAAACAAATTTTGTACATGATAATTTATCATTTGACTTAAACGATTTCAAACAAATATTTCATGTCACGATTCATCTAATATGCATAAAGCACATCAACAATATTTAATGGGCTCGTCCGTTCTCTGCTTACTCTATTTCACAAGGATAATATTTTTCCCTCTTGCATGAGCCAAAAAGATGCCATTTATTTTTCTTTATTTTTTATTTCAGCATTCATAAATACCTTAGCATTGAAAAATGACATGTACATAATGCTATATAATCAATGCTTCAAATATAAAAGAGTACAAATTTCCAAATGACAAATATTCTTGATAGTTGTTTGTCCTAACTCTTTGAACCATTGATAATGTAAACACATTTTATGAATTTACATGGATTGGAAAAACATACATGCATAACATGATTGAAAGTCTCAGTAGCTTTTTCCAGTAATACTATTGACTATTACATCATAATCGCTATTTTTTGTAAAATTTCGAAAAAAGGCAACATTTTGAATCTTAGACAGTGTTTTCCATCAATGATTAGAAAGTGCAGACAACAAGAATTTAAGCATTTATGTACATATTTTTATTAATGAATTGAAGGTTTCGTTATGTTATTTCCTCAATGTTAATTGATGCAATTCCAGTCTGAATAGTTGGATTTAGATATATATCAAGAAAGTTATCATGCGAGTAAAGTAAATCCAGTTCAAGGTTTGAGGCAATTGAGGAAGGGAGAATTTTGTACATGTGAATGTCTGTATGTGAGACAAACAAGAGAGATACTCTGTGTCAATATATTAAAGTTGAATTCCTTTTTGAATTCAAGACTGGATCTTTGTGTAAATCAAACCCTAGAGAAAACAAGGAAAGACTTGTTAGTTGACAACAACTATGCATCTAGAATTGTATGGACATAGTTATATTGGTCACTAATGGATTATTGAGTTGTGTTTTTGTTCTGTGTAAGAATTGGATCAAGTAAATGTAGGGAGTAATTATCATTGTCAACAAAGAAATTATAATAAATAATTGTGATAGGTGTGGCCAAAATCCGTGAGATCTAGAGGGCCAAGCAATTACAAAATCGTGAAGATGACGATTCCATATTTGAAGATCGTTGTCTTGTTTTGTGCAAAATCATTGCTTGGACGTTTTCCTTGGAAGATATTGAATTTTTTGTGTATCATGACTTGAAATTGTAGTGTTGAAGTACTTTCTTTGATCTGGTAAGGGATCAAATTTGTGGAACATTGGCAAGGGTCTGAGTTGAAGAAGGCATTGCTATCAGCCAAGTTCTTTGTGTTGAAATTGCATTGGCTCAACGTTACTCTACATTAAGTAGTATTGCAATTCATTGCTGAATTGAAATTCTGAGTTAAATTTTGGTGATGGGAAGAGGCTATTGGTATGCCAAATGATGAAGAATTAAAGGACATAATAAAAAATTGATTGTAAAGGAAAGTTACAGAAATTTCTAGTAACTTTCTCTTAACAATTTGCACAAGGTTAGTTAACGGAATTGTAGAGAATATGATCATAAACATAGAAAACTAAATCAGGCATAAACTGAAGACAGAGGATTATTGTAGGCAAGAAATTGATAGAGAAAAGCGTGGTCTAATAATAAAGAAGAAATTGGGTGTTGAGCTTATTGGTCACAGTTTATTGGTCGCATGCTTAAATTATTGTTGTCTTAAATATGAAGCAGGAACAAGAGCCTTACCAGGCCTCCTAGAGGTGACAGGAATGAAGAAGGACCATGTTTGACTTGAGGCTTGAAAATGAATTGGGGCAAGGTACCATCCTCATAGCCCTTCTCCTTTAAACCATCAGAACCAGAATTTATTAGAAGGGATAGTGAACTTTCATGAAAAAAAGGTGGCAGAGGAAATGAACCCGTTGTTGGAGACTGCTCTTCCTACATCATAATCATTCATGCCATCAAAATGAAGAGAGAGAAAAAATTAAATGAACAACAATTCTCCATAACACTACTACTTTAATAATAATAAAAGCCTGGTGGGATAGCTCAAGTGGTTGACTGCTGTAAGTTGTGAGCAGAAGGTCTCGGGGTCAAATCCCCATGTGGCTATACATTGCTATTTAAGGGCCTTACACTATGTCCCCACCGGGTTAGGCCCTATAATCAGGGCCGATGTTTTACCTTGGGTACTTGTACCTAAGGGATTCCCATGACATGTTCCTTGTAAAAAAAAAAACACTACTAATAATAAGAGAAATAAATCATGAATTTCAAATATTCTTATGTTAAGAGGAAGAAATTGACTGCAATTTAGCCTTCTGATTGAAAGAGTAGGAATTATTTTAAATCGACATCACCCAAAATTAGTGATAGGACAGTTGTATTGTTGTAACCATCTTTTCTCTCCATAAAAATATTAGTAGTGTAAAATAACAAAAAATATTTTTGTGCAACACATCAAAAGGTTAGGATGGGTTGGCATGGGAGAAAATCACCTTTACTCAATTAAACTTCCTAAGTAATGAATGTGTATAAGTTTGTTTTCTCCCAACATCAAATATGTGCATCATCTTACATGGAAGATACCTATAGTAAATGAAGACAGAGGAGTGAAGCCTCACATCCTACATATGGCTAGTAAACTAAGAACATATGGTTTCATCTGATCAAACAAAATTATTTTAACCAGGTAAAGTTAGATATCCATAACTGAAGCTGAGTTAGAGTGGTTTTTCTACAAGTCAAATGCAGTCATTCTTAGCCAGAATTTCAAATTGATGACTTCAAGTGAGGTAAGGTAAGTTCTTTCTCATCCCAACACAATTATATTGATAGGGTAAAGTTAATTTTATGAGTCAATCTAAATGGAGATGGGTTTCTCTAAAGACCTGTGGTAGTATATTGAGACTAAGTTAAGTTGATACTGTGACTAAGTTATGATGATTTTTTGTGGATTTAACACAACTATACTGAAGTAAGGTGGGGAATTCCCCTAAACAATCCAGGGTAAAATCTATGACAAAAACTAAATTAATATGCTTGAACTGAGTCCAGGTGGGCTTTCTGAAAATGCCATCATATCATTACTGATAAGATAAGAAAATTTTATTAATGTCCAACATTAAAGGACCAAAAATAAGGTAAATGGGACTAAAAAGAAAAATTAGTGATATCAATCTGTAAGGGTGCCCTAAGCTACCTTGAAAGCATAAAGAAAAATATATAACATGACCAACAACAAAACATGGCCTGAATATCACATCAAACAAGAGGAAAGAGAGAGTACAAGAGAGAATCTACTTGTCTGTAAGAAAAGAGGAAGCGAAAGAGGAAAAGAGGAGTGGGAAGGAGATTATATCACATAGCCCCAATAGTCTTTGTATTAACAATTGTTGGGTAGACTTGAATCGGTAATGTAAGAGGATCTTCCATGGGGAATAACCTGCAAGGAATTTAGAAATCCATTTTGTAGCCAAAATATGACCTTGAGTTGCAACATTGAATAAGTTTGAGATCACCTTCCTCCTCGGTTATACTACAAATTTCGCAAGAAACCATAGGAAGTTCTTTCTCACTATTATATTTGGACCAAATAAAATACTTGAGGATTTGCTCCAACTTCTTGAACTTCACCTTGGTTGGGAGCTAACAATATACATAATAGATGTGGGAGGCTTGAAGGATGCTTGAAACCATAGTAATATTACTAGCAAAGGGGATATCCTTATATTGTTGAACTAGAATCTTGAACTGAAGTCGTTTAAGATACTAGTTCCACATATCAAGAACTGAAAGACTATTACCTAACAAAATCCATAAATAATGGACAATCTCTATAATATTTACCCTATTCTATAAGGATGGGAACTAGGTTGGTGGATCATCAATCCCAACAAACAAATAGTTATTTTTTTGTTCACTAACAAATGCTCCAGAAACAATACAAAATATATCCAAGCAACTCCTAGTAGCCTCCATTGAGTTCTGATCTAGGTGTACCATCAGAAGAACCACTAACTGCCCCTTTCTCCTTAAGGATGGCCAATTTATAGGTGAGGGGTAGTGTAGTGAACATGATATCATGTGTTTTGGTGTAATAAGGGAAAAATCTAGATAGTGAGACATGCAAGGATGGTTAGAAAAGCACACATTTCCCTCGCCATTCTTCACATCATGTCCATATTTGAATCATTCTTCCCAGGTTTCCTTCATTATTGGTGGATGTTTGAGATTATGGTCATTACTCTGAATGGTCCTAGGACTGTAAGGCCATTGATTTCATTTTCTGTTGAAGTAAAATATTTGCATATTATCTCTTTTTAATTTTTTATCCTTTGCAAATTTTTGTAACTATTTATTTAAATATAAAAAATGTACAATCTGTAGATTCTTGATTTAGTATTTCAAAAATCATATAGCTATGATGATTGGTGAATAATCCATGATGATTGATGAACATAGGTTTATTGACAGTGAAGTAAACAACAATATTGCATTTTGATGTACTGTTGTGATCACCGGAGACTAGTGCAATGCTTCTAGTAAGTTCATGGTGACCAAAAATAGTTAGTCATGTTGTCACCTAAGATTGTCCTAAGTGAGGTGCTTGAAAGGGTCAAATGGACAATGTCTAGGGAGAGTTCCAATCATACCCGACAGTCTCCCTCTCGCTTTAGAGCTAGTGCATTTTTTCCACGAGAGGGTTTTCTTTATGAAAGTATATTTGAAATAAGAATATTAGCAACAAATGTAAACCAGATGTGAAGCATATATTCACTAGTTGATGCCGAGAGGCTGATATTATGCATAAAATCTGTCATACCAATGTTAAAAATATGTTATATGTGGATACAGATTGTAGATTTGTGTTGCTTATACTGTAAAAACTGGAAGAATTGTTGTTTATAACAGTGAAATGAATGGTATCATTTTTATCTAGGATTTGGTTGTTTCAATCAATGCTACTTCCAAGGGTTTGGAAATCAGATCTGTAAACCATACTTCCACATATATCGAGAGTTGTGGAATAATGAGGGGATCAAACAGAAGCAAAAACTAACCCAAAAACCTACCAATAAAATAAAAAACAACATTAAAATTATGTGTTGGAGCTCTCCATTAATGTGCTAGGAAGAAGTTCAAGTGCACATGGGAGAGAAAAATCAAAGAAATAACTAGAATGGATCAATACTAGATATGGTTTCCAGTAGGCTTAAACACTTCATATTAGAGAGCCTTAGCGCAATGATAAAAAATATGATTTACACATGAATATTGAGTGGGGTATTTATACCATTCAAGTAGGTAGGGTGTCTAGTCAAGAGGGTTCAATGCCCACATAAGTTTGGGAAGACTCCCAAAGAGGGTAATGTTGATGTATATGTAACTTCGGAATGTATTTCATCTATGTATATTGTACTCTTATAGAGATGTGTTATTCCTCTATAAGGAAGTGTCATCATTTGTATTGACAAGTGTCGCAAGTGTCGTAACTTGTCCATGGGTTATTAGACCACCATGTGTGGGGTCGGCCCTGATTAAGTTAACCATGGGTTATTATGTTAAGCTAGACAAGTCGGCCCCATTAGTTTATTGGGTAGGAAAGGACAAGTATAAATAGAGATTGGGAGATCTCCATTTGACATCTCATTATCTCACTCTACATCACTCGGAAAGTGGCGCACATGTGAGGAGGAGGATCAGCTACTAGCAGAAGACTATCTCTGTGTACTTGGGTTGTACTTTGGTTGTATCATTGCTCTATCTATCTCTGAGGAAGTTGTGGGGTTTTTCACCTTAGGGTTTTCCCCACGGAAACTCTGTGTGTCTATTGTCTCTTATGTTTGCATCTTGTGATGATTGATATGCTTGCTATGATTGATATGCATTGATATACTGTACATGTTATTCTCTCAGTAAAGTTCCTAGAGTATTTTGAATTAATGTTCAAAAATTAACATGGTATCAGAGCTTCCCTCAGAAGAAGACATTGTGCAGTGACATAAACTAGGGTTTCTTGTTATTGGGTTTCTCTCCATAGATTTTGGAAAAGCAATATGATAGATTGACTCTCCTCAGCAAGGTGAATCTTTCTGTCCAATCAGAATTCAGTTCTGAGCACTTTCAGTTTTGGCCCTAAAAATTAGGGTTTCCATAAAATAGGAATTTCTGAAATCTGAAGACATAGCTGGAAGCGCCTTGGAAAAATCAAAGTTTAGAGCTTTGGATCGAGATTTTTGGCTGGGTGAATCTTCGGGAATCTCAAACCCTAATTCAGGGTCTTCCCTAGTGAATCCGGGAAGACTAAAAGGCACTTCTAAAGGGTGAAACTTTGCAGAAATCAAATTCTGAATATACCAAGCTGATTAGCTCATGAAGGCGCATGTTTCTATCCTTTTAGAAAGTTGAAATTCACATTTTGAATTTTTAGGGTTTCTCTGACAAACCCTAACTCAGCTCCAAATCCAGATTTCTGCAAATCAAGTGGTAAGACCTAAATATCTTTCTATTTCCATTTGAAGTACTCTTTAAGATGTCTCACCACACTAAGCTTGAGGATAAGCTTGAAGGGGCTGATAACTTCCGAGCATGCAAGTATAGGATTGGGTTAATCCTTGAACAAAATGAATTGGATACTTACATAAGTGAAGAGGTCCCTATCCCAGAGGGAGAGGAGGCTAAAGCCCTTCATAAAAAGAACTTGGTCAAGGAAAAGAGAATCATTGTTGATTCCATCAAATACCATCTCATACCACATGTGTCATCTCTAAAGACACCCAAGGAGATGTTTGACTCCCTGACCAAGCTATTTGAAGGGAAGAACATAAATTGGAAGATGACTCTGCGGAATCAATTGAAAGGGGTCAAGCTATTGAATGGAGAGACCATTCAATCTTATTTCTCCAAGGTCTCTCAAATCAAGGAACAACTTGAGGATGTAGATGAAGTAGTGGATAATGGTGAAGTTGTTATGAATACTCTGAATGGCCTACCTAGGTCATGGGATTCATTTATTCAAGGAATTTGTGAAAGAAAGAAGCTAATCAGCTTCAGTAGACTATGGGAAGAATGTTCACAAGAAGAGGCTAGGCTTGTATCCTGAGAAGAAAAGATGGGGAATGAAGATCAAGCTCTCACAGCACACACCAAGAAAGGAAAATTCAAAAGAGAGCCATCCCACTCCAGGGGAGCTTCAAATCACCATTATCATAAGGATAAGAAAAATCTTAGATGCTTCACATGCAATGAGAAGGGACACTTTTCTTCAAATTGTCCCAAGAAGAAGAAAGACAACAACAACAACAACTTCAACAAGAAAAAGAAGAACAACAAAAGAAGATATCATGCTTATGCTGTTGAGGATGATGAACCTCCCAAGAAGAAGGCTAGAGTAGGAAGTGATGAGGATGACTCATCAAGTGAAGATGAATATGTTCTAATCTCTGCCCTCACACGTACTATCTCTCATGGTTGTAATGATTGGCTTATTGACAGTGGGGCTTCCAAACACATGATTGGGTTTAAAGAATATTTTGTAAATCTTTCTTAACATCAGTCACCCAATAAGGTGAAACTTGGGGATGACTATCAATACCCTATCAAAGGAAGTGGTGAAGCCTCCTACAACCTAGATTCTGGGAAATCCTTGCAGATGAAAGAAGTTCTTTATGTACCTGGGCTCAAGAAGAACCTACTCTCCATATCTACGTTGGATGCAAAAGGCATGAGGGTTGCGTTTGTAGATGGCCAAGTTCTAATGTGGCCAAAAGGTAAAACTATAGATGATGCAGTGGTAATTGGAGAGCAAGAGGGAGGATTGTATAAATTGAAGGGACAACCTGAACATGCAATGGTACATGAATCCATGGAGCCAAGTGAACTTTGGCATAGAAGACTTGCACACATGCACTACAGAGCTCTACCAATTGCAAGTAAAGATGTAGAAGGTCTTCCTGAAATCAAGACCAAGCATGAAGGTGTTTGCAAAGGATGTGCAAAAGGAAAGAATATTAAGAAGGGATTTCCAAGTAGTGAAAGCAAGGCAAAAGGCATTTTGGAAATTATCCACTCCGATGTATGTGGCCCGATGTCATCCAGTTCTCTGAGCGGGTATGTATACTATGTCCCTTTAATTGATGACTTCTCCAGCCATACTTGGGTTTACTTCTTGAAGAACAAGGATGAAGTGTTTGATAAGCTCAAGGAGTTCAAAACCTTAATGGAGAACCAAACTGATAAGAAGTTCAAAACATTCATATCCGACAATTGTGGAGAATTTACTTCAGGAGACTTCAAGAAGTTATGTAGTGATTCAGGGATTAAGAGGGAGTTGACTGCTCCTTACAATCCATGACAGAATGGAGTTGTGGAAAGGAAGAATCAAACAATCATGGAAGCAGCACGAGTAATGTTGCACGACCAGGATCTACCTATGAATCTATGAGCAGAAGTAGCTAGGGAAACTATATATGTGCATAACAGAACACCCCACAAGATATTGGACAACAAAACACTAGAAGATGTCTTCGCTGGTAAGAAACCTGAATTCAACCATCTCAAAATATTTGGTTGTCTAGTATACACTCATGTCCCAAAGGAAAAGAGGACCAAGCTAGATCCTTCAGGAAAGAAGGGTATCTTTGTGGGTTACATTGAAAGCTCGAAGGATTACAGAATATACTTTCTAGGATTCAAGAAGATTGATGTCAGCAGAGATATAACATTTGATGAAAACTCAGCATTCATCAAATCAAGGAAGACACCAGATCATGAAGAACCAAAGGAAACCAGATTTCAAGACACTACCATGACTCAAGCAATTCCAGAAATTGAAGATCTGCAAGAACCTGTAGATCCACCTCGTGAGAAGGACTCTCACAAGAGGAAACCTACATGGGCTAGAGAGCTAATTCAAGATGCAGAAAGATATGGAATTCCAAAAGAAGAACACAAAGCAAAGAAGAGAACTAGATCACATACCAGCTATGTTGCTTTACTCTATGATATCATGAACAAAGAACATTCCAGTTATAAAGAAACAGTGCAAAAGAAAGAATGGAAGGATTCCATGATCGAGGAATACCAATCAATAATGAAGAATTATGTTTGGGATGTTGTCCCAAGACCTGAAGGGAAGTCTGTTGTGACTTCCAAATGGATCTACAAGATCAAGCATGCTGCAGATGTCAGCATAGAGAAATACAAAGTGAGATTTGTAGCTCGTGGCTTCTCCCAGAAAGAAGGAATAGACTATGAAGAAACTTTTGCTCCTGTAGCCAGGTACACTTCCATCAAATCAGTGCTTTCTATGGCTGCAGTGATGAAATGGAAGATACACTAGATGGATGTCAAGATATCTTTCTTGAATGGTGTAGTCGAGGAGGAAGTGTATGTGAAGCAACCACGTTGTTTTGAAACACATGACAAGGAGTCATATGTGTGCAGAATGAAGAAAGCCTTGTATGGCTTGAAGCAAGCTCCTAGGACTTGGTATGGTAGGATAGATAGCTTTCTATCTAGTTTGGGCTTTACCAAGAGTAAAGCAGATTCCAACCTCTACTACAAGGTTGAGGAAGGCAATCCAGTGATACTACTCCTGTATGTGGATGACCTGTTTGTTACAGGTGATGATAGTTTGATTGTTAATACGAAGAGGAATCTTGCTGCCGAGTTCGAGATGAAGGACTTGGGGATAATGCACTATTTTCTAGGTATGGAGGTGTGGCAAAGTATAGATGGGATCTTCCTTGGACAAGGGAAGTATGCAGTACAGATCTTGAAGAGGTTTGGGATGATGGACTGCAAGGCCATGGCCACACCTATGGCATCGAGCCTGAAGCTTCTGTGTGATGCTTCATCTAATCCGGTTGATGTCACTATGTATCGTCAGAAGATTGGGTCCTTGATGTACCTGACGAACACAAGACCAGACATTTGCTTTGCAGTGAACACATTGAGCTAGTTCCTAACAGATCCCAGAGGTGTTCACCTGATTGCTGTAAAGCATATTCTGAGGTACCTGAAGGGTACAGTTGATTATGGGCTCAAGTATGATGCGAATCAAAAGTTTAACTTACAGGGTTATGTTGATTCAGATTGGGCAGGGAGTGCTGCAGATAGGAAGAGCACATCTGGGTGTTGCTTCAGTATGGGATCAGGTGTGATCTCTTGGTTTAGTAGGAAGCAGTCTTGTGTAGCACTGAGTACAGCCGAAGCAGAGTATGTTGCAACCTATTCATCTAGTTGTGAGGCAGTATGGCTTCGGAAGCTACTGTCTTAGTTATTTGATCTCCCGCTAGAGGCTACTAGTATCTTTTGTGACAACTAGAGTTGTGTGAAGCTGTCTGAGAACCCGGTGTTCCACGATAGGTCGAAACACATAGAGCTCAAATATCACTATATCATGGATATGGTGCAGAGAGGAGCGGTGAAGCTCCTGTATGTTGTGACGGATGAGCAGGTTGCAGATGTGCTGACAAAGCCACTAGCCAGAGTGAAGTTCGATTACTTCAAAGAGAGGCTTGGTGTTCTTCCAATTGATGACACTTCGAGGAAGAAGTGATGGACACAGTTTTTGCAAGAGCCATTCCGAGCATGGTGAGAGGAGGATCCTTCCATGGTTGTGGATTTAAGCACTGGATGATGAGCATCAGGATGATGCTCCAGTTACTGCTCTGTATGTGTATGTACACATCATGTTGATGCTAGATATGATCAGTTGCATCATTTATATGCATGTACACATCATGTTGGATGCTGGATATGATCAGTTGGATCATTTACATTTATATGTATGTACACATCATGTTGGATGATAGATATAATCAATTGGATCATTTATATGTATGTACGCATCATGTTGGATGCTGGATATGATCAGTTGGATCATTTATATGTATGTACGCATCATGTTGGATGCTGGATATGATCAGTTGGATCATTTATATGTATGTATGCATCATGTTGGATGCTAGATATGATCAGTTGGATCATTTATATGTATGTATGCATCATGTTCGATGCTGGATATGATCAGTTGGATCATGTATTATGATATGTATCAGGCAGATACTGTGTATGCATCAGGTGGATGCATTGTATGATCAGGTGGATATCATAATACATATCATGTATTATGATATGTATCAGGAAGATACTGTGTATGCATCAGGTGGATGCATTGTATGATCAGGATGATCATGTGTGATGAGTATCAGGATGATGCTCTGGATGACATGCATCAAGATGATGCAGTGATGATGATCAGGATGATCATGTGTACATCAATTTGATGTATGGTGAGTATGAAGATGATACTCTATGGCCGTGGACAGGTTGTGCAATGGAAATCCTAGATTTGTTCTAGGTCACATCCAGTATGAAAAAGGACTGGCACTGTGGATCACATGTAAGACCTGGGAGATCCAATAGGTTGGGTTGTGTGCCCATAATAAGTCCTGGGATCCTCTTTCGAGGGTTTGTGGTGGGATACATGTAAGACCTGGGAGATCCGATAGGTTGGGTTGTGTGCCTATAATAAGTCCTGGGATACTCTTTCGAGGGTTTGTAGTAGAGGTCACATGTAAGACCTGGGAGATCCGATAGGTTGGGCTGTGTGCCCATAATAAGTCCCAGGATGCTCTTATGAGGGTTTGTGACACACATAATAAGTCCTGAGTATTCCACAGTATGGCCAGTGATGATGAAGACCTGTAGATAGTGGGCCTACATCTAGTATGAAAAAGGACTGGCTCTATAGAACTTCCTATGACGAGTAGATTCAGATATTGATTAAGATAGCAGTAGCCGTGATGATGACAATGATTCGAGGATGATGATTCGTTGATGATGATCTAGAGAAGAAGACTTGTGCTAGCATATCTATGTCAATAAATACCTTCCTAGTTAAGAGGGAGTGTTGATGTATATGTAACTTCGGAATGTATTTCATCTATGTATTTCATCTAGGTATATTGTACTCCTATAGAGATGTGTTATTCCTCTATAAGGAAGTGTCATCATTTGTATTGACAAGTGTCGCAAGTGTCGTAACTTTCCCATGGGTTATTAGCCCACCATGTGTGGGGTTGGCCCTGATTAAGTTAACCATGGGTTATTATGTTAAGCTAGACAAGTCGGCCCCATTAGTTTATTTGGAAGGACAGGACAAGTATAAATAGAGATCGGGAGATCTCTATTTGACATCTCATTATCTCACTCTACATCACTCAGAAAGTGGTGCACATGTGAGGAGGAGGATCAGGTGCCAGGAGAAGACTATCTCTGTGTACTTGGGTTGTACTTTGGTTGTATCATTGCTCTATCTATCTCTGAGGAAGTTGTGGGGTTTTTCACCTTAGGGTTTTCCCCACGGAAACTCTGTGTGTCTATTGTCTCTTATGTTTGCATCTTGTGATGATTGATATGCTTGCTATGATTGATATGCATTCATATACTATACATGCTATTCTCTCAATAAAGTTCCTAGAGTATTTTGAATTAATGCTAAAAAATTAACAGGTAATTGAGCCTACATATCAGTGACTATGCCTTCCTTAGCCACACCTAGTAATACATTAAAAGAATAAAGTATGGCCTTAGCCCTGATTGCAAGTGCACTAATGATACTTATGACTGCACAATGGCCAAATGTATAATGTATAGATTACACCAATAATTCCAACACCATGGCTATGGCTTCAACCAAAGTGATTGTGAATATGAAAATGAAGTGAAGACCGATTAAAAGATTGGATGAGGTAGATCAATGTCAAAAGATCACAATAGTAATCTAAGAGATAGATCTGAACCTACATAGATTTATGAACCATAAATACTTTGCACAAAATCAAATAAATACAAACAACTAAGCAATGAAACAAATGATACTTGTATTACAGGAGTTCTCAATCGACGGAGTTTGGATGATACATCTATCAAAAGAACTCAATCACCTTGAATCCAATAATATATACAAGATATAAATTAAATCCCTCCATATATTTTATCCTTGAAAGGTACAATATATAAGAAATATACTGTTACACCTAAATCTTTCTACCATGATACTCAGTGTAAACATCCCTGAAGTTTCCCATGACTAGAGGGCTTGACTAGCCTAATTTGGAGGTCGTCACAGTTCTCCCTTGTGCAACATGTGACATCATAGGTTGTCCTAATGCAGCCTCCGACGACGTCAATTAGTTCAATAAAAGTGCATTGTCGAGCCCATTCTCAAATATGAGTGATGTGGAGCCCTATCCCTAGCCTATTGAGGAGCTGGCATTCAGTTCCCTAGCCTTTGGGTGAGATCCCCTATCTTTCTCCTACCATATCTTAACCTATCCTATATTCCTAGTCCTATATAAGTGAAGCTCATTCCCATACCAAAGGGAGGAAGTCTATAGTATGTACATGCTAATGAAATTAGCTTAGGAGAGATCTCCACTCATCTCTTGAGAGATCCACACTTCCTTTTGGAGGCTTTGGCATTGGATTGATCGAAGAAGGATTGCTACGTTAAGTCATTGGTTGTAATCACTTCCTTCTCTGTATTTCCCTTTTATACAATAATATAAATGCTTTCCACCAAATCTCATTGCATTGATGAAATTTTGTGTAGTTTGCTTGCTTAACTACTTACTTAGATCTATTATTGTGTAGGTGCATTTTACTACTTGTTGTTGTCTTGTGTATATTGACAGGTTTTGCAGTGGAGATCCGAAGACCATCAAGCTTGGAGCAACATTCAAGGATAAAGGATCAACGATCTAAAAGGTAATGCATCTATCTACTCGATCTCTAATTAGATCTAGGAAAGTGTTCTGTGTTCTGTCTTATTCGTTCTAGACTCACATTGAGCTAGGGAGATCAGGCCTCAAGTCTGCTCTTGGAAGATTGTTTGTCAAACAAATCTGGTGACCATAATGGGGACATTCCATTGTTTGTAGTTTTCAATTCGAATGTAATTTTCAATTGATTTCTTTTGCAAACCATCTTATTTTCCTTCTAAGCCTTTTTTCACCACTAGATATTCACTTTGAAGAGTTTGTAGTCCTCCTATGAGTCTATACTCACAATCTTTAAACCATTTTATTGCTCATTTCTTGGAGATTTGTTGATTCTAGATTTTGTATCTTGCCCATCGCACCTGGGTAGTGGAACCAGAGTGTTGATTTGATATTTGTTCTTTGTCTTTTGGCCTGTCGTCGCAACCTTTCCACTAGTGTTCTGTGACATCGTCGCAATCCCCGCACTAGTGACCTATGACAGTCACTCTATGTATGAACACAGACTGCGCCGATCTATTAAAATTGGCATATGGGCATCCCCCCTCCATTTTTTTATTTGAGTTTTGGTTTGGTGTGCAGACCCTCTCTATGCTGCAATATCCAGTCAGAGACTTCTGTTTGATCAATGTGTTGAAAGTGTTTGGACTTTGTTTGGGTTTTTTTGGGCCCCATTTCTTAACAAGCTTAATCTTGGTAGTGGTGGACACTTTTCCTTCCCCATCTTCATCCACTTAACCTTTTCATCACTCCTCCCTTCACCTGATATGATCCTTGCATTGGATCCGATCGCGAACTTTTTTTTGCACTTGCCATTTAGCTTTGGTTGTATTCAGTTGTTTGATTGAGTGTTATGAATGTTTTGAAGTGTTTTCAGTCCATATGAGTGCTTGTCATTTTCTTGATATTTCCTGAGTGTTTAGAGTGCTGCAAGTCAACTTTCTTTTAAGTATTTATGCTTAAAAATATCATTGTTATCAAGTTATTATCTTGGCATATCATTGGAAAATTAAAGGTGCATCATTTTTTACTGATTTTCAAGTGCATTTTGAAATGGTTGTAGAAATTGGTTCATGCATTGGAATGCATCCTTCATTGATCTTTTGAAAAGGTTGAGAGAAGAGTTAGTCATTTGTACTTTTCAGGAATTGTGAAATATTCATTTTCTTGAATAATTCAAATGAAATCAAGTTTTTACAAAAAGTAGTTCTGACGCAAGTCACCTTGACGAGGTTCTTGCTTACTCGTTAACACACAAAGCAAACACACAAAGGACTCACATAGATATTATGTGAACTGGAAATGCCGTGAAGTCGACTTCCTCTATTAAACTGAATGAATATTACAATGTGCAGATACAGAGTAAACTATCAAACAAGTCGGCCTTAGCCTGTTACAATATACAGAAATGATCTGTCTTCAGTGTGTTTCTTCTCTCCATGTGTGATCCTCTCCTCCTCTCAGACTTCTGCAACATGCATGAATGAAGGAGCTATGAGCGACGAGTGATCCCTTCCTATGTGCCTTTGCACTACTCTTCTACCCTGCTATTGCGCATCCCTATGTCCACTCCACCAACCGAGACACTTCATCTGTCTGTCCGTCGATCTTCTCTGATCACGCAGACCTGCAACTCTGCGGCAGTCAATGCCCTCAGGCCGTGCTGCACAACCTTCCCTTATGGCGACATCTGGCATGTCTTCAACCACCTTCATAATTGCCATTAAATTCCTCAACAACCATGAACGACTTCTAAGTACTTCACTTGACTTCTACACATCGTTTATGACAAGCTACAGTAATCTATCATGTCAGCCATACTGTCTGTCAGCTTCTGTACCTCCTGTCGGCTTCACTCTGCGCTTAGGCTTGTGCCCAAGATGTCAATATCGCAGTCCGACAACATGTCGACCATGTGACTCCTTTCGCTATGTTCTTGTCTCCTGTTGACCTTGACATGTCGACTCCCAACTTCCTCCCCTGTCCAAATCCTATCGATAGCTCCTGCCTACCTTCCTGGCTTCAATTTGCTAGTCCCCGCAGCTTCTTCACAACCACCTCTATCGGCATCCCCTTCGACTAGAGTGCTCATTACACTCTTCCCATCCATCGAAATTCTTGTCGATCGGACTGAACTCTTTGTAACCTGTGCCTTTGGTTCCCCAGCTTTGGCCTCGACTCCTGGCAGCTGACAGTATTCCCTTCGACCAGACTGAACTCTGAGTCATTTTTCCCTTTGGCTTCTCCTCTTCCTGTTGCGCCACTTCCACAGTTTCCTGCTCGACTCATTGACTTTGACAGCCAATATTCCTTCATACCAGTGGTCTTCGGCAATCCCCCTGGTCATCCTCTTTCACGTTGATCATCTTCGACTTGCCCTCTTATGATCAGTCGGCACATCGTCGACCTGACCATACTTTGACTCGTTGGCTCACACTCAGCCCATCATGTCTATCTTCAGTTTGACCTTCTTCCGCAACCCTAGCTTTTGTCGCCTTCATCCTTCAGTTGTCGTCCCTTCTACATGTCGGTCATAGATAACGGCTTCTGATCCTGGTTCCGCAACTCTCAATTTTCACAGAACAGTCTTCGCACTTCTACTGGCCATCCTGACTCTGGTTGATGCGGCTTCCTTGGATAGTTTCTCTTCTACCTTGAATCATCTTGGTGACTTAACCATTGATCCTTTGATCCCCCTTGGTCTTCATCATCTTCATCCTTCAGCCACTTTGATGTCGTCGGCATTTCTTATGTCGGTGTCACCTTCGACTCACCTAGTTCTTCGACTAGTCTCAGTTCTACTGCGACTTGGTCCTCCAACTAAAGTCTGCTCTTCGTCATTCATCGACCATCTGGACTAACTGTCCCTTTCTTCAAACGAAGGAAACCACCCTCTGTATGTGACCCCTGCGGTCACTCTCCTTGGCCTTTGACATGACCAATCTGTGTCGACCATCTGCTGTCAACTTCTCTTCTGATCTTCCAACCATCTTCGTCAGTGTCAACTCCCAACTACTTTCCTCGCCTTGGTCGGTACCACCTTCGACCATTTCATCACTTTGTTTGAGTTGTCGGCCATCGACCCCAGTGGTCGAAAACCCCTCAAATCACTACACTATCGACTATCACCCTTTGTCCTAGAGGTCATCGAGGGTCCTCTGGGCGTCTTCTATCAGTCATGCCCGACTGTTTCTCTTGGGCTTGGATGCCCCTACATCATACTCCCGAGGTACGAAAAGAACTACATCCTCGGTTCTGAACTCTCATCTGGACTTCCCCTTTCTCCATTTGCATTGGCTTCGATGCTGAACTTGGTACCAAAAACAAGTTGGTCCATCTGCATCTCCTCTCGACTCTATCAAACTTATGTCCGGTTCTTCCAGAACTTGTTCGTTCGGTTCCATCTCGGTGCTTGAAATTGTCTGTCGTAACAACTCGTTCTGTGGACCCACTCCTTGAGTTGACTTGTTCGGGGTGTTGCTACTTCTTAGCAACTCTGTCGGCATCTCCTCGACTAACCTGAATCTTTGGTAATTTCTTCCCACTTCACCTGTCGCATCGGACTCAGTGGCTTGCATCTCCTCTGCAAGTTCTTTCTCCATCCGCAGTAGACTCACTATGGATTTCGTGGAATCACCTTCCACCGCAAGTTGATCTTCGACTTGCATCTCCTCTTTCGACCATGGATGTCGACTCACATGCATGTCGACGACTTCTTCCTGGTCTGGGTTCTCCATGTCACTATCGCCAACCCTTTCCTCCACACCCACACATAGGGATTCTTTCGACTTATTAGTCGAAGCCCTTTCCTCTACGCACCTCACTGGCGGACTTTCTGTCCTACCATTTCCCACAATGGCTACTCCACTGTCTTCGTTGAAGTCAGCAGTAACACTTCCACCACTTCCTGTCTCAGCCATGTCGGGATTTTCATCGACAACTTCATCAGTAGCTTCGACGTTTGCTTCATATCCACTCGTGTGAAGGTCGTCTACCTTCACCTCATCGATCGCTTCTTCGACCGAAATTGTGGCCTCCTCGACAATTCTTTCACTCAACTGTCCCTCCAGCTCATCGGCATTCTTCTCATCTGATGGTTCTTCGACAATCCCCGTAGGTGACTGCTCCTAGGAGTTCTCAACTGGCTCCCTTTGTGCGGTACCCTCCTCGCACTTGTCGGTTCTTTGCATGTCCGACTCCTTCGCATCTCTTACACAAGACTGCTCTTGCACTTACTTGAGTGCTTGCACCTTCAGTTCGATCAGTGCATTTATAGTCCTTAGCCCCTCGGCTGTGAGGCATTTCTTCTTCAGGATTTTCTTTAGAGTTATGTCCTGGTGGATGGGTTCTGCACACCCTTGGGCCAATTCCATGGCTCCAACTTCCCTTACTACATTCCTCAGGTTCCTCACAAACACTTCAGGAAGTGTCCCTTCCTGAGATCTCTGCGTCGGTTCACATCCGACCCTTCTACACAACCTCGTGGAGGACTCCATCTGTCTGTCCATGCTGTCTGCAACTCTACCCACAACCACAGCTATGGAGCTACAATGTTCACGTGCTCCGACAGTTTGTCTCTGCAACCTGTTTAGGAAACTCTACCCGACCTCCTATCAGAGTTATCCCCTCACTGATATTTAACTGATCTTCAGCTCTACCCAACCATAGTTGGAGCTATTATCCTTCGTCCAATCGCAATCGGACTTCCACAATTATGCACAACTCTTCCCAACCGCAGTTGGAGTTTTTTAACGCACTTGCAGGCTTAATACCACCTGACGCTGTTCTGCGTGGAGGACTCACTTCCCGTACTTGTATAGTTATCCTTCGGATCTCAGGATGCTATGGCTCTGATACCAACTGACGCAAGTCAGGTTGGTATATTTGTCTTCAATCGGACTCGCTTCCGGGCTCTGATACCAACTGACGGAAGTTAGGTTGGTATGATCTTGTCCTCCAGTGGAACTCGCCTCCGGGTTCTGATACCAACTAACGCAAGTCAGGTTGGTATGATCTTCTCCTCCAAAAGGACTCGCCTCGGGGCTCTGATACCAACTGACACAAGTCACCTCGACGAGGTTCTTTCTTACCTGTTAACACACAAAGCAAACACACAAAGGACTCACACAGATATTATGTGAACTGGAAATGCCGTGAAGTTGGCTTCCTCTATTAAACTAAATGAATATTACAATGTGCAGATACAGAGTAAACTATCAAACAAGTCGGCCTTAGCTTGTTACAATATACAGAAATGATCTATCTTCAGTGTCTTTCTTCTCACCATGTGTGATCCTCTCCTCCTCTCAGACTTCTGCAACATGCATCAATGAAGGAGCTATGAACGATGAGTGATCCCTTCCTCTGTACCTTTGCACTGCTCCTCGACCCTACTGTTACGCATCCCGATGTCCACTCCAACACCCGAGACAGTCCATCTCTCTGTCCGTCGATCTTCTCTGATCATGCAAACCTGCAACTCTGCGGCTGTCAATGCCCTCAGGCCGTGCTGCACAACCTTCCCTTGTGGTGACATCTGGCATGTCTTCAACCACCTTCATAACTGCCATTAAATTCCTCAACAACCATGAACGACTGCCAAGTACTTCACTTGACTTCTACACATCCTTTCTGACAAGCTACAGTAATCCGACATGTCGGCCATACTGTCTGTCAGCTTTTGCACCTCCTGTCGGCTTCACTCTGCACTTAGGCTTGTGCCCAAGATGTCAATATCATGGTCCGACAACATGTCGACCATGCAACTCCTTTCGCTGTGCTCCTGTCGCCTATCAACCTGTACATGTCAACTCCTGACTTCCTCCCCTGTCGAACTCCTATTGACAGCTCCTGCCTTCCTTCCTAGCTTCAATTCGACAGTCTCCGCAACTTCTTCACAACCACCTCTATCAGCATCCCCTTCAACTAGAGTGCTCATTACACTCCACCCATCCATCGAAATTCCCGTCAATCGGACTGAACTCTATGTAACCTGTGCCTTTGGTTCCTCAGCTCTGGCCTCAACTCCTAGCAACTGCCGGTATTCCCTTCGACCAGACTGAACTCTAAGTCATTTCTCCCTTTGGCTTATCCTCTTCCTGTCGTGCCACTTTGACAGTTTCCTGCTCGACTCATTGACTTTGATAGCCAATATTCCTTCATACCTGTGGTCATCGGCAATCCCCCTGGTCGTCCTCTTTCGCATCGATCATCTTCAACTTGTCCTCTTATGATCAGTCGACACACCGTCGACCTAACCATACTCTTACTCGTTGGCTCGCACTCAGCCCATCATGTCAATCTTCAGTTCGACCTTCTTCTGTGACCCTAGCTTCCGTCGCCTTCATCCTTCATTTGTTGTCGCTTCCGCATGTCGTTCATAGATAATGGCTTCTGATCCTGGTTCCGCAACTTTAGATTTTCACAGAATAGTCTTCGCACTGCAACCGGCCATCCTGACTCTGGTTGATGCGGCTTCCTTGGACAGTTTCTCTTCTACGTTGAATCATCTTGGTGACTTAACACTTGATCCTTTGATCCCCCTTGGTCTTCGTCATCTTCATCCTTTGGCCACTCTGATGTAGTCGACATTCCTTATGTCAGCGTCACCTCTGAATCGCTTAGTTCTCCGACTACTCTCAGTTCTACTGCAACTTGGTCCTTTGACCGAAGTCTTCTCTTCGTCATTCATCAACCATTTGGACTAACTGTCCCTTTCTTCAACAGAAGGAAACCACCCTTTGTATGTGACTCCTGCGGTCACTCTCCTTGGCCTTTGACATGACCAATCTTTGTCAACCATCTGCTGTTGAATGCTCTTCTGATCTTCCAACCGTCTTCGTCGGTGTCAACTCCGACTACTTTCCTCGCCTTGGTTGGTACCACCTTCGACCATTTCATCACTCTGTCTGAGTTGTCAGCCATTGACCTTAGTGGTTGGAAACCCCTCAAATCACTACACTGTCGACTATCACCCTTTGTCCTAGAGCTCGTCGAGGGTCCTCTGGGCATCATTTGTCGGTCATGCCCGATTGTTTCTCTTGGGCTTGGATGCCCCTGCATCAAGTTCCATGCTTGAAATAATTGTATGCATTCTTGGTTTTCTATGCTTTTAAGCCATTGTAGTGAAATTGCAAAGTTAGAGTGCTCTAGATAGGGAATTTCTCTTTTTTATCTCTTAGTTTTGATTTGAAAAGACAAAAAGAAAATGTTTGGATTTGGTGGTTATGCTTGTTGATTTTTTGAGTTTTGCTTGGAAAAACAGAAAAACGAAAGGAGTATTTTTTTATCAAATTGGATAGATTTTGGGATTGTGTTGCATTGGTTGCTTTGGTAAAATTGCTTGGAAAGAAATTTCTCCCTCCCATATATAGAGTTCATCAAATGAAAAGTGTATTTTTGCATGTAGTTAGGGCTTGCATTACTCACCTCATGCATTCACCTAACTGTCCAGATAAAATTAACGGTAGAACTAGGGTAAAAATTTTAGTAACTTGCGTGTAAGTTAGAGACGTGTTCCAGCGTCGTAAAACGTGGGAACTGTTGTTACTTTCCAGCACTATATTCTTGGGGTATTGTAGTCTTCTAGGTACTTATTGGTATATCGAATCTCTTTCATGTACCAACCAGGTATATCGAAGCTCTTTCACGTACCCACCAAGTACTTCGTGTACTTGGCATAGATCAAAAGGTGTTTCACATACTTGGCGTATATAGAAAGGTGTTTCACATACTCGGTAGTATATAGGAATGTCTCATGCCATATAGTTGTGCATTAGGAAACACCACTACGGATTTGAGCTCCCACATACCTTGCGTATATCGAGAAACACCATTAGGATTCCTGAGACCAACTGAGTTAACCTTTTGGCCGTCTTGGCAGAGCAATACACCGAGAATAGCACTCGAGGAGATTACTACGCACGTACTGTCGAGGTAGTCGGGTATTCAGGAAAGGGTACGGTCCAAATCCTCCTTGTCGCGTTTTACTTTTGGACCCTCCAGTATATAGAAATTTGAGAAGCCTTGACAATCTTGTGAGGTTCCATACTTTTGAATCCACTCTTATCACATATGTTTTCTTGTGGCCTTAGTTTGTGTAGGAATTTTTCTAGACTGCTTTTCTTTTGTTTATCTTTCCCTAGGAGAAACTTTTCTTTTAGTCACTCTGGCTGAATTTTCTTGCAGAAGGTCCCGTAGGATTTAGAACTTACCACCTGAATATCCCCTTAACCAGGAGGTAATTTTGAAGGTAAGGATCGACCGACAAGCCACGGTTGTGTCAACTGAAGTGGAAAACCCCACTTTGAACATTGGAGCACGTTTGTTCCCTCCAACCCCTCCAGACTCACCTGCCGCTAACCCCCCACAGGGTGAAGAGGTGGGGATTTCCACTTCACAAAACCTACCTCCCATGTTATCGGGAGAGCCTGGATAGATGGAATGGATAAATCCACCCCAGAATGATCCTACGGTAGTTGTTGGTCCAACAATGGCTTATTGGATATCTTCTCTAGGACACCCAATGGGCCATTTTTCCATCTCATCCCCACCTAGTTGAGCTACTCCTGACGACCCTCTAGCACCTTATCGAGAGCAATTGAATTGATTATGTAATATGGCTTAGGGGTTTCGAAGATAAAGTCTTTTATGAAGAGTTGAAGAGCCAGCATTACCTCCTTATCAACCAATCCCAAGTCGTTATTTATCTTATGATTCACCGAAATCATCCAGACAACACGTGACCACTTCTGAACCTGGTCAACCATCACTTCCTGCACATACACCTCCTAGACAGGAGACCAGTTCTATACCTCCAACGACCCAACCTATTGAAGTACAATAGTCCAACACGCCTATTACTACCACGGTTACATTACCTGCTCATCCCCCACCCCAAATCTCGTGGGGAGGATACCCCTTACCCCCTACCTTCCTTACGGTTAAAGTTAATCCTACAGTAGATAATCAACAACCTATTTTGGGTCAACCTTTGATTCGTGGTCAGCAGGTTGTTGTTCGGGGGAAACTCTCATCTATTAACCATACTACTGGAGGAGGAGTTCCCATCGGTCCTTCCATTGGAAATTCCTTACCTCCTGGACCTTCCACCACAGGATTATCCCATGTTGGGGGACCATCCCATGTAATTCAACCACCATAGATTCATGCGTATCAAGGTTATCTTAACCCTGTGTCAGGACAACTCAATCCTGGAAACGCACTCTATGGGATACCCTATCCCGGAAGCCCATACATTCTATGGGGTTAGCAAAATGTTTTACAACATGGACCCCCACCTACAGTCCCTCAAGTACCACCACCCTCGCTTGGTCCCCCTCCACCTCCTACCGGAGGTGGTGGGCCCCCATTCAATGTCGGAGGCGTCGCACCTCTACCTTCTGGTGGAGCTCGACCTTATTTTTGTAACAATGGCCCACCCCCTCCCAACAGCGGAGGAGGAGGTCATCCCCCTTCTAGCGGAGGTAGAGGACCACCCCCCCCAGGTAGTGGTGGAACCCCACCTTATGGTAGTGGACCACCTCCTTCCGGAAGTGGTAGTGGAGGATCCCCTTATTATGGTGGTGACGGTGGAAGTGGAAGCTTGTACCCCTCTAGTGGAGGAGGTGTCCCACCTCCCCCTCCTGGTGGAGGTGGTTGGGGACCAATTTATTATGATGGTAGTGGCAGATTTCCACCACCTCCCAGTGGTGGGGCATGACCTCCCCCCCCTCCTAGCAGTGGCGATGGACCTCCACCCCCCTTGGTGGTGGTGGCAGACTCCCACTCTATGGTTTTGGACCACCTTATTACGGTGGTGGACCTACATACGGTCCAAGCGGCATACCCCCTTATGGTCAGTTTCCCCAGGGGACACCTTACAACCAGTCGATTCAAGGTCCTACTGGTCCATACATACCTTATTGGTACTATCAGTACCCCCATCTAAATCAACAACTGCCATTTTTGGCTACTTTGGACCTACCTGACCTGTCTCGCCTGACGAATGATCCCATCTTCCATGGGCACAACTGACCACCCATTTCGGTTAAGTTACCATCAAATATCCCCAAATTTGATGGCAAGCCTGGTGAAGACCTAAAAAATCATGTGATGACATACCATCTATGGTGTTCATCCAACTCCTTGATGGCGACTCGAATCGTCTTAGGTTGTTTCAATGGATTCTCACTGGCCCCGCTGCGAAGTGGTATATTGAACTACCACCCAACTCTTTTTCTGATTTTGGTTCTCTTTCTATGAGATTCTTGACCCACTTCTAGTTATCGATTCTCTATGAGATTGGTACCGAATTATTGACCTCCCTTCGCCAGAATACTGCGACCCACATCTCGAATCATATCCATGAGTGGCGGTAAAGACGACATCCCATTAAGGCCCATATACCGGACCAACTCTTAGCTGACTGGTTTACAAAGTGAGGGTCCATCCCTGTCATAGCTCGAGACATAGCGATGTGAGGGTCCATCACTAAAGAATAGGCCATTGCTCGTGCCCATTATTTAGACTTGGTCTATGCTAAATATGGCATGCTATACGAAATTGATCCTGACACATCCTGCCCTACGTATGACCCGGAAAAGCCCCCTAAGGGACCTCAAGCCGATGGCATCATTGGTTCCCTTACCACCCAGCCTCCCATTCAAACTGTTGGATCGTCGAACCCCCAAGGTTCCTCCCCATCTCCAACACAAGCTGGCAACAACACTGCCAAGTCCACCACTCCTGCCTCCACCGAAGAGGTGAATTCTATGCAATAAGCTTCATCTCAGAAGTCTGCTGGTAAGAAGAAGAACAAAATGAAACCTAAGAAATATTCTAACCAATAGGAGCCCAAACACACTCAGGAAGACACTAAACAGAAAAGGAAGTTAAAGTATCCTTGTTTGTTGTGCGGTGATGACCACTTATCCAAGGAATGTCCCCACCGAGCTGAAGTACTGAAGTTTCTCAAAGGAAACTCTACTACCACGGTTCTCAACAATCCCTTCCCACCTCAAAACCAACATCTAATTGCATAAACCTCTCCTTCCCAGGGAGAGGCATCCTCCACCGCGCATGTTCTCATGACGCGTAATGAGATCGTCAACTTGAACACACATTCCCGTTCGTATGACCCGGTCTTGCCAAAGTAACCTGTCGGAAGTAATACTGAAAATGCTTCCACCTCGATTCCTGACGTCACCATACCGCATGCTTCTCTGACCATTGAGAAGCCCTCTTTAGAGTCAGTATTGCATCCGCCCAAGAGCACGATTCAAAAAGATGTTTTCAATCCCAATGCTCGGGTTGCTCAAAACTACAATATTGTAGAGGACCTGGCACAAGCTCCTTGTGCTATGTTGACGCTTGAGGTTTTGCAGAACTTCCCTAATTAGCACAAGACTCTCCTCGCTTCCATCGATGCGGTTGATCCAGATTCATCTAATACCATCATGTTCCGGGCTAGAATACTTTAACCGAGGCTTTCCCATCAATTGGCATTTCAAGTTGCCACAAACATTGTTGGGAAGACAATCCATCTTACCGTCTTGGACAAAGGTGCCTCTAATTCAGTCATGTTGATCTCATGTTGGAGAGCCCTTGGCTTTCCCGAGTTGAACCATTCTCCTACCACCTTGAAGGCATTCAACGAACATGGCTTTCAACCTCATGCACTTTTACAAGCTTTAGCATTCGAGTTATGGGGAAAAACCGCAACCATTAACGTGGAAGTGGTCGCTTCATCATTAGATTATAACATTCTTCTTGGTCTTAATTGGTTTTACGCCATGACTATGGTTGCATCATATGTCTTCTGCATCGTACAATTCCCCCATCAAGGATGAATTGTTACTGTCAACCAACTGAATTTCTGTACACTTGACACCGCTACTAGTCCCAGCGATAATGTTCCATTACTTGGAAAATCTTTGTACCCATAGGAGAGCATGGGGGTTGGCCTCATCAAGCACTCATCCCTTATGGGCATTTTTCCAACCTCGGATCCCCCAGATCATGTTGCCATGGTTAGCATGATCTCCTCACAAATTTCACTGATCCTCGACTCTACTGATCAATGGCTTGTACCTGATGAAGCCACCACACACTTGATTGGAGACATTATGCCTTTTTCACCTGTCGAACTCACTTACGAGGCTATCCATTCAGCCCCGGAGGACCACTTAGCCATGGCCTCCAGCTCCTATCCTCTACAGTGGACATCATCCCTACCCGATCCTCTGCTCCGGACTTTTCATTATGACAAGTCCATTATGGAAATCATGAGTGCGGATGACCCTCCATGGGAAGACCTCCATCATTAGTCATCTTTCCTTCCTTCATTGGACTTTGTGGAGAATACTATTTCCACCATCCTTACACCAGATGTCTACCCTTTCTCTTAGTCCTCGATACTCACATGTCAAATAGACTCTGATGGAAACTTGGATAACATTGAGCCTACCATTTCGGTCGACATATCAATTACTCCTGGTGTAGTGGAACACATTCGTTTGGTCCAGAAGTGCTCCCCTGAAGAGATTACAATGTTCACAGCCTTGTTCAAGCAATTTCAAGATGTGTTTGCTTGGATGTATGAGGAGATGCCCGGGATAGACCCTGCTATTGTTTCACACATGATTCAAACCTATCCCGACACCAAACCTATTTGGCAAAAACTGCAGCCGGTACACCCTCGAAAGACTGCGGCAATCAAGGCAGAGATTGAAAAGCTCTTGAAAGATGGTTTTATCTACCCTGTCCTGTTGATAGAATGGGTTTCAAACGTCATCCCTGTAGATAAAAAGAAGGGTACTATTCGCGTCTACCTTGATTAATGGGCTCCCAACAAGGCTTGTCCTACGGACAACTACCCGACTCCCTTTATCAACCAGATAATTGACAACTGTGTTGGAAGTGCCATTTTCTCTTTTATGGATGGCTTTTCCAGCTACAAGTAGATTGAGATCCACCCGGCTGATCAACACAAGACCGTTTTCATCTCTCCTTGGCGTATGTTTGCTTATCGCAAGCTCCCTTTTGGCCTCAAAAATGTTGGTGCGACATTCCAGCAAGCCATGTTGTGCTTTTCACAATGTGAAGGACTTTGTAGAACCCTAATTGGACAATTTACCTACCCATTCACAACAGCGTGAGTACCACATTAACCATCTGACGGTGGTTTTCCTCAGATGCATGTGGTATAACATCCACTTGTACCCTCACAAGTGTTTCTTCCGCATCGAGTCTGGACGCCTCCTCGATTTCATAGTCTCAAAAGAGAGGATCCACATTGATCCCCTGAAGGTGGCAGCCATCGTCGCTCTCCCACCTCCCACTGACATTACAGAACTTCAAAGTTTGCAAGGGAAGGTAACTTACTTAAGGAGTTTTGTCTATAATTTAGCACAAAAGACACAGGGTTACATGAGACTACTAAGAAAGATGTCTCGTTCATTTGGGACGACCAAGCACAACAATCTTTCGATAGTCTCAAACATGCTATCACGCACGCCGCTGTGCTCCAACCGTCCAATTACTACAAGGATAACATCATGTATCTTGCCGCTTCTACAACCATGATCGCCATGGTATTGGTGCAAGAAGACAACAATGCCCGGGAACATGTGATATACTACCTCAGTAAGGGTCTCATCGACTCTGAAACTTGATACTCAATGTCAAGAAGCTCGCTCTCATGGAAGTTATTTCCGTCCAAAAGTTTCGACATTATATCTTGCTCCGCACCACCACCATCATCTCCGATTCGAACCCCATGTAACGTGTTTTGACATGTCAGGTGTTTGGGGGCAAGTATTCATGCTAGATCGTGATACTATAGGAATTTGATCTCCTATTCGAAAAGGCCAAGTCCAAAAATTCTTTGGTGTTTTCTGAGCTGATCTGTGATCTTCCCCAAGCTAATGTAAATTTTGAGCCCAATGATTCTCTTCCCGATGAATCATTGTTCCTCATCAGAACATTTGATCCGTGGTATGGAGATATCACTTTATATCTTTAGACCTAACGTTTCAGCCCCCAACTCTCGCAGGATGAACGTCGTCTAATACTCCACCATGCAAAGTATTATCTGATCATTAGTGACACTTTGTATCATCGGGGCATTGATTCTATTCTTCGACATTCTCTCACTCATGAAGAGGATGAACACATTTTAAATGACTCTCACACTAGGGCGAGTGGCGGTCATCTCTCTGAGATGGCTACAACCCAGAATATACTTCATGCAAGATATTTCTGGCCATCTATCTTTAAATATTGTATCGAGGCCATAAAAAATGTCCTCCATGCCAGCACTTCCAAACTAAGAAGCACACCCACCCAGCCTCGTTACACCCGGTTATTGTCGTTGGCCCCTTCGCTAAATGGGGTATTGATTTCATGCACTATAATCCTACCCTGGCCGGGGGGCATGGTTACATCATAGTAGATGTGGATTACTTTACAAAGTGGGTCAAGGCTATGCCTACATACACGGACGATGGAAAAATCACCGCACTCTTCATGTTGAACCATGTTATAGCACGGTTCGGAGTCCCTCAAGCTTTAGTCACTGACCGTGGTTCTCACTTCATGAACCACACGGTCAATGAGTTGAGCACTAGATTGGGTTTTTGTCATGAAAACTCAACACCATACTACCCACAGTCCAATGGACAAGTAGAGGCCATTAACAAGGTCTTGAAAACCATGATCCACCGCATGGTGGGTACGCACAAGCCCAACTAGCATAATATGCTTTTCTCCACACTATGCACTTATCGAACTTCCGTCAAAATCGCCACTAGATTTACCCCCTTCCAATTAGTTTATGGATTGGAGGCAGTCCTACCGATTGAGTGCGAGATTCCATCCCTAAAGCTCGCAGTTGAACTTCTCCCTAACACTACTACTTAGGAAGAACGCTTCCTCTACTTAGCTAAACTGGATGAGACTCTCCATGATGTTGCTCTTACCAACGAGGCTCATAAGAAATGCATCAAAGCATGGTATGACAAGTTGGTAGAACCTCACGTCTATAGTGAGGGTGATTTGGTCCTCAAATACGAGCAAAGACATGATAAGCTGGGGGCAGGCAATTTTGAGTCCATGTGGCATGGACCCTACATAGTGGAACGCGTTCTAGATAAGGGAGCCTATGAGCTAGAAGACTATGATACGATATATTTGGGTGAGCCCCGCAATGGGCTCTACCTGAAGAGGTACTATGCCTGAGTCTTTCATGCATGAGTACTTTGTATATACTATACATGGCGTGTGTTTTGTGTGGTGTGACGCTTTGATTTCTGCGTGCTTAGGTCTTTTTTCATTTCTTATACCTTGTTTTGTCTGTGTGTGTAGATGGAAACTTGCTATGGATTCGCAAACAGCGCCAGCCGACATACCCGCAACCTTGCCTCGGTAGCCTAGGTGCTCTAGTCACCTACCGGTGAGCTTATTAGCTCAGGGGAAATGTGTCTAGGTTTCGCAACCAACAATGTTGTGGAATATCAAGCAGTCATTGGAACCCTAACCGATGCTTTTTCTTTGGGTATGGACCATGTTGTCATCCATTTGTATTCTCAACCGGTGGTATCTCATCTTAACCAAGTTTACACCATCCGCGACCCTACCCTACTCCATCTCTACAGACGAGTTCATCTTCTGGAAAGGTCCTTCAAATACATTAAGTACCTACATATTCCACGAGATGTGAACACAGTTTCCGACTCCATGGCCAACTTCATCTTAGATTGGAACATTGCACACACATGATCATATTCATGAACTGTAAAGTAGACATAACATGGAAATAATTCATCACATAAGCAAACACATAAACAAGACCTCATATGGAACACAAGTATAAAGCCACCAAAATGTCTGTATCTATATATAAATCAAGATAAAGTAGTGCTAATACACAAATCTTAAGCAGAATGGCTTTGAGTGAGTCTATACAAAATCTGAAGCCTGACAACTTTCAGTAGTACAAAATCTGAGGCTCACATAACTCTCAGTACATACATAATAACATAAGGCCTAATGCCTAGCCCGTGCACCCCTAGGTCTCGTAGCCCTTTCCTGCTGGATGTGGAAGCAGTCAACTGCCCTCGCTACCTTGCGAAGTAGCACACCGAAATGCATAGTCACGCCAACCATGTACCTCTGCATGGGCCTCGGTAACTCATGCACTGTTGCATCTGGAACATCCACTGTCAACTTGATAAGGTTCTCATAGACATCATCCATCTCCACGATGGCATCATGCATGGCTAGGGCTACTGGTGGTTCCTCTCCTCTCCTCGCAAGAAGCGAAACTCCCACCGATCGTGAAGGACCCACATCTGCACATAGACATTATTAACTCATCAGCACTATCCAAATTTGTTTTATAAATACACAAAATAAAAAAGTACAAGGGTCATTGTTCTTACTAATGGCTCCCCACTCTACTCCCTCAGGCACCACTAGGTCTGGATCCTCCTTGAATTCCGTACCATGATACCGATAATCCTCGATCATGAGTAGCTGGCCTTCCAGCAAGGTGAAGAATCTGAAACCGTACCCGATGATCGGACCCCCACCACCATGGTGGGCCATCACCTCCGTCCATCGGACCATATGAGGATCCCTGGGATCCCTATCATCTAGAGTCACCTGTGGGCATAAGAGGGTAACCCGCTTCAACAAGAAAGAGATCACTATCAAACCGTACCCAAACTGCTTGAGCTCACCATGCCGACACTTGTTCAGCTGAACTCTAAGGTTGGTGAGGAGTCCCTCACACCAATTGAACACCTTCAGATACATACAGTCCTCTGCGTACAACATTTGGGACTTCGTAGCTAAGTGAGCTGCTTGGCTCTCTGCTATCCTAACTATGGTAAAGAGTATAGCACACAATGGATGATCTCGCACCTCTTTGATGGGAATTTTCCCACTAGAAGCATGGGCATGTGGAGTACAGTGTTGGGAAATCAAGTCATCTATCGTCCGGTCAATCCCTCGTGATCTGGTGAGTGATACATTATTCCCCCTCTGGGATAAACCTGTCAATAAATAGATGTCATCAACATCTATAGTCAATATATGCTCTTTGATCATGAAGTATTGTTGTGCTGCATCCCAACTCCAGATCATATGCTCCAGTAGAAGGACTTGGTCCCTCATGCCCTGGACTTGGAAAAACTTCAGCAGTCCACAATTCCTCAATGTGTCCACACATAACAAATCATTTGCAGCTTGTACATCATCCACTTCATTTTCACACTCACGCCATTCTAGAACCATATTGGCGGCCACAAACATGCAAAAGGAAGCATTTAAACACCATTACAACTCACCCAAGCCATTAAAAGTTTTTCTTGTGGGTTGGGTTTGATTTTTGAGATGGACATTTCCGCCGTCGCACCCCATCTTTGCAGACAGGGTCACATCGTCGCAAGATGCCTTCATGGGTTTTGCAACGACCCGGGTTCATCACAGTTCTCGTAAGGGAGGCCTGCGACAACCCGAGGGCGCACAAACCCCTCACAAATAAACCCCAAAAACCTAAAAAATGGACAAAAATTGAAATTGTAAACCATTGGAAAGTTGCTGGCTGAGATTTAGGTTTACCTACTCCGAACGGTTCACGAAATGGTCACTTGTAGCTCCATCAATCGATGAATGAAATTCTGCTCCAAATGGCACTTTCTTCTCCCCAAATTTGGCAAATAACAATGGTAACTATGTTTGGTCATTTTTTCTATTTTATAAACAAAACGGGAATATTCTTTTTCAAATTTAGATGCTTTATGGGTTATTTGCTATATTTTGGATTATTTGACTGCATTTGAACGCCCAGTTGATTGTTTTGACCTAGTTTTCAAGCATGCAGGATATGTTAAGTGTTTTGTTTGTGCCATTCTCGCATCATAGCGATCGCATTGTAAATGTTTTCAAGTATGAACAACCCGTTGAATGTTTTTGTTGCTATTTTCACCCATTAGATTTTATTATTTAATGATGACGAGCTTACTCTTTGTTCTCTCTCATTCTCTTAAAACCATGATAATAAGTCACCGAGTTATGATTTATCACTTTTCCAGGCTTGTTAAAATCCTACGGAAAAGGACCCCTCCAGAGTCTATCTTTAAGCTCTTTTAAGGCTCTCGAAATACGAAAATATCGCCAAGTGAACTTGCCGCGTTCATCCTTGTGAATGGTCGTCTCCCTGGTGATAGTTTACCCCTTTTTTGGACCATGGAGCACTATTTACGAAAAATGAATACTCCATCCAATCATGACCGGAAGAGTGGCCTCTCGCGTTGATTTACCCTTTTTTGGGCGACGAGGCTAACCTTACAAAAAAGGACCATTGGAGTCATCTTTAGTTCTTTTCAGAGTCTCTAAACATTAAATGATGACTGAGTTTCCCTTCTATGGACTCGTTAAAATTTAACATTGAAGGGCCTGCTATGGGACGAACCCCTCCTCTCCCAGGTTCAGAAAATATTTGGGATTGGACTCATCTATGAGATGAGCTATACCGAGCATCTGTTTACCCTCATCAAACTCGTAAAAAACACATGAGGCACTCATCAGTCATGATGGAGAAAAAGGAAAGCTTTTATGTTACTCTCTTTACCTATGGCAGTACCTAGTCATTCTTGAACATGGCACTCATTTGCATTTGCATACAATACTTAGATCATCTGTTTGTCCTTGAGTTTTACCTACTTCCTGAGTTTTTCCACTCCTTTGAGTCATTCAAAGAACAATTCCATCATCAGTTGCATTAGGAGTTGGTGTCATACTCGTCATGTCATTACTGCCAAGTCATGCCATGCCCATGTGCATTATCTGCAATCAGTACACCTTCCACCATGTCAGTCTACTCTGAGTCAGTCTTGCATGTTATTGTACCATCCGATCTACTCCAAACATCCTTTATCGTGTTTCGTGTTGATGATGGGGGATTCATTATGGCCCTCCTTCGACGGATTCATCCTTCCAGACTTCAGCACATCATCCACGGATTGAATCTAGAAACCAATCGAGTACCTTGGACCTGCATGCCTCAATGGTAGGTTACCTCGCTTTCGACATGATTTTACATCATTGACTCTTGCTTGAAATATTTCGTTAAGCGTTCAACTTCAACTCATTTATTCGCACTTGACAATAATTACTGTGATACCTTGGGAATCATTGACATCAATGGTGATTTCACTCGTGCTTGTTAACGGTGAACATCAATGACCGGTAATCAAGTGGCTTCTACCATGTTCGATGTTAAGACATTTGTAATCACATGGATAGGTTCGTATCATTGTGGGTTCGGCTTGAAGACCCTGGGGAGTTATGTTTTACCCAGGTTGTGATGGAGATTGTTTTGAGTCATATTAAATAGATCCACTTTTATATTGGTTGTGGTTATGTTATCATCTCATCATGGATCTACGCTTGTGTCTAGTATCCATGATTGTGTTCAGTCAGTCATTACTACCATGGATATGCATTGTATTGGTCGGCATCCATGTTATGAGTCATATGCGACCGTGTACTCATATTCAGTTGTATTGCAGCAGCATCCTTCGTCCGACAAATCCATTTCCATTCCTTCTGTCAAAGCATTTCACCTGTCCAGTTCAATAGCTTCATGCTTTGGGGGGCATTCTGTTACACCTAAATCTTTCTACCATGAGACTCAGTGTAAACATCCCTGAAGTTTCCCATGACTGGAGGGCTTGACAAAACTACTTTTGGAGGTCGTCACAGTTCACCCTTGTGCAACATGCAATGTCACAGGTTTTACTAATGCAGCCTGCGACGATGTCAGTTAGTTGGATAAAAGTGCATCTTCGATCCCATTCTCGAAGATGAGTGATGTGGATCCCTATCCCTAGCCTATAGGGGAGCTGGCATTTGGTTCCCTAGCCTTTGGGTGAGATCCCCTATCTTTATCCTACCATATATCAACCTATCATATCCTCCTAGTCCTATAAAAGTGAAGCTCATTCCCATACCAAAGGTAGGAAGTCTATAGTATGTACATGCTGGTGAAATTAGCTTAGGAGAGATCTCCATTCATCTCTTGAGAGATCCACACTTCCTTTTGGAGGCTTTGGCATTGGCTTGATCAAAGAAGGATTACTATATTAAGTCATTTGTTGTAATCACTTCCTCCTATGTATTTCCCTTTTATACAGTAATATAAATTCTTTCCACCAAATCTCATTGTTGTGAAAATCCTCACAGTAGATCTAAGAGATGATGTATACCTCACAAGAAAGTAATTGATTAAGCAAGAAAATAGAAGAAGAGTGGTCAATGCAGTATAATGAGCAATAGAATAATAATAAAGTAGAACTTGGATAGAAGCAAAAATACTTCACACACACTAATTAATTAATCACAATATGGACAATAAGTAGTACAATGCATGAGGATTCGAATGCTAAGGTGGCAATTCGAATTAGCCTTCATGGAGTGATCAAAAGATCACTGGAGTGTCATCAGAGCACAACTAGTAGTCTATCTCATCATCGGTGGAGTCATCAATGCACAAGTAACTGTCAACCGTCAGTCAAACTGAGTCTAACTGAGTGTGATAGGTGTAACTAAATGTAATTGGCACATGGACACACTAACTGAATGAAGGAGGCTCAGTGGAGGGGGCATGAGGAGCTAACTAGATTCATAACAGGTAGTCATGTCTCATCGGAGGTCAATCGGAGTGATAACAACAGTGAGGAGTCAGTCTGGCCTCAAATCAAGGGAAGACTCGTGGATAACTGAAGTAAACTAGACTGGTAGGTGAGAAAGGATGAACGGCTTCCTTAAATCAAGGAGGAAGGGTGCACTAAGCTCTAGGAGGGCTAAAACTGATCTGAGAGAAGCTCTCAGGGGCTGGCTAACTGAGGGCTAGGTGCTGGACTCATGACTGGAATGCATGCAAACCCTAAATGATGCATGCAAACCCTAAAAGTGCATGCATGACTGAAAATTTAAATGATCAAAATACCGGTGGGACTAGGATGGAGTATAGGAATATCCTAACAATTGCATTCATGACATTTTGTGTAGTTTTCCTGCTTAATCGCTTACTTAGATCTATTATTGTGTAGGTGCATTTTACTACTTGTTGTTGTCTTGCATATATTGACAGGTTTTGCAGCTGAGATCCAAAGACCATCAAGCTTGGAGCAGCATTCAAGGATAAAGGATCAACAATATAAAAGGTAACACATCTATCTACTCAATCTCTCATTAGATCTAGGAAAGTGTTGTATGTTCTATCCTATTTGTTCTAGAATTGCATTGAGCTAGGGAGATCAGGCCTCGAGTCCGCTCTTGGTAGATTGTCCGTCAAACATATACAAGAATACCAATTCCCATTTTCCACAAATTTGGGCTAATACAATCAATTTTTTAGAGAGAGAAAGAGAATATGGTTGATAAGAAAAAGTGATTTGATCACCATTTCCTTACAAGAAAATCACTAGGAATCAAACCCCTCTTCTATTTGTGGATCAATTTTTTATAGACCAACACTCTTCTCCTTTGAGATCTCTGAAAAATAATTAAAATATTGAATTACATTCAACTGGGCCCTACCTATGCATACTAGGACTTGAATATATAGCTTTGAGTTTCAAAACTGGAAATGATTGAAAGACCACACATGTTTATTTTCTAGGATGAGAATAGATGATAGCAATTGAATATAATAGCAATGATTTCACTGAGTGTGAATGTGAAGTTTAGAATATCGTAAACTAAAGTAGAAATACCAAATGAGGCATCCTTACCCAAGGAACTTTGTGCATGAATAGATTTGAAATGCTAACCATCATTAATGTGACTTGCAATCTGAATTTTGAAGATAAGATAAGATAATTTTATTAATGTTCTAAAAATGATCCCAAAAGTAGGTCAAGGGATTTCCTAGTACAATGAAATCTTTACAAAGAAAGAGCACCAAAAGGTATCCTATAAAAGTAAGATGCAAAAAGTAAAGTAAACCAAAATAAAGTAGACATTGTATATTACATAATTTTCAATCTTATGTAGCATCCATAATTATCTCTTACATAATTTGGCACATTCATGATGATTCTAGGTGGCATGTCACATTTGAAGGACCATTTCCCTCACACGTGTGGGTCATTTGGAGGAACATTCACTTCATTTCAGCACTCTAGTTGGATATTGATCCATTTTTGATGATGTGGCACACTTTTTCATGCACTGTATTGAAATCATTGCACTTGGGAGACTTTTGAGGGTCAAAACTCTAGGGTTTTTGGACCATTTACTCATGTTATGGTTAAATCTACTAGGGAACTCTACTTCTTGGAGTTACTTTTGTATTATTTGTTGATATATTGTAACTTCTATGACTATTATATTTGTACTTTATTATTCCGTAGATGTTTCATTCCTCCATAGAGACCCTATTGTATATCCGAAGATGTTTTATTCCTCCGTGGGGAATGTGGTAACTTGGGTTATTAGACTTCCCTAGCGGGGTCGGCCCTGTATGAGTCATGTGGGTTAAAGGGTTATTAGACCACCCTAGTGGGGTCGGCCCTGCCACATTATGTTATGTGGTTAAGTTGGGGCTGACCTAGTTAGTGTAAAAGTCAACTCGGAGTTGTGTAGAAATAGAGGAGGTGTGTTCCTCATTTAACACACATTCACTCACTTGTGAAACTCGCATAGGAGAGATAGAGATTTGCAAAGGAGGAGAAGGAGCTTATGTTTGGATATTACATGTTGTATTTCTTGGACATCTATATTGAGGAAGCTTTGCTGGGTTTTCTACCCCATGAGGGCTTCCGAGGATAAATCTGCGTCTCTTGTGTTTATGCTGTGCTTGTTGTTCTTTCAGTGATCCTGTATATGCTATTGTTGTGAAATAGAATGTAATACTGATATTTTATATATTAGCATATTGAATCTTAACATTATTCATGGATGATTTCACCTACACTAGTAGTGTGCTTCCCTTGTCTTGGGAAATTAGTTAGGGTTTTGCTATTTTGACCATGTCTTGAGGAAAATTCTATCATTTTGTATTGACGAGTTTGTTAGCCTCTCTTCCTATATAAAGAGTTGTAAAATTTGCTATAAACTTTTGAGAATTCTCTCTTTTGGCTCTTTCTTAGTTCTTGTGGTGAAGTCCATCGATGGTTTTTGCCAGCACTATGATGTGGATGTCTCACTAATGCTTTGGTTTACTCTTGGATCAACAAGTGCTGCTATTTTAGGATGATTTGCAAGTAAGTTCTTTACTTTGTAAGGTTTATTTTGTTTGATTGTGGTTGAGGAGAAGGTATATTTTCAGGTCTTGATTTTATTCCATAGGATTCCATTGTTGAAGAATATTATGCCCAAAGTAGTGTTAAATATACCACTTAAGTTATTCTCTTGTAGATATTTGGGTGAATTCTACCCTTTCTTGGATTCGGTATGGATTGGCACTCGAACCCTGGCTATTCTTGAATTCTAGTAAACTCTCTTTCACTAGCCCTAATTGACCCCAAAATCCCAACTTCAAACCCTAGGCACTAGTCCTATGTTTCTAGCCACTTAAAATTAAAGTTTAATCTTCTTTTCCTTTTTGTTTTGCATTTTGGAATTTAATTCATCTTGGGCATAGGAAAATCTTTGCAAAACCCTAAACAATTTCATTGTTAGGAACACCCTTAGGGATTAATTTAGTTCCCATCTAGACCATACCCTTAGGGTTGTGGCATGCACTATAAAATTTGATTTTCTAGGGACATTTTAGGGTTGTTTGCTTGTTGGTTTTACACAGAAAATTAAGGTGAATTTTATTCTATGATTGCTTCTAAAATTTAGCCCAATTTTTTTTCTCGCTAACTATTTATATCTGGGTTAAATTTCTGGGTTGTTTAATTGATTTTTGTTGGGATTAAATACATCATAAATTCACTGTTACAACAGTCTTAATAGGTTCATATCTGAAATAAATTTCTGGGTTGATTGAAAGTTGTTTGATGCATGCAATATCATTTTTACCTTGTTTATATGACTGTTCATTATAGATGTGCAATCTATACTTAATGTCAACCTAATTAAGGTCATAAAAAACATTGTGTTTATGGTAAAAACAATTAACTAATTGATCCTTAAAGCATTCATATTTAAATACATGGTTGCTTGTCCTTTAAAACCTAGTTTACTTGTAATTTCAAACACTATTCAAGGCTAGAATATTCTACTGCTAAACACATTTACTACTGGTTTAATTTCTAGGTTTTATAACAACAATTCAATATCATACTGATTCTAGAATTCCGGGGTAACAATTGGTAACCAAGAACTAAGTATTAAACCCCTAAATCAACATTGTCTAACGTATAATTCGAATTTGAAGTTCCAACTTAGTTTCATAATAAAACTCAATTCCAAAACCAATTTTGAACTTAGTTGTGTTACAGAATCCTCCCTAATGCTAGTTCCTTATCCTCTACAGTGAAGTGAATATAAGTTGTCAAAGTGACACTGGACAGTGCAACACTTCTAAAATTTTCCCTCAACTATACCCTTGTGAGATCCTTGCACTTTATGGGTGCTAGTTTGAGTACAAATCTGATCTCAGTTATGCATAAAACAACTACAACAGTGAAAAAATACAGTGCAAATCACCCCCAAATATTTGAGATACATTTTCAAGGGTTAGGGTAATTATGTCTCTATGGCATTGGCTATGTCAAAGACTTAGTATCTTGAGGAAAAGTGAGATCCATAAGAGTCTTTAAGTAGTAAAAATTCAATCTCTATAAAATAATAGTTTTTCCTTTGTTCTTCCTCCTTCCTTCCTTGGATTTCTTTCTATTTAATGGTCAAGGTGCATACCTTTGGTCTTCCTCATGCCTTCCTTCAATTTCCTCTGATTTAATGGTCAAGTGTAATATCCTAGGAACAATTTACCCAAAATATTAACTCAATTCCAAATTCCTTTAAACTCCACTAGTCAAATTTTTGCTAATTTCTTCGAACAGTGCAAGGAGTAAGTGAGGTGTACTGGGCTAAAGACTGAGGATGGTGGGATGAAAGTTCAATTCTGGAATTTATATGGGGTTAGGTGCAGCATCAGGTCAAAGTGCAGCTTGGAGGTGTCCTATGCACCATGTACCAATACCTTTCACTTTTCAACAATAGAGCTAGTCTATTGCCTACTTCGAGGCTTCCTGGGTAGCTGGCATATGCATACTAGATAGGTAGGGGTCTGGGAGTTAGTGATAGTGTATATATCAGTCCAATGGTGGATGGATACGTTCAGGAGTATTCTGGAGCAGATTGGACAAAGTTTGGAAATATTTGTGTGACAGGTGCTTAGCTGGGATTGCCGGGATAGGAATTTTGTTGGCTTCCCAAACATAAGGTAGGATCTTCTAGATTCTTGTTTTAAGGGCTGATATGGTTAAAATATTGATCTATTAACCTACTGCAACAAACAGGAAGTTGAATGGATGCACATATTGCATTTTATAAAGAAAACAGTGAAACTAGTCTAGAAAAACCCCTCAATGAGCTAGTCTTGGAATTTAACTTGACAAATGACTCCCATTAACTGATTTTTCTATTCTAAAAGGCTATGCAGATCTGATATAGTATTAAAAACAGTAATGAATCAAAATAGACATAACAGAACTCTTCTTTTTATTTCAATTGCTCCTCCTTTCTCAAAACATAGTGCCTCACAGGCTATAAATTGCATTACATTGGCGGAGAAGATGAATAGAGAGAAGGATTTTACAGTAGATCTGTTCTTGAAGTACTGATCAGAACCTATATGAATAATAGGTATGCTTTGGCTGCTCCTTCTGCTGGTAGTATTCACTGGTACATCCTCCTTCAACTAGATGTCTCCATCAGGGGAAATGCCTCCAAATTTAGCTAGACGAACTGGAACAATGAGAGGAATGGGAGATCAAGTCTGAATTCGACCTATGGACATGGAAGCCTATGAAATATGCTGATAAAAACTACTAGAGCTCACTGGAGGTCCTAGGCATGCTCCTATACAACCATCTTCTTCTGCTAATGATCCTCCTCCAAAACTAGTTGCAGTTCTTCTTCAATGGTGGCCTCCTCTTCAATCTGACATTAGATCTTCATGGCTGAACTGTACTAGAGATTACTGGCTGTAATATAACTTGCTGGACCTGCACAACACTCTTGGATAACTCACAAAGTCTTGGGGCACATCACCCAAACAAACTTGTTGAGGCACAACACTCAACTAGAGAGGCTCAGAGCTCTCAAACCAAAATTGCAAATGAAAAAAGTTCTCTCCTGAAGTTGGAATCATACTTAAATAGATGAGATAGCTTGCTTGGAAAGACAGAACACACATGTGGGTGAGGTAGGGCACATCCTCTCTGAGATTGGCAACTTCTGTGCTTTCTCCACTTTCTTTCCTCAACCTCCTTCAGTGAGAATTGGCAAGTGCACCCTAGCTGCTTTTCTGGATGTTGCTAATTCTCTACTGAGTGCTTTTCCTGATTCTTTCCATTCCATTTGCTTTCCACTTTTATGCTTTTACCAACTTTTTCCAGCTTTTGTCAGTTTCTATTTCCATTCCGACTTTCTTTCCATTCTAAATTATTCTCCACTTGGGCAAGGTCATCCACTTGACACCAATTCGATCTCCTAGCCTTAATTATCCAACTTGGCAACATTTATTAGTATTTAATAAATAAAAATACCAAAATACTTCTCAACATTAATTCCAGCTTCCAAAATTAATTAAATAACTTAATAATTAATTATTTCCTAGGGTGTACTTGCCTCAAAAATTCTCCCCATGAATTAATTACTCAATTAATTATGACTTAGACCCCTAGGGATAGGAGGATCCAAGTGGTGACCAAGGTCACTAGGGGGTGGACATGATAGTCCTCCCTTCCCAATACTGCTTGTCCTCAAGCAGTTTCAAACCAGGATGCTGTAGAATCTGTTCATCTTCCCAAGTGGCATCCTCACTAGGAAAACCTTTCCATTGTACCAGGTATTATTTAATAATCCTACTTCTCAGCTTCCTTTCTCTGGTATGCAAGATATCTTCAGGTTCTAGTACCAGATTCCCTTCATCATCAAGGGTGGGTAGTAGTTCTGAAACCTTAACCTGTTGGCCCACTGCCTTCTTCAAACAAGACACATGAAAGACATTGTGTATTTTGCTTTCTGTTGGCAAATCTAACTCATAGGCTACTTCACCCACTTTCTTTGTTATTTTGTAGGGACCATAAAACCTTGGCAGTAATTTTTCAGCCCCCTTTGTCTTAAGAGTGGTTGTCCTGTATGGCTGCAATCTCAGATAAACCAAGTCTTCTTCTTGGAAAGTCCGATCTGTTCTGTTCTTATCTGCATTAAATTTCTGCTGATTTTGTGCAACTTGTAAATTTTATTTCAGTGCTTTGAGGATGTCCTGGCCTTCTTGCAGCCAATCTTTTGCCTTTTGTGCCTTGCAGTCTCCAAAAAATGGACCTACAAAAGTGGCAGACTCGTACCCATACAAAGCTTTGAATGGGGTCATTCCAATGGACATGTGGAAGGTGGTGTTATAACAGAATTCTCCCAGATGTAACTAGTTAACCCAAGCCTTCTACTGCCCTGTAACATTGTTCCTGAGATACCCTTCCAGCCATTGGTTAACTGTTTCAGTTTTCCCATCTGTCTGGGGATGATAGCTGGTACTGAGGTTTAAACTAATATTTACCAATTCGAACAGAGATTGACAAAAGGCACTGGTGAACTTACTATCCCTGTCACTGATTATGATTTTTGGCATCCCATGCAATCTAAATACTTCTCTAAAAAACATTGCAGCAACTTGACTAGCAGAAATAGTAGATGTGACAGCAAAAAAATGAGCAAATTTGGTTAATCTGTCAACTACAACAAAAATACTATCTTTACCCTGGGATTTGGGCAAACCTGTGATGAAATCCATTGATATGCTCTCCCATTTCTGTCCAAAAATTGGCAATGGTTGTAGGAGACCGGCAGGACAAGTGTGCTCAACCTTGTTCTACTGGCATGCAGTTCACTCACAAAGATGCCCTAGAACATCCTCGTTGAGGCCCTTCCAGGTGAATCTTTCTCTTAACTTCAGGTAAGTTTTGAAAATACCAGGATAGCCTACTACCAGAGCATTGTGGGTAGCCATCAAAATCTGCTCCTTCAGCTTAGATTCAGGAGTTAAAAAAATTCTGCTCTTATAATAGATGACATCATTGATGACCTGGTAATGATCTTCCTGATTTACTCTATCTAGAAATTCTCTAGCAAACTGATTTTCTGCATATTCCTTAATTGGTTGTTCCTTCCAGTCAGTAGGCACTTGCAACAAAGAAAAAATAGGCTTCCTAGAAAGGGCATCAACAACTACATTTAGCTTACCCTTCTTATATTCAATGTCAAAATCATAAGATTGGATTTTGCTTACCCACTTTTGCTGCCTCTCATTCAGCTCCTTTTGGGTTAGGAAATGCTTCAAACTATTGTGGTCTGTTTTAACTATGAATTTACCTTCCACCAGGTACTGCCTGAATTTAGCCAATGCATGCATGATGGCTAACATCTCCTTGTCATAGATTGAGTACAACCTCTCATGGGGCTGCAACTTTCTACTCTCATAAGCAATCGGGTGTCTATTCTACATCAAAACTGCTCCTATGCCTTCACCTGAGGCATCACACTCCAATACAAAAGGTTGGCTGAAATCTGGGAGTTCCAAGATTGGGCAGCTGCTCATAACTTCCTTCATTTTATTGAAGGCTTTTTCAGCCTCCTCATTCTAGTAGAAAGCTCCCTTCTTAGTAAGTTCTGTCAAGGGAGAAGTGAGTTTGGAGAATCCCTTCACAAATTTCCTGTAATATGTGCATAATCCTATGAACCCTCTTAGAGCAGTTATATTCTTTGGGCTGGGCCAATCTAAGATGGCTTGGATCTTCTCCAAGTTTACCTTTACTCCTTCTTTACCAATGATATGGCCAAGATAGAGGAGTTCCTTCATACCAAGCTCACACTTCGGTAGTTTGGAATAAAAGGATTGTTCTACAAGTAGAGTTAGTACACTATCCAAATGTTGCAAATGATCTTCCCATGTCTTACTATAAATCAGAATGTCATTAAAAAAAACAAGTACAAACTTACGGACTTGTTTGCTGAAGATTCTGTTCATGCAGGATTGAAAAGTTGCTGGTGCATTTGTCAAGCCAAAAGGCATGACCAGAAATTCAAAATGCCCAAAATGGCACCGAAAGGAAGTTTTATGCACATCTTCACTTTTCATTCTGATTTGGTGGTAACCAGAACAAAGATCAATCATAGAAAAATACTTGGCTCCATGCAGCTCATCCATCAGCTCATCAATTCTTGGAATAGGACATCTATTCTTGATGGTTTTCTTATTTAAAGCTCTGTAATCAATGCACATTCGCATTGTTCCATCTTTCTTTTTGACCAAAACCACCGATGAAGCAAAGCGGCTTGAGCTTGGTCTTATGAACCCCATTTCAAGCAGCTCTTTGATGGTATTCTCTATTTCATCTTTGAATCTCTTGGGGTGTTTGTAGGGATGAATTTTTATGGGACAAGTACCAAGTTCCAGCTCTATCCAATGTTCAGTACCCCTATCAGGAGGCCTTCCATGTGGCAGATCCTCAAACACCTTTTTGTGTTTTTTTAGCAGTTTTTGGATATCTTCAGGATATTGTGACACATCAATGGTGGTTCCTTTGGTAGTGATCAAACATTCAGCATCCCACTCTATGTCTCCATGCCTCAAAACAGATCTCATACTATGTGCAAAAATCACTTGTTTTGGGTAGGTGTTAACACCTCTCAAAACCACTTGCTTACCTTCAGTATCTTTAAAGCACATTTGGGGAATTCTATAATTTACCACATGCTCACCAAGTGAGAACAGCCATTGTACCCCCAACACAACATTAGTATCAGCAACATCAACAATGTAAAAACTATCAGTTATAGTATGGTCTCCAATAGTTACCTGCAGGTTGGGAATCCACGTGTTGCATTGCATAGTGTTGTTCTTACCAAGATTAATAACTGTGAAACCCCCAAATTTTTCATATTGGAGTTTTCTCCTCTCCACCATGGCTGCATCAATGAAATTATGTGTGGCTCCCCCATCGACCAGCACTGAAACTTTCTGCCCTTGCACTACTCCCTTAAATCTCATAGTGTGGTAGCGAGGTACTCTACTCAAAACTGCAAATTTTGCTTCTATTTGTGCTGGTTCTTCTTCTTCTGCTATATTATACCCCTCTTCTGCTAGTTATTCCACTTGTGCTTCTGCACTCATTTCCTCTTCATCACTTTCAGAAAATACTTCTATGTAGTGAGCTTTTCCTTTTGCACATTTGTGCCCCGGGACCCATGGTTCTTGGCAGGAAAAACAAAGCTTTTTCCTCCTTAACTCATCCCGATCTCGTAATGAGTATTCTTTCTTATTCGGGGTAGAATTATTTCTGAATGGTGGCTTAGAATTCTGAAATTTTGCGGGTGGATTAAACTTAGGTGAGTATATGGTTCTTGGGATTGCATCTTGCAGATCCCTAGTTTTGCTCAAAGCTTCTTGCAGGGTGGCTGGTCGATAGGCTTTAACAAGCCCTTTCAAAGGTTTTGTTAATCCTTCTGTGAACAGGAGGATCAACCTAGGTCCTGAAACTGCCACCTACCTAAATTTCTGAAAATTATTATTTTATTTGCAAAATACTTTATGTTAAATTTAATTACAAAGTTTTGTAATTATGATCAGTTTTGATCAAGGATGAATGTAATTACTGAATATTATTTAAATAAATTAATTAGAAGACAAACATCCATGAGGACTGTTAAATGAGTGTTCACTGACCCACTACGAGGAATGGAAGCTGTTGGAAGGTATGGGATAGATGGCAGCAGTTGCATCACACCACTGGCTGTTGGTTATGGGACAGCTACCCCTAAAAATGTGGCATTATCCCCGACGTGGAGGGAGTGAGCAGGCAGCTCATTTAATGACCCAGTAACATCTGAAAAGGCTGAGGAAGCCTATAAAAGGAAAATTCAAATTGAGCAGGAAGCTCTTAATCAATATTTCTGTACAATATTTTCCTCATGTGCATCAGGTGATCACTGAGAGATTCGAATAGGGAGGCTAGTTGTGAGTGCAATCTTATGTCTGCATATTGCTGAGAAGAACCAGCGATGCTGGTGTAGCTCTATTGGACTACTAGTTCTTGAAGATTCATAAGTTAATTGCTACTGCAAGAAGAAGTCCTAATTCCTAGAGTTTCTTCCTCCTGGTGGTTCACTGAACAGGCTCGGGGCTCCTAAGGTAGTACTTGACTGTTTTTAGGAATTGGTTGGGTGGAACAATCTTCTTGGGCTGTTTGTTGCTCTACAGATTTATCCAGGTTCTACAAATTTTCTACTTATTCTCAGTTAGTAATTATGTTTCTGTATAGTTAGTATTTTCTCGTTTTCTGTTTTCGGAAAAGAATTTAATGCTAGATTTGTTTAAATTCTGAATGTTAAAGTTTAATGATGAATTGGAATCGATAAACCAATATCTATGCTTTTCCACATGTTGTCTGTGCATCATATTCTGGTATAGATACGCAAATTAAAAATAGATTAGAAGATAGTAAAATGCCATTGATTCGAATAGATAGTACAGTGATTGATTTATGTTTTTATTATTCTACCCTATATTTAACAGTAATAAAACTTCTTGTATAATATCTAGAATGTCCTAAATTACTGCATTGTTTCATAATATATAAGTATTGTTCTCTTATCTATATATATATATTATCGTTTGTTCATTCTATTAATTGATGTAGTATTCAATTGTAAATTGACAAATCATATTATATCATAGCTTCAAAATAAACAGTATTATTATCATCATTCACATGCTGCAAATGCAAATAATGACACAGCCATTCTATATCACACACTGTATTTTCTTACATCATTCACTGTTATAATAGTCACATTTACAATCATTTTAGAATTAATATAATCTCTAAATTTTGTTTTCTAATCATTGTATTGTATCACTATATAAACCTAAGATCGTTTTGTTTTAGATCCCTATTCATTATACATGGTATCATAAAAACGTATATTATATCCACATTATTCTATAGTACAAACCCTACTACATTTAAGGACTATTATGAAAATAATTATATATTATATTTATCATTTTCCAAAGACCAAACACGAACCAGGGTTTGACCTATCGTCTCCATCATCAACGATTTAAATATCATTCAAATGTTTTTTATTACAGAGCTATCATCTGAGACAAGTTTAACATAACCTAAGTGTAGGACGAAAATCACATTCACAACCTACAACAATACGTTTGTTAACATAGACAATTTCTACACAGAAACAAATAACATTTTATTCATTTATGAGAAGGAAGTGTTGAATTCACTGTAAGCGAGCCTCGGCTATTGTATCTTTATTGTACATTAAACAAAACAGGTCTTGGTTCTAGGTTCAAACCAACACAAGTTCCTTTCTCATTAAAACGAACCCTATGTTCTCAGAAAAACAAATTACAACATGATTTTCAAATCAAAATCATAATAGGGAGATTCCCAAGTTCAAACATCGAAATGAGTTCTTAAAACCTCAGCTTCAACGAGCTTTACATTGCCCAGAATCGATGGAGATAAGTAACAAGGTATAAAAACCAAGTATTACATAATCAAACGAGAATCACAACACTAAGCACATAGTATTTGAATTTTAAATAGTGCTTCGAAGTTCTTCATTTTTCAACCACTATGAGTCACAGTAGGACAAACAACACAGCCCTTGAAACCTCATCAAGCACAGTCACAGAGTACCTACGAGGGTTTTTGGAAAGACCTGGAGCTTACCAGAATGAAATCTCACCAACCTTGCAAAACCCTTGCTCGAATTCTCTACTTCACAACCTACAACTGACAAAAATGATGGCTTAGATTTAGACGAGTGATACCTATTTCAAAATGAAAGATGTACTACATTAAATAAATCACTATTCGTTACAGGATAGCTTACCTTGCTGTGAGTGACCAAAGCATTCCACTTTAACCAGTTAAACGATAACTCCACGCCGAAGATGAGACAGGAAACCCTCGGTCCATTTACACCAGGGCATATCTTGACTCAAACTAAAACGACAAGTTCCAAAACTATCAACCAATGACACTATAAGCTAGATACACAGTCTATTAACACGACGCCATTGCAGAAGGAAGGGACCTGTAACCTTTTCAAACCAGAGGAACGATCTCTTTTGACAACGCTATTACAATGCCTAGAACCTGTAACTCAATTCCTACCTACAGGACTTGAGGTCGAGACCTCCTGATATTTACAAATCCTAGAAATTTCAGCATCCTGTCGGCCACACAAAACAATAACAATAGCATAATGAACAACTTTCAAATCTCTTAAACCAAAACAACGATAGAAGTTAGGGATTGCCATCTAACGGTCCAAATTCATTGCAATCAACGATCATAATAATTCCAGTGAATTAGCATTGGGACATACAACCTCTGCATTTATTACCCAATCCATTGATCAAACATGGCAACGCCATTTTGGCACCCAAAGGATCAGACAACAGCCAACTCGGAGGAATGCACTATAAAAATCGTCACACAGAGGATGACTCAGCCAGTATTACATCAAATTTTCATTACGTGGATTGTAATAATTCCCCATATGCTGAGTGGTGAACCAAAATATTAATGCAGGATCAAGACGCAATCTTCACAGCAGCTCGAGACCATGTCATATTAAAATGACAGTCAACTCAAATCCTGTCAACATTTAATTCATGTCAGTACTTGGAAATAAACGTATAACATTTCAGAGTATGGTTTTGCAAACAAAAACCTTATGTTAATATTCATATAGTGGATAATAGATTTCACACTATAGCCACGACTACGACTTAGTGTACCTAGGTTTAAGTTTAGCCATGTTTATTAAATTCAATTTACATATCACTTTTGGGTACATTATAATATGGAATCAATATTATAAGTTTTGACATATAAGTGAATAGTTAAAGTGATGATAGGATGGAAATCTATAAGATTATTTGGTTAATATGTTATTTCTACGTTTTTATTCTTGTAGCTATTAAAAGAAATATAAGTATGGAAATTTTAATTTTAAATCAAACCATGATTTTATAACTAGTATAAAATCTATGCGTTGGCTATGGACTTCATGTCCTATCTCTTATCACATTGTTTACGATGTTTTACAAATAAATTATGACTCAGTAAGTGTACAAGTACTTATCACCTCAAGACGACGACAGAGCTAACCTCTACAACGACGATGAGAACAACGACTATTTTCTACCATCTTGACGACATTAATACATAGCATTATGGAATCTTAGTGGAGATGTAAGACACGTTGAAAGACCAGTAAGCAACACTAGACATTCATACCTGAAGATATTTGTTTTTCGCAAAAGAATTCACATCATATCTTTCTAACGTTGAAATGAATTACACTCTTACTTTGAAACTATGCAGCCATGAGATTTCTTACCTGTCGTATGCACCTAGGACAATCATTATGCTTTAGCATTGCAGCTAAGTAAGCTTCAGGGTACCTCATAGGACACCCTTATGCAGCAAAGTCAAACTGTCAGAATCATTGCAAAAGCATAGTGTCGCATTCTATTTCCAATCTGTTAGTACATTGTTATCATAATCATGTTTACTAACTATGTGTTAAAATTGTCATTATCATATGGCTGTCTAAACAAGAAATTAAAGCATGTGTAGTACTAACAACTTTACAATTAATGTTGTCATAATCTCATTTATTACTTCCGCAATTATTTTTATTATAATTAATGCTGTTATCGAAAATTTTAAATTTTTATGAAATTTCGAGATGTTACATGTGGTATCAGAGCTTAGATTCGAACTCTAGGCCTGAATGAGGTCCAAAACACGTAGTAGAAAATTTTCATACAGCAGAAAATTGTACTAACTTGAAAATTTAATTATTATGTTATTCCATAAATTATTTTCAGATACAGGTATGGAGAACTCAGCTGAACAATTAGACGACAGATTTCAGCCAAACAGTCACAGCTCGGGACAACACTATGTAGCAGAAGGTCACGGGGAACTAAATAACAGTTCGACAGAACTGTTATGTGCCTTCCATGAATTAAAAGCAAAAATTAGATCGGTGAAACAAGACAATGAAAGGATTCTGCAAGCACAAGAACAATTAAATCAAGTGTTGTTCGAACAGTGTCAAACTGAGGAACAAGAAAAAGATAATGAAGATATTTCCAAAGTTGAGGATTTGCCTCATGCTGATAAAAACAAGAAAATGAAAATCAGCAAGGTGAAAGACAGTTCAACCTCATCAGGAGATGCTATTGAAACACGCAAAAAGAAACGTAGCTACACCAGTGATAGCAGTGAAGGAGATTTCAAACCCAGAAAGAAAAGTCAAAAGGAATATGAGCAGATTTTGGGGAGTTCAAAAAGATTAGACCTCCAACTTTCAATGGAGAAATTGAGAAGGGAGAGATAGTTGAAGCTTGGTTGTCTGGTATGAAGAAAAACTTCCAGATTTATAACTATTCGGAGTCTTTAAAGGCAAAAATGGCTATATATAACTTGACTGGAAAAGCGGATATTTGGTGGAAGAACATCAAACGAGTAAAAGGAATCAAAGATAAAGATGTAAGCTGGAGTACCTTTAAATGATACTTTAAAAATAAGTACTTGTCTGAATAATACTATGAAGAAAAATCCAAAGAGTTCTATGATTTGAAGCTGGGAGGTATGAACATGAAGGAAATTAACAGTAAGTTTCTGAACTTACTAAGATATGTACCATACCTCATAGAAGAGAAACCAAAAATTCAAAGTTACTTGAGTTGTTTACCTTTCAATATTAAGGACACAATCGAGTACGACAGTCCTAAAACCTTATAAGAGGCTATGAGAAAAGCAGTTTTCTATTATGACACAAATTGGAAAAGAGAAGGAATGTCAAACTGGAAAAATCATAAGCCCAACAATTTTGAGTAGAAAAAGAAAAATTTCAGATTTAGTGGAAATTCCGGATTTCAAAGGAAAGATTTTCAGAATCGGAATTATCAAGGGAACAATTCCAAGAACAATTCACAACAGAATTCTACAGCACCCAGAAATGCATCTAATAATGCCAAGACTAGTGAGCCAAAGGCACCTATCAAATGTTTTGAATGCCAAGGTCCTCATTACGCATCAGAATGTCCATTGAGGAAGCAGAAAGCAAACAACATCAATTCTATACAGACTGAACCTACAGTGGGAGATGTGGAAAGGGAAATGCCCAGAATCAATGCAGCACTCGACAATAGGCAAGCAGATCATCAAATCTCCATGGTAGAGATTGAAGGTATGATACATGACCATCCTGTTACTATTTTAATAGATCCAGGTGCTAGCTTAAGTTATATATCACTAGACATTGTGGAAAGTCTTAAACTAAAAACTGAAAAGTTTAGTAAATCATGGCTAGTTAGACTAGCAACTAGAACAAAGAGGAAAGTATCATATTTTATAGAAAATTGTGTTTTGTCCATGAATCATTTACAAACACAAATCAAGTTGAATATTCTACCTTTAGGTTCTTATGATATTATAGTTGGGATGGACTGGTTAGAAGCCCATCATGTCTTCCTGGACTATTATGGAAAAAGTTTTACATGTTTTAATGACGAAGGGAAAACTGTAGAAATAAAAGGCATCCCAAGGAAGGTGACCCTTAAGCAGATTTCAGCCATGCAAGTTAAGAGAGCAGTTAGAAAAGGGTGCCAAATGTTTGCAGTAAACGTGGTAAATGATGAGTTTATGGATAAAGAGAACAAACTGAAATTATAGGACATACCTGTCCTAAAGGATTTTAAAGATGTATTTCCTGAGGAGATTCCAAGATTACCACCCAAAAGAGATTTAGATTTTACCATAGAGTTAATACCAGGAGCAGTACCAAATTCAAAAGCTCCATACAGAATGAACATATTGGAGTTAAACGAATTAAAATCACAGTTGAAGGAACTTATTGACAAAAAGTATATTAGACCCAGTGTGTCTCCTTGGGGAGCACCTGTCACCTTTGTTAAGAAGAAAGATGGAACCTTGAGACTGTGCATAGATTACCACCAGCTTAATAAGATGACGATCAAGAATAGGTATCCATTGCCTCACATAGATGATCTATTTGATCAGCTGCATGGAGCAACAGTATTTTCAAAGATTGATCTAAGATCAGGATATCATCAAGTATGGGTTAAAGATGAAGATATTTTCAAGACAGTTTTTCGAACTCGGTATGGACATTACGAGTTCGTAGTCATGCCATTTGGCTTGACTAATGCCCCGGCTGTATTTATGTGTTTGATGAATAATATTCTGCATAAATACTTAGACAAGTTTGTTGTTGTGTTTATAGATGACATTTTAGTGTACTAAAAAAGTAAAGAAGAGCATGATCAACTATACGCCAAGTTTAGTAAGTGTGACTTCCACAAAGGAAAAATTCAATATCTAGGACACATAATTTCGGCAGAAGGAATCTCGGTTGACCCCGACAAGATAAGGGCCATTAATGACTGGCCGGTTCCTAAAGATGTGTCAGATGTAAGATCATTTATGGGCATTACAGGGTATTATAGAAATTTTATAGAGAATTTTTCAAAAATTGCCAACCCCATAACTTCCTTGCAGAAGAAAGGGAAGAAATTTTTTTGGGATCAGAGATGTGCTGACAGTTTTAAGAAATTAAAGGAACTATTGACGACAGTACCTATCTTGAGAATAGAAAACCCCAACAAGGATTTTGTAGTTTGTACAGACGCATGCAATGATGGACTCGGTGGAGTCTTAACACAGGAAGGGCATGTAGTGGCATATGAATCAAGAAAGCTGAAAGTACATGAAAATAAGTACTCTACCTATGATTTAGAGTTGTTAGCTATTATTCATGCCTTAAAAATGTGGCGTCAACACCTTATTGGCAGGAAATTTACATTATTGACAGATAACATGGGTCTGAAATATTTATTAGATCAAACAAACCTGAACTCTAGGCAAGCTAGATGGTTGACGTTCTTAAGTGAGTATGATTTTGAAATTCAGCATATTAAAGTGAAGGAGAACAAGGTTGTAGATGCATTGAGTCGTAAGGAAAAACTAAATTTCATTTTAGCAATCAGTACTTATTCAACTGATTTGGAAAATCAGATTCTAGAAAAGAGTGAAATAGATGAAGAATACAGAAAAAAGAAGGAAAAGACAGCAAACAACAGGTCTGAAAATTGTATGGCAGATTTCAGCATGAAGGAAAACGGTATATTACTGTTTAAAAACAGATTGTATGTACCAGACATACTAGAAATAAAATTTCTGATATTAAATGAGATGCATAAAAGTCACTATTCTGGTCATCCAGGTTATCAAAAGACCATTACTATGCTGAGAAAAGAATATTATTGGCCCAGAATGAAGGATGAAGTAGCAGAGTACATAGCTAAATGTTTGGATTGTCAAAAAGTGAAGGTTAAACACCACCATCCTGCTGGATTGTTGCAACCATTACCGATACCAAGTTGGAAATGAGAAGTGGTCAGGATAGACTTTATTATAGGATTACCTAAAAATTAGAAACAACATGATTCAATCATGGTGGTAGTGGACAAACTCAGCAAGGCAACGCATTTCATACCCGTAAAGACTACTCATAAAGCTCCAGATATTGCAGAGATCTTTATGAAACAGATTTTTAGACTACATGGAATACCTAAAGTAATAATTTTAGATCGTGACTCGAAGTTTATAGGAAACTTCTGGAGGTCACTATTTAAGGGGTTGAACACAACTTTAAATTTCAATACAGCATTTCATCCACAGATGGATGGACAGACAGAAAGGGTAAATCAAGTTTTAGAAGATTTATTAAGAATGTATGTTAAGGATCAACCTAGTAAGTGGAAAGATTACTTGCACTTAGCAGAATTTGCTTATAATAATCACTATCATGCATCGGCCAGACTTAGTCCTTTTGAAATTCCTTATGGTAGGAAATGTAATACACCTATTTTGTGGAATGATCCAGTAAATAGAGTTGTTTTAGGACCTGAATTATTGCAGGAGTTAGAACTAATTGTGAAATAGGTGCAAGGACATTTAAAAGCTGCCCAAGATAGGAAAAAAAGTCAAGCAGATTCAAAAAGAACTCATAAAGAGTTCCAGGTTGGTGAACATGTATTCCTCAAGGTAAGACCAAAAAAGAGTTCACTGAAATTGGGGAGTTGTACCAAGTTGGCACCCAGGTATTGCGGTCCTTTTGAAATATTGTCTAAGGTTGGAGCAGTGACATACCAACTGGCTTTGCCACCAAACTTACAAATACATAATGTTTTTCGTATATCATTTTTAAAGAAATATGTGCACGATACTACTCATGTTGTAAACTGGAATGATGTACAGGTGGGACAAGACGGACATTTTCCGGTGGAACCGGATTGTATCCTCAAAAGGAGGGAAACTATTCCTCGGAATTGCAACATTAGGAAAGTGAAGGCACAATGGAAGCACCTTAGCCTAGAAGAGGCAACCTGGGAGTTGGAGAGTAGTATGTAGGCAGCATACACAACTTTGTTTCAGGAACACTCAAGGAGTGATTAACCAACATCGAGGACGATGTTGAGACTTAAGGGGGGGTGTATGTCACCTACCCAAATTTCTGAAAATTATTATTTTATTTGCAAAATACTTTATGTTAAATTTAATTACAAAGTTTTGTAATTATGATCAGTTTTGATCAAGGATGAATGTAATTACTGAATATTATTATTTAAATAAATTAATTAGGAGACAAACACCCAAGAGGATTGTTAAATGAGTGTTCACTAACCCACTAGGAGGAATGGAAGTTGTTGGAATGTATGGGATAGATGGTAGCAGTTGCATCACACCATTAGCTTTTGGTTATGGGACAACTACCCCTAAAAATGTGGCATTGTCCCCCAGGTGGAGGGAGTGAGCAGGCAGCTCATTTAATGACCCAGTAACATCTGAAAAGGCCTAGGCAGCCTATAAAAGGCAAATTTGAATTGAGTAGGCAGCTCTTAATCAATATTTCTGCAAAATATTTTCCTCATGTGCATCAGGTGATCACTGAGAGATTCGAATAGGGAGGCTAGTTGTGAGTGCAATCTTAAGTCTGCATATTGCTGAGAAGAACCAGAGATGCTGGTGCAATTCTATTGGACTGCTAGTTCTTGAAGATTCAAAAGTTAATTGCTACTGCAAGAAGAAGTCCTAATTCCTAGAGTTTCTTCCTCCTGGTGGTTCAGTGAATAGGCTCAGGGGTCCTAAGGCAGTACTTTACTGTTTTCAGGAATTGGTTGGGTGGAACAGTCTTCTTGGGCTGTTTGTTGCTCTACAGATTTATCCAGGTTCTACAAATTTTCTACTTATTCTCAGTTAGTAATTTTTTTTCTGTATAGTTAGTATTTTCTGGTATTCTGTTTTTGAAAAAGAATTTAATGCTAGATTTGTTTAAATTTTGAATGTTAAATTTTAATGATGAATTGGAATCGATAAACCAATATCTATATTTTTCCACAGGTTGTTTGTGCATCATATTCTAGTATAGATACGCAAATTAAAAATAGATTAGAAGATAGGCAAATGCCATTGATTCGAATAGATAGTACAGTGATTGATTTATGTTTTTATTATTCTGCCCTATATTTAACAGTAATAAAACTTACTATATAATATCTAGAATGTCCTAAATTACTACATTGTTTCATAATATATAAGTCTTGTTCTCTTCTCTGTATATATATATTATAGTTTGTTCATTATATTAGTTGATGTAGTATTCAATTGTAAATTGACAAATCATATTATATCATAGCTTCAAAATAAAAAATATTATTATCATCATTCACATGTTGCAAATGCAAATAATCACACAGTCATTTTATATCACACACTGTATTTCTTACATCATTCACTGTTAGAATAGTAACATTTTCAATCATTTTAGAATTAATCTAATCTCTAAATTTTGTTTTCTAATCTCTGTATTGTATCACTATATAAACCTAAGATCGTTTTGTTTTAGATCCCTATTCATTATACATGGTATCATAGAAATGTATATTATATCCACATTATTCTACAGTACAAACCCTACTACATTTAAGGACTATTATGAAAATAATTATATATTATATTTATCATTTTCCAAAGACCAAATACGAACCAGGGTTTGACGTGTCGTCTCCATTATCAACAATTAAATATCATTCAAACGTTTTTTATTACAGAGCTATCATCTGAAACAAGTTTCACATAACCTAAGTATACGACGAAAATCACATCGACAACCTACAACAATACGTTTGTCAACATAGACGATTTCTACACAGAAACAAATAACATTTTATTCATTGCCGAGAAGGAAGTGTTGAATTCATTGTAAACGAGCCTCGACTCTTGTATCTTTATCGTACATTAAACAAAACAGGTTGTGGTTCCAAGTTTAAACCAACACAAGTTCCTTTCTCATTAAAACAAACCCTATGTTCTTAGAAAAACAAATTACAACATGATCTTCAAATCAAAATCATAATAGGGAGATTCCCAAGTTCAAACATCGAAATGAGTTCTTAAAACCTCAGCTTCAACGAGCTTTACATTGCCCAGAATCGACGGAGATAAGTAACAAGGCATAAAAACCAAGTATTACATAATCAAACGAGAATCACAGCACTAAGCACATAGGATTTGAATTTTAAATAGTGCTTCGAAGTTCTTCATTTATCAACCACGACGAGTCATAGTAGGACCAGCAACACAGCCCTTGAAACCTCATCAACCACAGTCACAGAGTACCTATGAGGGTTTTTGGAAAGACCTAGAGCTTACTAGAATGAAATCTCGCCAACCTTGCAAAACCCTTGCTCGAATTCTCTACTTCACAACCTACAACTGACAAAAATGATGGCTTAGATTTAGACGAGTGATACCTATTTCAAAATGAAAGATGAACTACATTAAATAAATCACTATTCATTACAGTAAAGCTTACTTCGCTGTGAGTGACCAAAGCATTCCACTTTAACCAGTTAAATGATAACTCCACGCCGAAGACTAGACAGGAAACCCTCGGTCCATTTACACCAGGGCATATCTTGAATCAAACTAAAATGACAAGTTCCATAACTATCAACCAATGACACTATAAACTAGATACACAGTCTATTCAAACAACGCCATTGCAGAAGGAAGGGACCTGTAACCTTTTCAAACCAAAGGAACAATCTCTTTTGACAATGCTATTACAATGGCTAAAACCTGTAACTCAATTCCTACCTACAGGACTCGAGGTCGAGACCTCCTGCTATTTACAAACCCTAGAAATTTTGGTAGCCTATCGGCCACACAAATCGTAACAATAACATAATGAACAACTTTCAAATCTCTTAAACCAAAATGATGATAGAAGTTAGGGATTGCCATCTAATAGTCCAAATTCATTGCGATCAACGATCATAATAATTCCAGCGAATTAGCATTGGGACATACAACCTTTGCATTTATTACCCCATCCATTGATCAAGCATGGCAACTCCATTTTGGCACCCAAAGGATTGGACAACAACCAGCTCATAGGAATGCACTATAAAAATCGTCATAAAGAGGATGACTCAGCCAGTATTATATCGACTTTTCATTACGTGGATTGTAATAATTCCCCATATGCTGAGTGGTGAACCAAAATATTAATGCAGGATCAAGACGTGATCTTCACAGCAGCTCGAGACCATGTCATATTAAAATGACAGTCAACTTGAATCCTGTCAACATTTAATTCATGTCAGTACTTGGAAATAAATGTATAAATTTTCAGGGTATGGTTTTGCAAACAAAAACCTTATGTTAATATTCATATAGTGGATAATAGATTTCACACTATAGCCACGACTACGACTTAGTGTACCTAGGTTTATGTTTAGCCATGTTAATTAACTTCGATTTACATATCACTTTTGGGTACATTATAATATGGAATCAATATTATAAGTTTTGACATATAAGTGAATAGTTAAAGTGATGATAGGATGGAAATCTATAAGATTATTTGGTTAATATGTTATTTCTAAGTTTTTATTCTTGTAGCTATTAAAAGAAATATAAGTATGGAAATGTTAATTTTAAATAAGACCATGATTTTATAACTAGTATAAAATCTACGCTTTGGCTATGGACTTCATGTCCTATCTCTTATCACATTGTTTACGATGTTTTACAAATCAATTATGACTCAGTAAGTGTACAAGTACTTATCAACTCAAGATGACGACAGAGCTAACCTCTACAACGACGATGAGAACAACGACTATTTTCTACCATCTTGACAACGTTAATAAATAGCATTATGTAATATGAGTGGAGATGTAAGACACGTTGAAAGACCAGTAAGCAACACTAGACATTCATACCTGAAGATATTTGTTTTTCACTAAAGAATTCACATCATATCTTTCTAACGTTGAAATGAATTACACTCGTACTTTTAAACTATGCAGCCATGAGATTTCTTACATGTCATCTGCACATAGGACAATCATTATGCTTTAGCATTATAGCTAAGTAAGCTCTAGTGTACCTCGTAGGACACCCTTATGTAGCAAAGTCAAACTGTCAGTATCATTGCAAAATCATAGTGTCGCATTTGATTTCCAATCTGTTAGTACATTGTTATCATAATCATGTTTACTAACTATGTGTTAAAATTTTCATTATCATATGGCTACCTAAACAAGAAATTAAAGCATGTGTAGTACTAACAACTTTACAATTAATGTTGTCATAATCTCATTTATTACTTCTACAATTATTCTTATTATAATTAATGCTGTTATAAAAATTTTTAAATTTTTATGAAATTTCAAGATGTTACAGCTACATCAGTGACCATCACTGCCAACTTTTGAAATTCTAATATATAGTCTTCTAGTGTGCTGGATTGTTTCAAGTGTTCCAGCTCACGGAAAGACAGCTTGGGATCCATCCTATCAAATATTTCCACCAACCTCTTGGTGAAATATTCATGAGACTCAACTAAATCATGTCCCAAGGTTCTCATTCCATGGAACCACCAATCACTAGCCTCTCCTTCCAAATGAAAAACTGTCATCTTGATGGCATCTTTTTCTACCATGGGATGCAGCTGAAAATAGATGTCTAGTTTCTATACCCACGAACTAGCATTGCATTTTGCAATCCCATCAAAGTAAGGTATATGGACCTTACTTGCAGCATTCCTCAACTCAAAATTGTTTGTTGGCTGCCTATTATATCCCCTTGACTGATTTTTAAGGTAAATCTCAGAAAAATCTTTGAAAGTGAGATCTCTTCTGCACTCATCACTCAAGGTCAGATACGTTGCATGCCTTTCCTCACAAGTAGCTACAGGTGCACCCAGTGCTTCTTTATTTTCCTCAACGAAGGTAGGCATGGTTTGTCGAGGTTGATCTTTCAAATCCATTTTAAAGTCTCTAGGCCTGTTGTGTGGACCAGCCTTTGAAAAAATGGTTTCTCCAAAAGTTTTTCTGTCACCCTGGTGAGAACCACTAGCACTCCCTTCTGCCTCTTTGTGTGCAAACTGTCTACTAAGGATTTCTTTAGTTTCATGACCATTCTGTGCTACAGTATGTGTTAGATTTTCTATCCCTCTAACCATTTTAATAAGCAGTTTTCTAAACTCATCATTAGCTTCCTGTTCAGACATGTCTCTATTCCCTTGTATTTCTCCTTCAGTAGAATCTACTTCTTCTTCCCTAGTGTCTTTGAGGCCTTTTCCTTTGGTGCTATGGGTTTTTCTTGAACTCATCACCACAACAAGAGCAGGTTCAGAGGACCATGCTCTAATACCATTGTAATATCCTAGGAAATATTTACCTAGAATATTAACTCAATTCCGAATTCCTTTAAACTCCACTAGTCAAATTTCTGCTAATTTCTTCGAACCGTGCAAGGAGTAAGTGAGGTGTACTGGGCTAAAGACTGAGGATGGTGGGATGAAAGTTCAATTCTGGAATTTATATGGGGTTAGGTGCAGCAGCAGGTCAAAGTGCATATCGGAGGTTTCCTATGCACCATGTACCAGTACCTTTCACTTTTCAACAATAGATCTAGTCTATTGCCTACTTCGAGGCTTCCTGGGTAGTTGGCATATGCATACTAGACAGGCAAGGGTTCTAGGAGTTAGTGGCAGTGTATATATCAGTCCAATGGTGGCTGGATACATTCAGGAGGAGTCTGGAGTAGATTGGACAAATTTTGGAAAGATTTATGTGATAGGTGCTTAGTTGGGATCGTCGGGATAGGAATTTTGATGGCTTCCCCAACATAAGGAAGAAGCTTCCAGATTCTAGTTTTAAGGGATGATATGGTTAATATATTGAGTTATTGATCTAATTCAGCAAACGGGAAGTTGAATGGATGCACAGATTGCATTTTATAAAGAAAACAGTGAAACTAGTCTAGAAAAACCCCTCAATGAGCTAGTCTTGGAATTTAACTTGACAAATGACTCCCATTAACTGATTTTTCTGTTCTGAAAGGCTATTCAACTCTGATATAGTATTAAAAATAGTAATGAATCAAAACAGACATAACAGAACTCTTCTTTTTATTTGAATGGCTCCTTTCTCAAAACATAGTGCCTCACACGCTATAAATTGCATTACATTGGTGGAGAAGATGAATAGAGAGAAGGATTTTATAGTAGATATTTTCTTGAAGTAATGATCAGAACCTATATGAATAATAGGTATTATTTGGCTGCTCCTTCTGCTGGTAGTCTTCACTACTATGTCCTCCTTCAACTAGATGTCTCCATTAGGGGAAATGCCTCCAAATTTAGCTGGATGAACTGGAGCAATGAGAGGAATGGGAGATCAAGTCTGAATTCAACCTCTGGACATGGAATCCTATGACATATGCTGATGAAAAATACTAGAGCTCACTAGAGGTCCTGGGCATGCTCCTCTACAACCATCTTCTTCTACTAATGATCTTCCTCCAAAACTAGCTGCAGTTCTTCTTCAATGGTGGCCTCCTCTTCAATCTGACATTAGATATTTAGGGATGAACTGTACTGGAGATTACTAGCTGTAATAAAACTTGTTGGACCTGCACAACACTCTTGGATAACTCACAAAGTCTTGGGGTACATCACCCAAGCAAACTTGTTGAGGCACAACACTCAACTAGAGAGGCTCAGAGCTCTCGAACCAAAATTGCAAATGACAAAAGTTCTCTCCTGAAGTTGGAATCATGCTTAAATAGATGATATAGCTTGCTTAGAAATCCAGACCACATGTGTGGGTGAGGTAGGGCGCGTCCTCTCTGAGATTGGAAACTTCTGTGCTTTCTCCACTTTCATTCCTCAACCTCCTTCAGTCAGAATTGGCAAGTGCGCCCTAGCTGCTTTTCTGGATGTTGCTAATTCTCTACTAAGTGCTTTTCCTGATTCTTTCCATTCCATTTGCTTTCCACTTTTCTGCTTTTGCCAACTTTTTCCATCTTTTGTCAGTTTCTATTTCCATTCTGACTTTCTTTCCATTCTGAATTATTCTCCACTTGGGCAAGGTCATCCACTTGACACCAATTCGATCTCCTAGCCTTCATTATCCAAGTTGGCAAGAATTATTAGTATTTAATAAATAACAATACCAAAATACTTCTGAACATTAATTCCAGCTTCCAAAATTAATTAAACAACTTAATAATTAATTATTTCCTAGGATGTACTTGCCTCAAAAATTATCCCCATGAATTAATTACTCAATTAATTATGACTTAGACCCCTAGGGATAGGAGGATCCAAGTGGTGACCAAGGTCACTAGGGGGGGGACATGACATCAAGGTGCATACCTTTGGTCTTCCTCATGCCCATGATTGTTCTTTGGAGTTCCTCATATTTCATTTCATTTTCAGGGCAAGATGTTCAGTCCCCAAGGGGTATTATCATCACTTGGTCACTCCTTCGCAAGCCCAGTCACCAAAGGAATCGAAGAGAAAATATACCAATCTTATGCCACTACGTTTCATGCCTTTAGGGAAACTTATCACACATAAACCAAATCTGAAAATTACTTCTATGAGAGCAATTATGAAAGTAGTAAAGTTTGTCCTACATATATTCTATATATATGTTAAATCCCTTAACAATTTCTCCTTAACATATGTCAAATGAGAAAGACATGTAAAAGCTAGAAAAATACAAACCATGAAGACAATGAAGACAATGATGTGCAGTCAATTCTGGTTCATCTTTGTCTATAGAAATAAAAGAAACACTATCTATCGACAAAAAGGAAACTATCTATCATCTTGATGTTTTCTATCATCCCCCCTTCATTCCTTTTTGCAAATTGCATGACTGTTTCTTAAATTTTGAACATTTATTACATAATAAATAGAAATCCCCCTTTTTAGAAATAGTTTTCAAAAACTATTACGTATAACAACTATTGACATAGAGAGGGATCAATTGATCATAATGAGGATTTCGAGGCCTTGTCCTCATGACACGAAGCGCATGACGAGAAGGAACCCGTTCTAGATATGCACCAAGCATTAACATATGGCAGTTATGAAGCATCTTGCACCCCATCTTTGAATGATCATTCATGTTTATTTGGGAATAGTTGAGGATGGATCTGTAGGTTCACAACCATTTTGAGTCTTGGTTCTTCACCGCCTATATCCTCGAATTCCATCAAAACAACTGGATATATCAGAACCAATGATGGTGTAACTGAAATTGCGATGTGTAGCCAAATTGTCTATTCAAGAGATATAAAGTTGCCCCTTCCGAGGAGTTGTTCAAGATGAACATTCACATGCAAGGCTCAATCTAGAGGGATTAGTGTTGGTTTTTAGGTAAGTTGATTCAAAGCTGTGATTCAAAGAAATTGTATTCCTTGCTACATTAAAACTATCCATTTGCATCGAATTTGAATGCCAAGTGAGCCTTATGAGAACTAGAGACTAAATGGATTCAAAGACTTCACGATGTATGGGATTTTCACTTGTCTTGTTGACCATGAGCTTTAGCTTGGTCGTTCATTTATTAAGGACTACCAACAAAATCTCGTCTAGAATCTGAGATGTAAGTGTATCTTTCACAATTAGGTTAGCTTTGTCTCTTAATTCCATAGGATTTGGATTCCATTGGATTTGGTGAGAGGAGGGATATTTTCAACACAAAGCTAAGGTTTTCTTTTGGTAAGAGACACTAAGGCTCTTAATGTTTTTGCATATTCATGTCTAGTGTTAATCCTAGTGGCACTAAGGAAGAGGTTTCAATTTTTTCTGCTCTTTGTACATTCGTTTCCTTTTGTCCATATTCTCTATTTAATATAAGAGGTATTTTCTCAACAAACAAAAAAAAATCAGCACTCTATACCTATAGAATAAGGGATCTTTGTGCCACTCCAATTGTGATCACACTAGTTTCACTTGAATTTCAAGCACCTAAATAATAAGGTATACCATATTACCTTCAAAATGAGAGGGCATACATCCCTCTTCTTATTTTCGATGTCTAAAACAGAATCAACTTGGATGACAATGATACACTTTTATTTTGCATGCCTTTATGTCTACTATCGCCAATAACTTGGCCATGTTGAAGTAGGTGTAAGCTCTGGTGTTGATTTACTTGCAAACTTGTCACTCATTGCCAAGATCACAGCCATCCAATCATCAACAAGATTTTGACCAAACCATGATCAATGCTTGAAAATAGACACAATGATTGCATGCTTGACTTAAGTACGCTTTAAATAAATCATAAGACTTACATCCCATCATAGAAACACTATGCGAGGCCTGCTGTAATACACGAGGGGCCAAAACCCTACCATATACCCTTTAGCCTAGGTGTGTATGACATAGAGATTGTATTCATGAATCTTGATTCAAGGCTATGGGCCTGATACATTATTCCTTTAAATTCATTCAGTAGTGTAATATTCTTGTGGCATTTTCATTGCTACGATCTCATGTTGACGGAGAATGACAACTAAGGACATGAAATAACCAAATATTTGAAACCGTATTACCACAAGTGCAATTAGAATGGCAATGATTTTCTTTGGTAACAAAATGGAAAAATACTCCAATATAAACACCAAATTAAGGGGTCAAAGGCATAGAACTAAAACCACGAAATCAGAATATGCACATAGTTTTTTATTTGTGTGTCTTGTTGGTTTGGTTTTCATAATATTATGACCATTATTTAAAATAACACTTAATCCATATAAAGGACATGCATGGAAATGTAATACAAGAATATGGTATTGAAATTAATGTTAATCAACTCATCATAGTCACAATATATGATCAAATATGATATTATTATTCAAATAAATGGTAGTCATACATGCTTAGAAGTCTCTGTTTCAATGTCTAGAAGAGAAATGATGACTGTACCAGTGATGAATGCTCTTCCTTTTTGCAGATATGATATTTAATAGTTGTTTTGATGCTTGAATGCCCAGATATGAACCTCAAATAATGAGAGCTTACTTTTGGTGATAGAATCTACATATTCATCTAACAAAGAGCCTGAATCTATTGTTGTCAATCTATGATATGATATCAGTGAATGCAACAGGTATTTTAGATGCTAGGTGGTTGTAACAACCTTCTTCCATCGCCCAAATCTAATGGGGATGATCATACTTTCATGTTTTATCAGCTGCTAGTGAAAGGATGTTACTACACCCTACAATATATATTCTTCAAAGTATAGCAATGGCCCTTGAATTCAATCCTAAACACTTAGACATCAAATTTATCTACAAGCAAACTTCCTCAAGTCCTGCTCAAACAAACTTGCTTCAATTATGACTTTTACATAGTCAACTTTACTTCACCATTGCTAACATTCTGCAATACATTGTTCTCAAGAAATATTCAAACAGTAGTATATTAATCAAGGGGGGCATGTGGGAACAATCTAACATTTTGGAAGCATTACGGAAAGGGCACATAAGTGTCATGTAGACTTAGCATGGATGTTGGTAGTGATGGTGCATAAATTTTCCAATTAGAGAGTTAGATATCAGACTTGGGTCTTGAGAGATAGATATTATATAGAGAACAAGTGGAGTGTTGAGAACAATATCCAAATGTAGAGAGTTGACCAAAATATCACAAAATTGGCTGTCAAGAGATGGTCATTGGCATTCTTCTCTATCATTGATCAATTCAATGCCATTGCTCTTCCAAGGTATAAAACTGTTAAGTGCTTCTACTAAATACTCACATTCACTGATTCTACTCTTAAGCTTTATTTCATAATCAATATCAACCAAAAGTACTTGTGGAAACACATAATAATATCCTTCTCCTAATTCTTCCCCATTAGACATGACAAAATTTGGCTCAATGCTTCTTATCTAACCCTTTGCGACCTTCACCGCACCATTAAAAAATGTAAGTAAACATTTTTTTTTCTTTCAATCTTGCTTTTGGAGGTGGCAATGGCGGTTGACCCTACCAATAAATAAATTATTTTAAGATTCCTTGAAATAAGAAGATAAAATTGAACATCAAAATAAATATGTTTAGAAGTTACCTGTGGTCTGGAGTTGCCACTTTGGTCAGAAATAAGCTGTCCTGAAGCCAGTGGAGTTTGTTTCAAGAAATATTGATTAGGACTAAAGGAACTTTTTTCTCTCCCCACTTTCATGGAAAATTTCCATTCCATTAATTCATGAACAACTTCTCTCAATATTCCAAGTTGCCTATCTTTTTCTCTCATATTATCTTATGTTTTATGGAGTTCCTTCAAGTTGTAGGAATGCTCTTTTCCAAACAATTCTGTTGGAGTGACTCCAAATCCAAACCCACGTACATGACCTCTCCTCTCAGGCCCCAAAACTGTAGCAAGGGCGTCTTTCCTTGTTTCATACACAAGTGTCACTGAATCCTTTTGTGCCGATTCAATTTGTTTCTATCAATGTTAAATATTTCAATAAATTAATATAAGAAACATTATTAACTTTAAAAAAGGGCCTAAATAATACATACAAGAACAGGTTGACAACTTACTATTGTCTCTGCAATAGATGATGACATTACAGTGCCATCCTTCTTTGTATGGCATTTCATCCACACATCAGCCCTAGTTATAGGATTGCCATTTCGATCACAAGATTGAATGTAGTCACAACAAATAAAATTGCGGAGATAAGTATATTTAAACTTGTTAATTGTGAACAAACGAAAGAAAATTTGTTACAACTTACGAGGTCATGCTCGACCCTAAAGTAACCTATATCACTGAAAGTGTGGGTTTCTTGTTCTAATGCCCTATTTTCCTTGTTCATTCTTGCCTTCTCCTACAACTGAATAAAAAATGAATGGCTACATTAAATTTGATTATATGCAAGGATTCAAAATCACATGTCATATGATGATAACCTATAAATTTTCCTTTCATTTATACCTTGAACTTGGGGTCAGATCGTATTCTAACAAATTCAATCCAATCGGCTTCATTTATTCCAGATGGAACATTCGCGATCCTCTCCTCGTCTGATTGGTATTTAAAATAATATTTCTTGAACAAATTATACCTATAAGTTCTCAGGCATTGAGATGTTACTTTATAACAAAAATGCTCTGATGAAGGATCTATTTGATAGGCACGCTGCAACAAATAAACAATAAATTATTAGATATAAACTCTTATTTTAAATTAAAATTGTCACACACATGCTCAACATGCATCAATAAAATTAAGAACAACAATCAATTAATAAATTCGTTGATACTCACATTGATTGCATTCTGTGTGTCTTTCTTCAATGCTTCAGGGACTTGTTTCCATTCCATGTGCATGATGCCTAGAATTCCCCTCTTAAGGACACCCAAATATGAGGAAAATTTCTCTGAGTGTGGACCAACAGGTTGGCCCCTCTCATTAAATTGAATTTTTGACAGTGTGGTTCCCTCTGCAGTGTTTCCAAAGAGACATCTTATTGCTGCTCTACCCTTTCTTTTGACATTCTTTTTAATAATAGCTTGTGTAGTAGATTCATATGCCCCTTCCAAACCATTCTCTTGTTGTGGTGGTCCCTACTCCAAGTGATGTTCCTCTTTAGGTGGTTCCTACTCCAAACCATTTCCTTGTTGTGCTAGTTCCTGCTGAAGATTTTCTGGAAAAAACAAAGGCAAGTGGATGAGTATACTGTCAGCATTTCAATTGTATTTGCAGCTTGAGTATGCTTAGGTTCTGAACTATATCAGCAAGAATACTCTGTTTATTTCAATGGGAAATAGTTAGTGTACTGTGGCCTCCAAAATACCTCAAGAGAGAAGATCTGATATCTTATTGAATCTTGCTTACAGAGTGTTTTAAGTTGTTGAAAGTGAGGCTTAGATAAGGGGTGGGAACTTTAGTTTGAGGCCCCTTAACCCATGCCATAGTCACATTCAAATTCCTTGAGCATTACAGCCAAAAGGGCATGCATAATGAACCATAAAATTACCATAGGAAGTTAGAGGTAGCTTGACATTGAAAGAAGGATGCTTTGGGACCTATTTTGACTAATAAGATAAATACATAATTGACTATATGACGATGTAACTCCCTGTTCTAAAATTTATATCCCATTATCTTTTAGACCATGCATATTTGTTTCCCTTTCCATTAGCAATCCTTTTTACAATCGCTGCAACACCCCATAGTTCCCCATTTCCCAGTACAATGTTGCTGAAAAGAGTACCTCTGAGTACCAAAAACTTATCTGCATTTTGGGGTTTTAATAAACCTCAAATCACCAAATATAGATCAGTAGATAAAATGTCCCTAATGAGGTCATATCTCTGATTTTTGACTCCATAAAGGACCCATAATGATGACAATAGATATAGTGATTGTTGGCTGCTCTTTGGGCAGACCCGGGTTTTAATGAAGCGTAGCAACAAAACCCCTTGGCGCACTGGCCCTCTCGGCAACGAGCTGTGCAGCAGCCCGAAGTCTCACCCGAAGTGGCTATGGGGGGGCTAAGGAATCAGGATTCCTTAAACTTGGCGATGCGAAGACTGCAGTCTTCTCCCCTCTCCAGGGAGTCCTTGGCACAGAATGTCTTACCCCTCAATAGATCTCTCAGCGCAACAGCGCTGAAACTCATACCAGCCTAGCTGCGTGGTATTTCCACTACGATGCCCGAGGCGATTACCTTCGGCACCCGATATTGTAACGTTTTCGACCCTGCGCCGCGACGCAGCTGCACACTGCTCAAGTGCCGCAACGACGGTGTTCTATAGATTTCTTCGATACTTAACAATTATAACGTCTAAGGAAGCTTCGAGAGCTGACTTAACATATTCATAAAGATAACGCAATGTTCCTGGAAGCACAGATAACAACACAGACATGCATTCATGCGAACATTAACATAACAACAAGACTTAAGGAATTCACCTCCACGGGAAACCACATCCACGGGAAGTGTTTCATATATTAACTCAAAGGGAAATTATACAATAATGCTGCACACACAGCTGTAGCCTTAGATCTTTCCAGGAAACTCCACGCACATAGCTGGGAGCCCTTCTCTTAGATCTACTCTCTTCCTCAACAGAGATTACAATAGTTCAGACATCGACTCAGACTGTCTGCAACTCATGGATTAGCTTCACAGCTATCCAGTTCTACTCTTGTCTTCTAACAACACAGTAGAAAACAATCACCATACAAAATAACCAACCCACTAACTAGCTAGCTAACCTTCTCCCTTATCAATTATACATATATATAGGTGGCCCTGAGGGTCGCACCTTTACAAAACTGTGGGCCTTTCCCAACAGTATTCCCCAAAAACCCTAACCACGTACATGGCTAGGTGTACTATAGGCGCCGCTTGCAGTCACATCGCTGCTTCCTGCAGGCTCCGTGATTTTCAGTGCAAATTGCGGGCATGGGTGCCGCTTCAACGTTATTGCTCCATGTCCTTCGTCTTCAATGCTTTTGGTCTGTTGCTCTTCCTTGGTTAGAGCAACCATAACTTCTGTACTTTAGCCTTAATGAGGGTAGCTGAGCCCTCTACTTCGTTGCTTCATTTATTGCGGTAGCTGAGCTTTCTACTCGGCCACATTCATTCCTCTTTGACATGTGCGCGCGAGCTCCACGATTTCCAGTCCGTGATCTACGCTGAGCTCATCCATCTGGCACCGTACTGCGCACTTATCTGCTTCTGCCCAAAAATTGGTGTTTTATTCAAAATCAGCACTTTCCTTTTGACACTTGTGCTTTTTCCTCAAAATTTGCAGCTTTACTATAGCTGTGGCCTATGCTCCAACAAGCCCCTAACACTTACTTGTGGCTCGTCCCCGAGCCACTCGCACTAGCGTGTGGTCGCTTCAGCTGCGCATCTGCCCTTGCTTTGATCGTGGCAAATGCGTTCTTCCATTGTGCAATAGCGGAGTCCATTTCATCCAAGCACTCCGCAGCTGTATGGACCATGTCTGAACTGGCTTCTTCTTTCGTTACGCCATCAATCAACTATTGAGATTCAGCAAGTTCTTTGATCTTTGCCTCAGCTTGGGCAGCAAGTTCAGCATACTCATCCATAAATGGCTGAATGCTGTTGGTGAGATTAGCATCTTCATTTCTGAGCTTGTGCAGTTGCTGTTGTACTCTGCGCACTTCGCTCGTTTTCCTCATTTTTGCTAAGCCATCTAAGGTCTTAGCTTCTTCGGTCAGAACAGTTAGAGACTGTTCCACTGCTTGTACCTGTTCCAAAAGGCTGACTTTGAAAGGGAGCGTCTCAAGCTCCGTCCAAGCTTCCATAGCTTGTGTCATCAGGCTCTCAGCTTCATTTGCTTTGGACTTCATTTGTGTGGAAGCTCTGCGCAATGCTTCTAATTGTTCCTGGCTATCATCTTCAGAATGCGCTACAACACGATCTTCTAACTTGGTGATCTGCGTTCTATGGTCTTCAGCCATAGCAACGATTTCTTGTTCTAGGACTTTCACCCTTACTCCAATAATTTGAACTTTGTCAACCAGAGGAAGGTCTGGTTGAATTTCGCAAGCCGGGATTTCCTGGGCAATTTCATCAACTATGTTTCTTATCCCAGTGTCTTGTTCCTCATAATGTGCAAGCTTCTCAGAGATGTTCTTATAGCTTTCCTTCAGCTATATCTCCTGTGATTGCAACCTTTGGTTTGCATGGAATGTGGAGAGCTCTCTAGCTCTCAGCTCAATAGAGACCTTCTCTTGCACTAACTGCAAGGTTTCTATAGGAATTAAAGACAAATTTATTTCAATGGGGCCAACTGCGCTTACCTACAGTGCGGCCAAAGGATCCGGAAGTGTCATGATTGTAGGCGGGATGTGCACAACAGTATGCCTCTCATCAAGTGCTTCCACTCGCTCGGTGCTTGTAGGTACCTGTGGCACCTGCAAACTAGATGCTGGCGCATGGGTCTACGCAATTCTTCCTACGAGACCTTTTATTTCTACGAATTGCAGGTCTAGCGCACTTCTGATGTGAGCGTGCGAGGTCCGCAGCTCGCGAAATTGTTCCTTCAAGAAATGGCCGATCCCTACGGTAAGGGTCTCAGAGGGGTCTTCTGTCGCTTCTGCGGGGTGCGACAGTTTCTGCATCTTTGGGGGCGGTCCTGGCGGAAGTTCATCAGTCTCCTGCACTTCCTTTTCCTTTCCTCTATCTTTTTCGTGTGCAGAAGAGGGTGGTATCGTGGATGTGACTTCAGCAGCCTCCCTCCATTCATCTGACCAAGACTCGACAGTTTCTTCAACATCATCAGTGGTCATCCGGTAAAGGCCTACAGCCCATTCATCCTGAATGCTGCAGGGCCGAAGGTATATTTCATGCAAGTTGGCAGAGAAAACCAACTTCCCTTCATATCTTTGGGCTGTTTCCTTACTCAGCCTCGACATTTCTTCAATGGTGTCCTTAAGGAGATAGTAGTATTCATAGAACACAGCGCAGTTCATCTTGCGCTTTGCGGGATTACTAGAATCCCAGAGGTTGACATAGCGCATGCCGGCAACCTCTCCTGCGTGGCGCGGAAGGAACTGAGTGTTCGGGGGCTCCTTCCACCCAATAAAAGCACATAAAATTAAAAGCTAAGAAAAATGGAACAACTGACCGGGGTTGTCTTGGACGTTCCAGCAGTCCTCCAAGAAAGAATTGAGGAGGAAGAGAGACCAGTTGTACTGCTCTCCCTCCACAGCTACGATAGCGAGCTCCACGACAGCTCCAGTAACTTCTTTAGGTCTGCACTTCGTGAGAAGTCTGCCTGCAAGCAGACTGCCTGTAAACCTAAGTGCTTCATCCTCGACTATCGTGAGATCATAAGCCCAACCTCCTCTTGTCAAATTATATTTCTGCACCAGCCGTGCAGCCAATTTTCTATCCTTATCTTTTCCAACAGAATGAATATTGGGGTCCTTACCAACCTTAGATAGGCCGGTAACACGATGAATCAAATCGACATTCAAATCAATTGGCCTCCCCAGCCAAAGGTAACCCCCATGAACGCATGACAGCAGTGCCCTAACGACTGCATTAACTTCGTTGCTACGCCCGAAGTGCGGTAGCTTCAGCAGGTTCAGCAATCCAGGCCTCTCCAGGTTTGCTGCGAATTCTTTTGGGACGAATTCATCAACCTTTCTATCAATATTATAGACTACCGTCAAATAGCGATCTGGCGCAAACTAAGGATATGTTCTGTAGTCTCCAAGGTTGAAATCAGAAAACTTGACCAGTGGAAGGTGTCCAAGCAGGGACCCTTCTTGTCGCACAGTTTCTGGCATCGGAGGTAGTGGAATCAGATACTTAGCATTCTTCGGAATATGCACCTCGGGTGCATCATCTGGGCGTGGCGGAATATAATTCACCATAGTGGCCAAGGGCTCTGGAACGGGCTCGTTCGGCTGCTGTGGCTGAGATGCCCTTGTGCCCGGAGACTGTCTAGGATCAGTCCAACCAGGGTGTACATAAGTCGAGGCCGTCACTGGAGTAGTCATGCCGAAATCTAAGCCTCGGTGCATAAATTGGCGAACAACTTCTTCAGTTGACAGGTTCTCCGTCGTGAACCAGTAGGCAACAAAAAACTTGAACAGACGAATGATGAAACAACATGAAATACGAACACTGAAATCAAAGGATGCAGACTGCACAACTCGGCTCTGAAAACAATAACTTAGATTCTCAAACAAGACACTATGCAACTCGAGAAAAGTAACCCGAAAATGTACAAGTGCGGGGTATTTATAGGTAAAGGTCATAGTGAATGCGGACAGTGGGGTTAATAGCCATAGGTGCCTATGCATGAGTTGACAACCCCCCTATCCCTCGCGCCTCTGCAGTGCATTAATTGTGATGGACGGGCTCTGACAGGCTTCAGGGAGAAGCTAAATCTTTCGGCGCATGACATAAATGGAAATCTTACAGAGATCGAGCTGAATCTGTCAGAGCGGCTACAATTAAATGGCGGGCTTATCCTGCATTAATACTCAGACGCGGCTACATAACTGCTGTAATTCAAATTTTTCGGCGGGTCACTTCATCATAGGTAACTGTGCATATGGAGGGGTCCACAACGAGAACTCCTCAAGCGGCAAATTGGTATGGGGAACTCATCAAGAGCGACGATTTTGACAAGCCAGATAAAACTTCGCATGAGCACAAATAGGGTCGCTCCAAAACAAACTTTATAGATGTGCGCGGATGTTTCAAGGAACTGCACGGGAAGCCAGACTGAAAGTGTTTCGCAACTTCCGTGTAGACTGTGATAATGTGATGTCTCTTTCAACTACACTGGGCATCTGCACTTCTTTTATCAGTTAATTAAGTCGCAAGGACGGAGTGGCCGTCACGATAAAGCTTGAGCCGACTCCCGTTAATCCTTGTGGGCAACAATTCTCCATTAAGCTTTGCAAGCTGAACTGCTCCTCCTTCTGTTATGTTGATCACCTGGAAAGGGCCTAACCAGTGTACACGAAACTTGCCTAGAAACTTGATGAATTTACTATCATAGAGGAGTACCAAGTCTCCTTGTTGAAAGAATTTATTCTTAATATGCCTGTCATGCCAAGCTTTCTGTCTTGCCTTCTGTACTTGTTGATGAAATCCGGCCACAAGTCTGTCTTCTTCTAAGGCAAGCAATTGTGAGAGTCTTTCACTCATAGTATCAGTATCTGCCATTTCTGTAATTTGTGCGATTCTGAGGCTGGGAACAATGTATTCCATGGGCATAACTGCTTCTTGTCCATACACCAAACTGAAAGGTGTGTGACCTGTTAATTTCTTGCATGTGGTTCTGTAAGCCCATAATACAGCTGTGACTCTAAGGTCCCAATCATCTCTTTGTTGATTACAGATCTTCGTCAGGGCATTCTCCAGGATCTTATTGAATGCCTCCACCGTACCATTAGCTTGAGGGTGGTAGGGTGTACTCTTGTGGTGACTGATGTGGAATTCCTTGGTGAGGGCCTCTATAGTATTGTTCAGAAAATGTGTGCCCTGATCACTCATTAGAATCAGTGGACATCCAAATCTAGTGATAATGTTCTCAAAAATGAACTGCGCGGCAGTACCAGCGTCGACAGTACCAGTGTCGCAATTCTTAACTGGCTTCTCCTCAGCCCATCTGGTGAGGTATTCAGTAGTTGTGATGATGTATCTTGCACCGGTTCTCTTTCCTAGTGGGTTGATAGGTCCTACAAAATCAATAGCCCACTTATCAAAACCACGCAATGTTATCTGGGGTCTTAGCGGCATTTCATCTCTTCTTGAGGGTTTTCCTATCTGCTGGCATACATCACAACATTTGCACAATTCCTTAGTGTCCTTGTGCAATGTTGGCCACCAAAGACCTGCGGCTAAGATCTTCTGCGCAGTCGGCTTTCCTGCGAAATGGCCTCCTGCGGCTCCTGAGTGCGCTTCTGCGATTATGGAGTTTTTCTCATGCGGTAAGATACATCTACGCAAGACTTCATCAGGACCCAACTTATAAAGCTGGTTGGCTATCAAGGTGAAGTCTGCAGCTTTGACAACAAGTTGCTTTTTCTGCTGGATTGAAAACTCAACTAGCGCTTGCCCGGTAGTGAGAAACTCAAGAATATCAGAATAATACTCGTCAGCTGCTTGAACAGAAAACAACTACGCATCAGGCAGATTGTCCTCCAGATTTGTAGGTTCCTCTCCTGACTCTATCCTAGATAAATGGTCAGGTCCTACATTCAATCTACCTGGCTTCACAATAACCTCAAAATCATACTCCTGGAAGAGTAGTAGCCATCTGCAAATTCTTCCCCCTAACACTGGCTTATTGACCAAATATTTCAAAGCAGAATGGTCAGTATACATTTTAAAATGTGCGCCCAATAGGTAGTGCCTAAATTTCTGTAGGGCATACACCATAGCTAGTCCTTCTCTTTCTGTAGTGGTGTAGTTCTTCTCGGCTGTAGAGAGTTTTCTGCTAGAGTAAGAAATGGGGTGATCAATACCTCCTTCTCCCAGTTGTGTCAGCACAACCCCCAATGCTATGGAAGAAGCATCTACATGAACATGAAAGGGTTTTCTCCAGTCTGGGAAAACTAGAATAGGTGCAGTGATCATATTTTCTTTAAGTGTATCCAAGCTCTGTTGGCATTCTTCTGTCCATTGGAATTTCGAATCCTTTTTTAGCAATCTTTCCATCGGCGCAGTTATCTTTGCATATCCCTTAATAAATTTTCTGTAGTATCCTGTATGTCCCAATGTAGTGCGTAATTGCTTAACTAAGTTGGGCGCAGGCAAGCTAGCAATGATGGCAACCTTCGCAAGATCCATCATAAGTCCTTGTCTGCATACAATATGGCCCAACAGAATACCAAAAGGAGCACAGAAGATACATTTTTTCAAGTTAAGGGAAATCTGATGCTGTCTACATTTTTCTAACATCATGTGCATGTTCCCTATATGGTTCTTTAATAAACCAAACACAGTCCAGTCATCAAAATAGACTTCTAAAAACTTGTGGATGAATTCTTTAAAAACAGCAACAACGACTCTAGAGAAGATAGCAGGTGCGTTTTTAAGACCAAAGGGCATTACCGTATACTGGAATGATCCCCATTCAGTCGCAAAAGTAGTCTTATGGTGGTCTTCTGGATGGATTCTGATCTGATGGTATCCCGAAAAGCCATCAGTGAAGGAGTAAGCCTCTTGTCCTCCAACATTATCAAGCACCTCGTTTGTAAAGGGAGTAGGAAATGGATCATGCACTGATGCGTCATTCATATTGTGCAAGTCCACATGGATTCTTATTTCACCTTTTGTCTTCTTCTCTTGTACAACCATAGGACTAATCCACTCACTTTCCTCTATTGGCTCAATAATACCTGCTGCGAGCATTTTATCAATTTCTTCTCTAACCTTTTCTTTATAGCGCGGGTTCAACCTGTACGGGCGTTGTTTTACTGTCTTGGTGTCTGCTTTCAGAGGTATGCGCATCACTCCTAAATCTCCTAGGATGCCTTTCATTTCTGTAAACTTGGTAGGAAAGATATCCTAGTAGTCACGTAATAAATCTGAAATATGGCCAACAGTTTCATCATCCCAATAATCTCCTATAGAAGCAAACTTGGGTTCGGCTTTTGTACCGATGTTGATCTTTTTGAGCTTGATGTGTTCTGTAATGGCAGGGATATCAAGCTGAGGACCTTCAACATTGCGCGTCCCTTCTGATTCTGGAATATTGATGTTGTGAGGATCATCCTCTTCTTTTCCAGTGGTGAAATTATAGCATTCCAGGGCATGTTCTATCTGGACAGCCCAATCTGGTTGAGAATATTCTGGTACTGGACATTGTTCAAATACCTTCTTTTTAATACACTTTAAAGCATGGTCGATACTTGGATGTTCTGACTCAAAGCTGAAGGTAAGTTGAAAACTTTATATCATAAGAGGCCAAGTGATAGTGCCTCTGCGCAATTCTGTTTCAGTGTACCAGTTCCTTGGAACTATATCCAATGTGTGGATGAATAGGTGGACCCACTCATCTTCTGGAATATCTGACCATTGCTGAATACATGCTTCAACATGTGACCTGGGGTCACTCTGTCCATCATATCTGTGGAACACTTCTGCTGTAGTTTCCTGAAATCTGCGCAGTATCAATCTGCGACAGTCTTGCCATGTGTGAATATTCTCTTTATGCGCACCCCACCATCTTGTGGGCGTAGCGTGCAGTGCTACATCCAAGGCTTGTATGCGCTGCTCATCTGGAATATGTTGTTCATATGTATGTATGAATTCACTTATTTTAGTTAACCCATCAAAATTTGGAGTGTCATTCAATTCTGTGCCAATCCATCGAATGGATTTAGTCATCATGGCACATTGCCTTGCAGAAACCTCATGTAAACGATTCTGCCAGTTTTCCAATCCTGCATCTGAATCTGATGTACACGAGCTATCGCATCGCCAGCTGATATGGCCGTCTGCTGTGGGATTGACATAGTCACTATGACTAGCAGTCATTTGATACAAACTTTCCTTGTGGCGTGCTTCTTCTTCTGCTCGAATGGGTTCAATATACCTTGGTCCTTGACTGGGATCAAGCGGTGCAATGATCCTAATCTTGTCATCCTCAAAAGTCATCTGTTTTTTCTTCAAATTAATGACAGCCAAATTATCAAATGCCCAATCTATGCCTAAGAGTGCTGGATAAGGTCTACTATCATCCAGAATTTTGATAACTTCGAAGTCTGTAGAACTTCTTACTCCCTCGATATCAATAGGTACATTGGGTAATCTACCCAATGGAGAAACTCGTTGCTAATTCACAAGTCTTAGCTGGATAGGAGATCTTGTAAGCTGTGGGCTACCCATCTGTTCCCATGTCTGCATGGTGAGAACATTGACTTCTGAGCCTAAATCTAAAATGACTTCATCCATTTCAAATGCTCCAATCTGTGCTGTGAGTCTCATTTCTTTTCTAGTTCTAATATGACTTCCAATCTGGTGAACAACACGCTGCGGTGTGTTCATCGAAGTAGATTGTTGACACTTATCCAATAGGTGTTGAAGTTAAATAGTTTCTTTTTCATTGCGCAACAACTTTAAACAGTTTCTCAAGAAAGCATGGACACTGCCTAGTGCATCCTCATCATCATCAGGCCTTCCAGATGTAGTCGCCTATTCTTGTACCAGGTTCTCTTGTCTTAGCACTTGCGATCTGATATCATTATGGGGAATTGCGACAGAACTTGAAGTTCGCGGATCTGAGAAATACTCCTGAGCTTGCTTGAATGCTTCTTTTTGCTTCTGCAGGTTGAGTGGAGGTGGTTTAATATTAGCGCGGCGTACCCATTGCGTTGCTGGCTTACAAGTTCCCAATTCTGGCGTACCAGTAGTTGCTCCACTGTGCATCACTATATTAACTGTAGGATCTGGTGCTCTTTTTTCGGCTCCAATCAATTGAATATTCTGGTTGACCTGTGGCGTCTTTGCTTGCATCTTGGCCATCAACTGAGGGCATTCTTCAATGATATGAACATAAGATTTACAATATCTGCAGATGGTTGTAGGATTTTGGCAATCCCTTGCATAATGTCCTTGTGCTCCGCAGTTGTAACAAGTGATTTGTCCTCTTCCACGAGCAAATCCTGCTGCGCGTCCACGACCCCTGTAATTTCCTGCTCTACCTGTGCAATCTGGTTCATACGGTGGACCTGCTGTGGGCCCTTGTGCCTCTAATTGTACTCTATAAACATCATGTTTCCTTTCCATCATAAGATCATATGCTCTACAATTGTTCTCATCATGGCCTACTGATTTACAAAAATTGCAATATAGATTCTTTGGAGTTTGTACATATTTCTGTAACAAGTGACATTCTTGTGGTCTGTGACCTCTAGTTCTACAGATTTCACACCAAGGCCCTTGAGCCTGTGGTAAAGGGTTAGGTGCTCCAGTTGCAATATACTCTATGAAAATAGGACAGTGGTCCTTTGAATGACCTTGCGCTTTACACTTTGTGCACCAAATTTCTTCTTTAACTTCCTTGCCTTTCTTAATATCATGGACTTGCAAGGTTAGGTTTGCTAACTGGTTCTGCAACTGCGCAACATCGTTGCTTGTTCCAGCAATTGGTGAAGCTTCTAGTTTCATAGCCATCTCTAGAGCTTGTTCCTGAGTAGTAAGGTTCTGCTGCATAAGAGGGAGTCTAATGTGTGGAAGCAGCGCAGCAATGAACCATTCCTTATGCTGCTGTGGTGCAAACTCAAAGCTTACTTGATCTATCAAGGCTTTAAACTTCTGGTCAAAATCCCATACTGACTCTGTAGGTAACTGTTTTATGTCTTTGAGTTCTGTTATACACTGTGATTCTGATTTAGGTTTCTTGAATTCCTTGATCATAGCACTTCTTACATCAGCAAGCGTCCTATTCTGTGCTGCTGAGTATTTCATGAACCAAGTTAAGGCTCTTTCTCTTAGTGTGGTTGCTAACTGAACCAGCTTAACAGCATCGTCATTAATTTGCTTAATTGTCCAAATGGCTTCACATAGGAACTAGTGCTACTCAGGGTCTTCTAGCCTTGTTCCTCTAAAAGTTGGTAGCTTCATGTCATCACCCATCCTTCTTGTGCTAGGTTGAGGTGGAGGTGCTGTAGCACTGCCTCCAGGATGGTTAAACAAAGGTGTGGCTGAGGTACTAGAAGTACCGTGCAGGCTACTAGAAGGTGTTACTGCGGGGTTATACTGAGCCCCGTCTAGCTTTTGCGGTGTAAAAGGGTGATAAGGGATGTGAGCACTCCCTTGTCTCTCTATATGGCTCGCTTTAGGAACTTGACTATCTTCTGGGCTAGACTCAAAAGAATGCTGGTCAAGGCCTACTTTATACCGTTTTCCACTACAAGTGCAACCAATAGCTTCAAGATCACTATCAGAATCTGCGGACATTACTTGTCTGTGCTATTCATCGGAAGCCATGCATAGTTTTCCTTTTTCATACAGAAGCATTTTAATCCATAAGTTCAGAGAATTTAAGAACTTACCTCTGTGTGCTTGGAAGAAGTTCCTCTCAGCTTCGCTGAAACTCTTTCGCGTGTCTATTGCAAACTCGATGATGAAGCCTTCCAGTAGACTGTTCAACCAGAAATCTACTACGCGGGACACAGAATTATTTATCCGCTTCAAAATGCTAACTAGCTCAGGCATCCAAGCGATGGGTTGAGCAACATGCACAGTGGGTCTAGTATCTGCTAACTTGGCTAGCCACGTATGCAACTCAAGTGAAAATGTGACAAAGAAAATTTCATGAAGGTCTGTATAAATATACTTCTGCAACCAGTCTTCTGTCTGAAGCCTAGAGCTTCTATTTTCTCATTCAGCGAACTCTCTAGCCTTTGAATCAAACCAGTCTTGAATTTCTTTAGCTGTAGGATTCCAATAGCACATTGCCTTCAAAATAACAGTGTTGAAACCGAAACCATTTGTTGGTTGAGCAAGCCTCAAGGCAACAAGTCGCAAGGCAACATAATCATTTGTTGGCTTAACCAACCATAAGGCAACAATCTGGCGCGTCGCCGGAGTAGCAAGTCTCAAGGAAACGAAACCATTTGTTGGCTTAACCAACCATAAGGAAACAATCTCGCGTGTCGCCGGAGTAGCAAGTCTTAAGGCAACGGAACCATTTGTTGGCTGCTCTTTGGGCAGACCCGGGTTTTAATGAAGCGCAGCAACAAAACCCCTTGGCGCACTGGCCCTCTCGGCAACGAGCTGCACAGCAGCCCGAAGTCTCACCCGAAGTGGCTATGGGGGGGCTAAGGAATCAGGCTTCCTTAACCTTGGTGATGCGAAGACTGCAGTCTTCTCCCCTCTCCAGGGAGTCCTTGGTGCGGAATGTCTTACCCCTCCGTAGATCTCTCAGCGCAACAGTGCTGAAACTCGTACCAGCCTAGCTGCGTGGTATTTCCACTACGATCCCCGAGGCGATTACCTTCAGTGCCCGATATTGTAACGTTTTCGGCCCTGCGCCGCGACGCAGCTGCACACTGCTCAAGTGCCGCAACGACGGCGTTCTATAGATTTCTTCGATACTTAACAATTATAACGTCTAAGGAAGCTTCGAGAGCTGACTTAACATATTCATAAAGATAACGCAATGTTCCTGGAAGCACAGATAACAACACAGACATGCATTCACGCGAACATTAACATAACAACAAGACTTAAGGAATTCACCTCCACGGGAAACCACGTCCACGGGAAGTGTTTCATATATTAACTCAAAGGGAAATTATACAATAATGCTGCGCACACAGCTGCAGCCTTAGATCTTTCCAAGAAACTCCACGCACACAGCTGGGAGCCCTTCTCTTAGATCTACTCTCTTCCTCAACAGAGATTACAATAGTTCAGACGTCGACTCAAACTGTCTGCAACTCAGGCATTAGCTTCACAGCTATCTGGTTCTACTCTTGTCTTCTAACAACACAGTAGAAAACAATCACCATACAAAATAACCAACCCACTAACTAGCTAGCTAACCTTCTCCCTTATCAATTATACATATATATAGGTGGCCCTAAGGGTCGCACCTTTACAAAACTGTGGGCCTTTCCCAACAGTATTCCCCAAAAACCCTAACCGCGTACATGGCTAGGTGTACTGTAGGCGTCGCTTGCAGTCACGTCGCTGCTTCCTGCAGGCTCCGTGATTTTCGGCACAGATTGCGGGCATGGGCGCCGCTTCATCGTTATTGCTCCATGTCCTTCGTCTTCAATGCTTTTGGTCCGTTGCTCTTCCTTGGTTAGAGCAACCATAACTTATGTACTTTAGCCTTAATGAGGGTAGTTGAGCCCTCTACTCCGTTGCTTCATTTATTGCTGTAGCTGAGCTTTCTACTCGGCCACATTCATTCCTCTTTGACATTTGTGCGCGAGCTCCGTGATTTCCCTTCCGTGATCTGTGCTGAGCTCATCCATCTGGCACCGTACTGCGCACTTATCTGCTTCTGCCCAAAAATTGGTGCTTTATTCAAAATCAGCACTTTCCTTTTGACACTTGTGCTTTTTCCTCAAAATTTGCAGCTTTACTATAGCTGCGACCTATGCTCCAACAGTGATCCATTTCAGATATCCTACAATTGGATTTTTTGTTCTATTCAATTGTTGATAGTTAGACTAAGTTATTTTTCTTAACGAGTTTTGTTGTGGCTATCCAATCTGGTCACCTTTGACAACCATTTTGCTTTGTATTAGTTTTTTGTGCGTTTGTGTATGTTGTTTCATTTACTTTTCAAAACTTGTGACCCTTGGAGGAGGCTGAAAACAACTAGCAAAAACTCTCCTAACATTTGAGACAACAACAAGAATCTAAATGTGAGTTTTGGTGTCTGGATTGGGCTACCAAGTCGGCTTGTGCTGAAACTGGGTACCCCTACGTTTCCTTGTGGTATGGGTTTTCCACCTCCTGAACATGATGTTATACATAATCTCATTGATTTGGTACAAGTTGTTCCCAACTTAGGTGGGTCTATGTAGCTCTCAAGGCTTCTCAAAGCCAAAATACTTTGGGAGGAGGTAATCAGCTTGATGGGGTGAATCCAAGAAGAATCTTGTAAGGTTTGCAGCTACCTTTGAGTAAACACCTCAGGAAGAAGAGAGACAAGCACTTACGGTCAGGATAGTGAAAGAATGTGGAAAGGGGCCATAGAGCTATGAAATAAACACTGAAATCTACCATGGATCTTGTAATAATGGTGCACAAGTGACCAAACGAGTAGTGGCATTTTGCACCATTTAGTTTGTGCCATGTTCTGTATAGCTAAGTTGCAGTTGTCCAACAAGATGATAGTAGTGCTTTCGAATAAGAATGCCATTACTTAAATACCAAGTGTTAAGTTTTAACAATGAACATCAAAATGTGAATGAATAGGTATGGTTAGAGAAATTCTTGCATGCATTTATAATAACATAATGCTACTCACTAGAAAAAGTTATGTTAGTGCCTCACATCTCATATATCAAGATGCATGAGATGATATAGTGGATAGAATCTTGGATATAAACAGGGAAATTTTTAAGGATCCATACTTATTTAAAAGTGTATAAACTTTGGCGAATCTTACCAATTCTTAAATGTCAACTATAAAAAAAATTTGGAGATATTTTTCTTAAAATATTTCAACTTCTAAGGATTTGATATAGTTTATATAATAATTTGGCAATTTTTAGAGTGAAACAATGTTACCCCCCTCAAAATTGGGCGAAATGGGGCTTCAAAAAATGCAAATTGGCGAATTGTTTTTTGAAAAAAAACATGGAAAAATAGCCCATGGGCTAAATTTCACCCCTAAAATTTTCCTTGGATATAAAATAGTTAGCGCATTGTTACCTCCAAAACTTGCACTTCAAGTGGTAAATCCCTAAAACACAAGTGCAACCTTGGAGGAATTAAAAGGGGCTATATACTGTCACGACAGTCGCTCCATCATTCACTTTAGGTCAACTCTTTTCCAACACAAGGGAGGTTTCCCTAGGAAAATGTATGGTAGAGTTATAAAAAATTAATGTATGGAGGTTTCCCTGGTTAGCATGATGTATATAAACAATAACACCCACTTTTAATACCAAGAGAACTTGTTCTGCTCAACAAACAATTTGTTACTAAAAATTAGGGTCAATATTGAGAAATTGGGTTCAATGGAATTAAGAATGTAAGTCCTATTTTTCCTACGTCTCTACCCTTCTTCAAATTTGCATATATAATATCATTATATTTGATAGAATAAAATGGATTTATAATAATGTTTATGTTATTTTAATATATTAAATAAAAATATAAATTAATAATAATGAACTTATTAATTTTAATAATAGATAAATTTAACATATAGTGAAATTAACAAGTGCGTCCAGAGACTTCCTCTTGGAAAATAAAAATCATGACAAAAATGGAAAATATATATATCTTTTTAGCCACTTTCATTTGTTAAAAGTAATAGGGGTATTATTCTAAACTTAAAGATGATCATTTTTTTAAGAATTAATAGAGGTATTATTCAAAGATTTATCAAATATGATGCCACCTCAACAATCATCTTGTCGACACATTACCCTATCAATAATGTTATGTTATTGAACTCAACATTAGTAACAACACACCATTGATCTAGGTGTTAATAAATCCATATCAACAAATTATGAACATAATCTACCTAATGGGCCAAGTCATGATATACTAAATTTAACATGGCCTCAAGCCTATGAATTATGATATTTATGTTATTATTACCATGTTTATAAAGTTTATAATATTGATATATTTATGCTAATCTTAATTAGGAGAAAACATTATAAAACATTAAAACTATTATTAACTCTCTTATAAACAATAAGAAACAATAAATACTAATATTGTGTAACTACTATATAAAAACAAGAAATAGTAAATACCAATACTGTGTAACTACTATGAATGTATCGTATATTCATCAATTTGAAAAAGAAATTGAAAAGACATTATAAAAAAGAATTGAAAACCCCTTGATATAAGGATGTAAGGATGGAAGTAAATCGAGGGTAATGTTCCCTCGTGGAGGGAAAATTGGATGGTAAATAAACTAAGGGATTCTCTATTTTTATTCAATGGAGGGTAAAAATTTTACACTAGAGGAGAAATATTTTGGTTTGGCGCCAAAAATGGATGAAAATTTTCATGCAATGGATGCCCAATAAATAACATAGAGTGTGTGGAGGGTAAAATTTGTCGAATTCTCTTGGTTTTGGAGAGAAAATTACTTCCATGGAGGCTAAAATAAAAAATGAACCATATCAATAGATCTCTACATCAACAAAATGAGATTCATGGTGTTAAATTACAATTATTGGCTTTGTTGTGTTTATAAGAAATTGCAAAGTGGGTTTTAAAAGCTCTCCTGAAGGTATGGCATTCATGCATTTCTTCTTTGAATTCCTTTGTTGGTAGATTTTTTTTGTCTGATATTATAACATTAAGCAATTAGTCCTGATGCATTTGATAAGATGCACCTGTTAGTGATAGCGAGAACCCAAACTCTATGTTCCATCTGCACGTTGAACTCCTTGATCTTAAACCTAGTAGAGCACCTCGTGATTCTGACAGGTTTTTGTGGTTCACAATTGAAAACACTAGGTTATCAGGATGGTTTAGAAAACATAGTTGAAGTAGGAAAGCTATTGGGTATATCAATATATCCTACATGGAACTAATTTCTAAGAATATGAGAGACCACCAATATAGCTAGGGGAGAATATGAACCCATTTTACCTTATCTCAAACCCTCTTTGATCCTCCTGCTAGGGATGGAACTACTTCTAATAGAAAATATCTTGAGACTCGATAGGTTGCAAAAGAATTTAAAAAATAAAGGGTTACAAATGCTACCTCAGAGAGGGATTTTGAACATGTAAGCCCTGTTGGAAGGTCTTTTCATGATGAAAATACCCTCAGGGGACAGGCTTCTATAAGGACCCAAACTTCTTTTACTAAAGATGTGGATGATGCTGAAATTTTTTACCAACATCTTGATGGACAACAGTCATATCTAAGGTCTATTGATTCTAATTCAAGAGAAAAGGTTCCATATGTTCTACAGGGGTCTGGGAGGTATGTTGATTCTTTAAATAAAGTAGGTAAACTTGCTTCTCCAATCCTTCTCCCTTTTCTCACGTAGTATGATCACTTACAGATCTAGTTGCAACTTATGGAGCAATTATTTTATCTTGCAAGGTTGAACCAATGTGAGTTCTTTTGTTTTCCAAGCAGGTTGTAGGATGGAGATTCTTTCAAAATCCTATATTTTCATTGGGTCGGGCTTATTCTTTGTGAACTTGGAAAAATGGTCCCGTAACTTCGAGAGAAGGGGTGCTCTCCCTCTTTTTTGGATTGGGAACCCATGATTTTGCCCCAAGAAATAAGTGCATTAAGAAAAAAACCCATTCAACCAGGGTTGTAGAGCCAACTAGGTCGCAAATGTAGGTACTTCTTCCTATTTCTATGCACTTGGCCTGAACCTCCATGCAGTGTAGCTAGGCTGAGATCCACGAGGAGTAATGGGATGAAGAATGAAAGACAGGTGATCCAGACATCTGAAAGCAGGATAGATATGAGGGCCATGTCAATTAATTCCACAGGGTTGTAATGCTCATAATTTATGACACCCACATGTCATTATATGCTTAAGACACTACTAAAACTACCTTGTCTAATGTATAATGTATTTTGTAAAGTTTGATTTTTAATATTTATATTTTATCACTCATCCTTGCCTCCTTTTATTACAGATGGTGAACTAAATATCCATCCAAGGTGGATGATATTCCACATGTACTGTACTCCTTATATGTGCATACACAAAAGCGTCAAAACTCCTTCCTTTAGGCGACGAGAACTGATATTAAATAAAGTAAAGGATAGAGCGTCACGACCAGCTAATGAAAGTGACATTTCCACTGCCAAAAGCGCTAGTATGGAAGAAAAAAATTCAAGGTATGAAATGACTCTTCTAACTACAGCAGATGAGGATTTAGTGGCTAAAGAAAAATTTAATATTTCTAGATTTTCAAAGGAGAGTTAAAATGCAGAAAGATACAAGCCCATTGATTCACAATGTAAATGACCCGTGGAACAAAGTGTGAGAAAATATGCCAGATCATTGGGATTATCAGTTATTTGCAATGCATCAAAGGACACTAAGAATGTTGATATTGAGAAACATCAATTACATTATGCAAAGTAGAGTGCCCTTAAAAGGGAATATTTAGATCTAGAATTGGGAGAATTTAGGGAACCAGTGTCTGAAGAAAAGTCTCAAGAACCTAAAAGTACATTTGACAAATCACAAATATATAGATGTAGTGTGGATGCTAAACTTAAATGTGGACCTAAAAGGGAGAGTGAAAGCCCTGATGTTGCTAAAGGGCATGCAATTGGAAAATCAGAGTTGAAAAAGCTCTCACCTTATGAGCCAGTTGAAGAAATCAGTAAACATGATGGACAAATTGGTAAAAGGATGCTAGAAGAAGGAATGACAGATTTGGTAAAAACTGTTAAGAAGGATCTTCTGCAGTTACAATAACATTAACAAACATCCCTCTACAATGTCTCAGAAGTATGAAGCTTTTAACATCTGTTTTCTATTTTTCATGTATTTTCTAGACATGGGAATTACTCCCATTTTGTTTGAACAAACCGTAGCAAGAGATGACTGGGATGGGCTAGGGCGTGTAAGAAAGGTAGAAAGGGAATTATATGGAGTGTCTATTGCAGTAGATGAATGTTTCCAAAGTGTGTTTGATGTAAATAAGATTGTTCAGGATACTCTTGCCACTAGTACAAAGTGAGAGATAAGTGACCAAAAATATCACGAAAATACGCATATAAATGACCACTTTTGAGTTGGTGACCACTGGTAGCAAATTAGCGGTCATATATCACGCGACAAAAAATGTGGTCATATTTAGCTTGGTCATTTATAGCTTATCTTGTGGTCATATATTTGGTCATTAATTGTCACAACTAATGACCAAATTTATGACCACATTTTTTGTCACGTGATAAATGACCGCTAATTTGCTACCAGCGATCACTAACTCAAAAGTGGTCATTTATATGCATATTTTAGTCATTTTTTTGGTCACTTATCTCTCATGTTGTAATGGTGGTCATTCATATGCAAATTTTGGTGATTGTTTAGTCATTTATCTCCTTTTAGTGGTTTCAGAATATAAATAGGGCACAGTGGAATCGAACCACCAACCTCCTGCCTATAAGGCAAGTGCTCTACCATTGAGCTAGCACCCTTAAATAGAATTCATTATGGATTGATATGTCACAAACAACAACTAGATGTTTACATGCCCGCATTATTGCAACATTGATGCGTCTACTATCACCTAGAAATCCAACAGCTCCCAAAGTACTTGATTGAACCTACAAACAAACAAAAAGCATTTCAAAATATTAATCAATGTAAACAAAATAATGGGAAAGAAAAAATGATAATTCCAAAAATAACTAAGATAGAAACGATCATATTTCATGTCTATCTTCTTCTACGATACAAACTTCAAAACTTGAAAAGCAAAGTTGATTGTGTAGACAAAGAAGATAGACAGTCACTCTGATATCACCATGCATGTGGGAACCAATATAATAGCACATAAGCATATGTAGGACAAGAGAACATCCATCTTTGAATACAATGAGAATATACTTCACAAGATCATCTCTTGGGATCACTATTAAATATCAAGCTTCTCAATGGCAATTTTAGATGCAGATTTCGTAATGAGTTCCTTTCATGGCTCCACCTAGAAAAATGTAAAAAGTTAGCATTTTTATTTGTTTCCTTCCATCCACACCCTTTTCAAATAGAAACACCATGCTAACTTTTGAGGGTGCCATAGCTATAATGAGGAACAAACTCGTAATTCTAAATATTTGTGACTATACACACACACTCACCTGATTTCCCATTAATAAAGAGAAAACCATATTTGCCTCTGCAGCATCTTCCACTATTAGTTGTTTCAGCTTCCTTGTTGCTAGATCCAAAGTTGTTTCCCATAATTGTAAAGGCATCATCTCCCCTAATCCTATGCATACCAACAATAAAAATCATCCTACAGTTTCATGCAAACCCTTACTACACTTAATACACTAGCATTAAGAATGTCAAGATTTAAACTGCTTCACTTGCAACTCTGTAACATGACACAGATGCAAAAGTAAACTTTACATGATTTCACACACCTTTCAAATGTTGAATGCTATATGATGCATTTGAAGGAAAATAATTTTGCAATTCCTTTAAATTATCATCATCAAAACAGTAATGAGCTTGCTTACCCCTCTCAACCTACAGATCCCATAGGGTCCTTATAAGAATTTATAGGGAGTTATGGAATTAAAATCAAGAGTACTATAGTATAGAAAATAAATAAAACCTCTGGAATCATTTGCAGAAAATACCTTGTAGAGTGGTGGAACTCCTACATAAATGTTACCTTCCTCAAAAATAGCTTTATACTAATGTTGCGCTAGACCCTACATAAAAGAGCTTTCTACATAATGACGCGAAACTTCCAACTTCCACCTACGTGTCAGCCTTGAAATTTACATAAGTATAATACTGAAGTATTTTATGTGCAAATTTGATTTAAAGTGTTCCAAGGTCTCATCAACATTACTTGATTAATTTATATCATATATTGGTCTACTATAGTTTATTACACTCTGCCCACATGCTCAAGCAATTGTGTTATCTATTTTTCAAGAACTAAAAGCATCCCCAAGGCATTAGTAGTATGGCACATAAAACCTTGACAATTCTAGAAGAGTTCTTATTATCGAGAATGGTTCCAAATATCATGGAACTAGATTGTAAGTCACGAGAAAGGATATCATGTGTACTAAGTAATCCACCCATAACCAAAAAGAAATTGGGTGCGGTGAAAAAATAGGAAATACAACTTAGCCTTAATACCATCATAAGCTATAGTTGTTGTATAATAGATGTCTGAAATAATATCTCACACAACAAACTGATTGACCATGGTACCCAATAAAATTATGCTAAATTAAAGGAAAGGTAAATCCTGAAGTAAAATTTAGTAGAAGATCATTTTAATGAAGAGTACCTTAAAAAATAAGGCAAGGCCAATGAAATCTAGACAGGATACTGTTGACATAAATTGTCGTATGACATAAACCACTATTTAAATTCTACTAACATTGACAGACTTGTCAAAGCAACTCATGTGACAATATATTGACTATGTATATAGGCCTACATCTATTATCAGTTCAAGATGTTCAAACCACCAAGCAAATTACAAACTGCAAAAATAAAAGTTTGTAGTTTTCAGAGATATGGAAACATAATTAAATGCCATTAATGGTTAGAAGCTCCATCAATCATATATAATCATATCATATATTTCATATAGTGCCTCCACCTATACTACGAACAACAATCAAAGCCATATTATTGTTTTCATACACTATGTACACCCATTACTTATCAAGTTATCAGTCATACAAGATACTAGCATATTGTACTAGTTTTAAGGATTGCAATACCACAATATTATCTATATTCTTTTCCAAGAGAACCCACCCCAGAGTCCCATTAATCAATGAACACAGATTACCAACACATCATGGATTTTTTTCAACATCTAGACTCTAACCATGATCCACTGTTATAAGACTATTCATTATCAGTTGTTTATCTAGGCTTGTTTAAGGCTATTCATTATCGGGCAACGTTTAGTGACACTGTAACCTTCCAAATATTAAGAATGCAAGACAAGTAGAATTATAACAGACTTCATTATCAAGCAGCGTTGAGATACATTGTATGGTGTACCATTCCAACTACTAAGAATTAAAGGCAAGTAGCCTTGGTATAACCCTGTTTTTAACTGTGGTGATTCTGTACCATGTAGAAATGGATATACTTACCCATGAAATATAATAATTCTGCAAGCAATTTGATTTCATCAGCAAAACCCTACAAAGTCTTAAGGATTGGTATCAACAACCAACAAATAAGATAATCTCTTAGTAGCAGGGGTACCCATATGTGCGATTAGGGTACGCGTACCCATACAGGGTACAGGTACACACATCCATACCAGGTACTTCACCCACATACCCAAAAAAACTATCAGCAAAACAGGGGACATTGAACACAAAAGGATGGGGTATGCTGATTTTAGGTACACCCAGGGATGCCTAGCGATGCCTGGGAACGGAGTACCCCCATTTTGGTGAAGCCTAGGGATGCCCGAATGCTGATGACAATGACGCTGTAGATGTATACAGCCTAGCAGAGATGGCTTGAGGAAGCCAAATGAACTATGGTGTTCATTGTTTTTTGAATTTTCTATTTCATATTTGGAAATGCCATAAGCAAATTTTGGATTTAGTATGAAAATGGACATATATCATATATATTACCAATATCAAATATCAAATATGTAATTTGAATTTCCACTTGGTTTATCATATTCAGACTTATGATTCATAATTTCATATCTAATTTCCACTTTATATCAATGAACTTTGTTTTACTATTTAGTTAGTAACTTTGACTTAGTAAGTTAAGAATTTATAGTGTGTTACTTGCTGAAGAGTAAAAATTATTTGAATTTCATATGTATTATAATCTATAAAATTTAAAATATATGGGTGTGTGCCTACATTACCCACTACACACCAAATTTCTGTATTTCAAAAAGTGGCATCTCGATCCATGCCCCCGAACCCAAGTTCCTTCGCAACTTAGGATAAGATAAACTAATTTTATTAATGTCCAACAAATGACCACAAAAGTAGTTCAATGGGACTAAAGCATACATCCAATAGTGCATAACGTGGGAGTTCAAGAGCAAATCCTAGATAATGCTAAGAGAAGAAAAGAAGGTGAAAGAAAAATTGACTGCATAGATGAGTCTCTAACTAAACTGAGCTAATCACTAGGGTTAAACAAACACCAAAAGATATATAATATAATAGTTCCATGGGTGGAATGATACAAAGTGAGTGAGAGCCCAAGATTTCAAACAAGTCGACAATAATGAAGAGAGAGAGGGCCAAGGACGAGGTCAAGATCTTCATGTCCTAATGACCAAGGGCGAAGGGAGCAACTGATGTGCTAGCTAACTATTGGAGTCCTTTGTTTCCATGATGGAATCTGGTTGTATGATCCCGGGGGGCATAGATGCAAGGAATCCCTATCTCCTACAATCAAGCTCCAAATCGAACTATAGCTGATCATTTGTAATGATATTTCAAATATTAAAAAAAATTCTTGCAACACCCCTACAATGTCTTAGATGATACTTTTTATAATAATACTATCTCTTTGTCTTTTATGTATAAATGATAGGTGAAACTAATGAAATAATCAAACAACCAAGAAATGCATACTTTCTACTAAACTAACTTCCCCAACATAGTATAGGTTTCAACCATACACCCAAAACATAGAATATTCTTATCTAACAACTTTCACTCGGGTACTACACAAAAATGAAATCATGGAAATGATAAAGTATCTATTCATAGCAACTTGCAGTGTAGCCAAGATAAGTACTATTCAATAAGGGTACATCCTGAAAACACATAAATTTATTATCAATCCCCTACCAAAACAAATTTAGTATCAATTTACCGCCAAAGCAAGGACCTCGATCTCACAAAGTGTTGAACAATGAGTATGTTTGCTTCCAAATTTGAAGAAAAAAACTACTAAAGTTAAATTAGCCCCAGAAGGTAGCAAAAAAAACCTCTAGAAGTGTAGAGTAAGGTATGAAATCTTCCCAACAATCAGTTGTCACTACAAACTCTGTAACCATGGTAAATGATGACGAATGACTGCAATAAAGTGAGGATATCTTGCTCCAACAAAGATAGTTATCAATGTGATCCATTACTCTTTTGAGGTAATTTTGGTAAAGAAAGAAGAAATTATATCCTATGAAGCCCTTAACCTAGTGCAAGTTGTGTTTAAACACCTACAAAGCTCCGTCTCTAGCATAAGAACAATAGTAATGTAACAAGGATGCAATTCTCATTTTCAGCACAAAGCAAAGAGACCATTAAAATTGAAGTGCTTATGATTGAAAAAATCGAACATTGTCACAATTTATAGATAGCAGATTTCGAGATCACGGAAAGCATCTGAAGATTTGAAAATATCTATTTAAAAAACACATTGTAGGCATTCTTTAAATTCCGTTGATGTGAACAATAATAAAAATATATTCTTTTATTGAGGTTCAAACATGCATAAGAGAACCATCTTGCCAACCACTTTGATGAGGGATGTTATGGTTTTCTCCAAGAGTCTTTAGAATGTGTTCCAACTTTTTTTGGCGGATAACATAATTATCACTTTAAAGAAATTACAAATAAAATCAAACATCAATACACCTGTGATATATAACCTATAAACATTGTTTTCAAGACAAATTGAGTTATTTAGCTCATTGTAATTTCTCCTTTCGAGGCAGTCCAAATGATGGAAATAGGTAAATGTTCCCTTCATTACAAGATTTTAAAGCAATCCAGTCATGAGGGGTAGCTCAAGTGCTTGTGAGGAGAATTCGTTACCCCCACCTAGGTTCAAATCCCATTTTGTGGCATGTTTTCTCTTAGGAAATGATTATTGATCTATATATGATCAATTCATGAGTTGTTGACCTAGCCTTGTGCCTTGAAGAATCTACACTTTACCTTGGGTATCATCCTCGGGATAAGGGAAAGTTCCTGGAAGGTTTTTGGTGAAAAAAAATAAAATAATAATCAATACTAATGCAAGCCGAAAGTGGGACCCTCTAACAACTTCGATGTATTCACAGGGATTCCTATGTAACTAATTAAAAGTAGTCATCAGTTAATGCGGGATTTCCGCCTGGCAGGGATGACTTTAGGCATTCAACAATCTTAAATCAACATGCACATTCTATGTACTTGGCTATAGAAATATCCTCTTTGGATGTGGTTAACCCCACGATTAAAGAGGTGGTGTGTTATTTAACTGAATTTGATATTATTTGTATTTTTAATGGCATATTGATTGCTAAAAACTCCACTGGATTGATATGCCTTGGTTGAAAATTATTGGGAAAAAACGCCAATCCTACATGGCTTTCCTTTCATCAACTTTGATAATTGGGGCAGAGTCATGGAAGGGGCTCACCGATGTCGAAAAGCTTGTACTTATCCATGTAGCCATCATAGTTTTGCAAATGAAGATACATTGGACACCAAAAATATAAAACGCCTAAGCCAACAACAGGTTACCGATCATCTATAAATGTCATGGATAATTGTTGGGTTTCTGTAGTTTCTAGGAGATGGCCCTATAGTGTTGTTCTTTTTTATGAAGTTGAGAAGGCACACAATTCAGTATTCAACACTTTTCTTCAAATGCTTGATGATGGTAGACTTACAGATGGACAAGGTCACACAGTTAGCTTCTCAAACACAGTCATTATCATGACATCCAACCTTGGAGTAGAGCACTTGCTTGTTGCATTTTCTGGGTACACAACGATTAAAGCTGCAAGAGAAAACGTTATGCAAGAAGAATTCCCATTCATTTTCTACACTACGTGTGCATCTTTTTCATATAAGTATCATCAAGTTCGCTGTGGTGGTCTGACACTTCTTTGTTTGAATGTTGTTGCAGGTTAGAAAACATTTCAGGTTAGAGTTGTTAAATAGATTTGATGAGATAGTTGTATTTGATCCTCTCTCTCATGATAAGCTTAAAGAAGTTGCTAGACTACAGATGAAATATGTAGCAGTTCGTCTTACAGATAGAGGTGTTGCATTAGCAGTTACATATGCAGCTTTGGATCTTGTTCTTTAGGAAGCCTATGATCCTGTAAGTAAAACAATCACTTTGTTTGCTTTCTTTCTTGCTAAAAATCTGTCTTGCCAAAGAATGTGTCCCGGACCCTGGTAAAAGTGTCATTGCATCTCCTTGTCCCAGAGATGCTTCTCCCTATCCCAGGGTACATGACCCACTCCCTAGAAACATGTCTCACATTCTAGGGGATGCACCCAATGTCTTGGTTAAGGATAGGTACCCTGACTAAATTGAAAATTTGATGTACCTTCCCTTGAAACAATAGAAAATAATGATTTTTATGGTCTAATCCAATGCCTAGTATTTTCATTTATAAGGTGTGATATGTGTCCTTCATGCATAATGATGTGAGCATTTTCCATGCCATGTTATATATTGTGTGGATCTGCCTGGGACGTTATTCCAAGATTCTTATTTTTTGCAGATTTGTTAGCGGTGGCCAATGGTGGATATTTAGGAGAATAAATCTTCCGTTCACAGCTTCAGTTTCTCATATTTTCAGCTTTCTCGACTTTTGCTTTCAATTTCAGATTTTCCGATTTCCACTTTTGAAGTTCTTCATTTCAATTTTCACATGATATTTTTCATTCCAGTTTTCCTATTATTAGTGAATGAATCCTATTGATATAAATTTCAGTTCTTTTTTAATTTTTCATTAATTAGAATTATATATGCCATCACACCTCCACTTTAAAAAGTGGGGTCATAGCTTCTGGTCTCTTCAGAAAACCTATGATCCTGGAAGTAAAGCAATCTCTATGTTTCAATCTCTTCTTATCCAGAGTCTATGTTTCCAGGGGACATATACCCGACCGCAACAGATATGTCCCTACTTCTCTTTGTCCCCGAGATGCTTCTCCCTATCCCAGAGTACATGAACCACTCCCATGAAAAGTGGCTTCCATCCCAGGGGATGCTTCCCATGTATAATTTATATGTTCTAATTCGATGCCTAGTATTTTCATTTTTAAGGTCTGAGTTGTGCCCTTCATGCTGAATGATTTGATTTTCATTTTACATGTCCTATCATCTATAACATGGATCTGTCTAGTGAGTAAATTGGAGAGTCATTTGTTGGTAGGGAGTTGTTAGTGGTGGCCAACAGTGGATCTTTAAGAGCTGTAAACTGAATAGTTAGAGCGTCGGTTTCTCAGATCTTCAGCTTTCTCAATTTTCACTCTAATTTCATATTTTCCGATTTTCACATAATTAGTGAATGAAAACTATGGATATAAACTTCAATTTTGTTTCTGAAATTTTTTTTTTTATATATATGTGAATTACGTCAATTTAAACCTGAATTCAAAAATCGGGGCCCCTATCTCTGGCACATGGCTATACCAAAAAAGATGGAACTACTTGTAGTTGGTTAGGTGTTAGTATTGATTTTTCTGTGTATACTGCTAATGTCGAACACAGTGTAATTATCTACCACAGCCTTCTGGTTGCTTTAGAAGTATTTGTGTTATATCTTTTGTTCTACATCGTACACCATAACATCATCACACTGCTATAACTTTAGTTCACTCTTTATCTTCATAGACTAAGAAATATCTAAATGATGTCAGTCACTCCTAACTAGTAAATCACCATATCATTCTTATTTACCTCTCTGATGCACAGCCTTTAGTTATTTGATGATGCCAGTATAATTTCATTTTTTCCTGGACTAGCCTTTGACAGCCCTGTTAATTTACATCTTGCCCTGTTAATTGCCAAGCTCTAGGCAGTTTGAATGCGATCTGGTTCATTTCCCCAAGTAATATGATCTGGTTCATATTCTTAGAGAGTCGAATGATTCTAGTAGACTTGTCAATCAACTTATATCGATGCATATGGTAAGTGATTTGTTATACAATAGTAAATACTATGGCTGGGCCTTTTTGCTTCCAATAGGTCCCTTTTTCATTCCTGTGTCTTTAAATATATGTTCTCTACTGAGCAGTCAAGGTAAGGGTTATATATTTCAAGATTTCATTTATGTCTCAGTGACGTCTGGTGTATTTTACTCCTTTTTCCCAACTGCTTGTGTCCTGATTACTATATAGAGTGGGATTATGTTACTGATCCTGAAACATATGCCCAGGCCAAAGTTCATTAATAATTGCAGATCTTTAGACTGTAACTTGTTGGTTTTCATTGTCAGCCCAAGAATGTAGCTCACACAGAAGACTTGAAGGATTCTTTCCTGTTAACAATTAATGCCTTTTACTATCACAATCTGTTCTTCCTTCTGTGAAGATAGAAAGAACTGAAGTGCCATTTTTTTATGAATAAGACCGTTGATATTGATTTCTTCTATTGGAATTGCTACAGTGCTGCAATCAAATATCAGGGTATTGTAGTTTGTCAATACTCTATTCTAATATCAGGGTACTGTAGTTTGTTGGCACCAGTTATCTATCCACTATGGCATAGGCCTTGATGCTCACTAAAGACTCCTCGGAGTCCTAGCAGGTCTATTGAAGACATGGAACTTTGGGTTTCTCAAAATATGAGTAACCTGAAACAATAATGTGGTTGGGACGATTTTGTAAATTTATGAGCATAAATTCACATCCCACTGCAACCTCAATATTATTATATTTCTTCCTCACACAGGTGAAGAAATTTCTGAAACTTGTCTTTTGAAGTTAAATTTTTGTTTTGAGCATTTAAAAGCTACACGTGGTGTCTTGATTAAGTTTGTTTGTATAGCCTAAATTCAAATGCAAACTTGTTTGGATCTTTAAAATTTGCAGGTATGCACCCAATAGAATACATGTCACATGTGCTCTGGTTGATGGGCCCAGTCCAACCGACAGAATTCACAAAGGTGTTTGTTCGAATTGGGTAAAGGTATGTCATTCTATGTGTAACTACTTATATTTACCAATTGAAAATGAGTTCCTGCTTAATACAATGGATGCTGGTTAGACTGAAGGAATTGGAAAATCTTGACAGAATTCAGTGCCTTCTAAGAAAAGCCATGATTGTAGTTGGGCACCAATCTTTGTTAGATAGTCAAATTTCAAATTTCCATCAGATGCTTCAGTTCCTATTGTTATGGTGGGCCCTGGAACTGGTTTAGCACCTTTCATAGGCTTTTTGCAGGTGAAGAACTTTTCTAGTCTATTCTTTTTCCGTTTAGCATTTAGGGGTGATCTTGGCACCACCACTCTCTGATATTAACTTGCTATATTTTGAGTCGCACTTCCCTATTATTTGGTCATTCATGGACTTCAATAATTTACCTTATCTTGTATTCTCTAGTAAGAAAAGGATGTTTTCAAGACTTGTTTGTTTTGCTTCAGTAGGAAACATATACACTTCAAGAATCTGGAGAGAAGCTTGGGCCAGCTATTTTTTTCTTTGGATGCGGGAATCACCAATTGGTAAGTGTTTTCATCCCATATTACTTTGGTGATTATGAGATTATAAGATATCAGAAATTTGGAAACTGGTTTTGGTGGTTTTTTTTATCTACTTGTCCTTAATTAGTCTTTGTGTTCAAATGGAGGAATAAGTAAATGATTGCTTCCTTCTTAGGTTTTTTGAATGTAAACGATATATCTAATATGAAAAAGATACTAATGTATGTCATAAGTAAGAAATGGCCCTTTTGTGCCTAGTATAAGTGTCTAAAGCTAGTCACTCTCACATTTTGTGACTATTGTATTGTGCTTTTGGGTCCCAATAACCTACATGTTTTTATGGTCATTCGTGGACACCATAAAATTATAGTATATTGACAACTAGTACAAGTAGCATAATCACTTGAACTAGAGCGAGAATATCCTGGTTGGCATGCCTTAAAATCTTTAACAGCCTCGGGACCAGCCTAAAAGTAATAATGATGGACTCCCAGAAGGGTATGCCATTCATGTTTGAGGAATTCAAAATGTTCCTATAATGTTTATATGCCAGATGCCTTTCCTAAGAATAGAACCCAGGCCACAACCTCGATCATCCTTCACCATTCAATATTTTGAATTTAATTCAATATCTATAGCAGACGACCATAGAAAATGTACATGAAAGGAATATGCAATGTGCATGCCTAGTGCATCTCCAACAAAGTAAAGATGGAATTCTTATGTTTGCTATAACCCTACAGGGGAATCAATGATCAATACCCATAAATATTTTTTTCATTATGATAAGAAGAGTTATGTAGGTAATCATAATCACTTTCCACGTTTAGCCAACTAGGGTTCATGAGATCTAATCATAAAGATGGAATTATTATGTTTGATAACCCTGTAGGGGAATCAAGGATCAATACCCAAAAAATATTGTTTTCATTATGTTAAGCAGAGTTATGGAGGTAATCATAATCACTTTCCACGTTTAGCCAACCAAAAATGATAGTGGGTACTGAGGCAGTTACTTACTTGACTTTCATTCTAGCAAGCATGTCTGCAACAGAGGTGTCCTTCTCCATCTTGGCCTCTTTGGTCCCAGATGTGTAGCTTGACAAAGAGGGTAGGCATTTACAACCAATCGCGACAACATCTTCTCTTGCGGATGAATTATTAGCCAGAGATCAAGAACCCGATAGCAGTAGAAGCAAAAATTGTTTTTCTTCTTCCTTTCTTTTGTTTCAGCAATGGAATGTTTGAGAATGAGAATCGACAACTGCTCTTTCTGCAAAACGAGTATTGTGATCCTCTACATCACTCACGGAGGAATACTTCCTTGTGCCTGTACAAGTTGTGTACTATCAAATCGAAAATATGACTAACCTGTAGTCCATATCCCCCAGATTGAATTTTCCTAGATGACGCGAATAATAATAAAACAAATCTGAAAGACCCTCAACCAAAAGTACAATGCAAACCCAGAAAACCAAAACAAATCTGAAAGCCACTTAACCAACAGTATAAAGAAAACCAAGACAATGAAAACAAATCTCAAATCCACTCAACCAACAATATGATACAAACCCAGAAACATTGATGCAGGAAATTAAGATGATGGCAATAATAATAATTATACCTTTTCTTGATACTCGTGTTTTTCAACCGAATCGTCATGTTTTTCAACCGAATCGTCTGTTGTTTCCTGCTGTGCTACTATGATTTCATACCTAGCAATGCTAGGTATTGTCTGCTTTATCTTCAGATTTGAAGCAGAAGAAAAACCAGCTTTCTTTCCATGATTTGATAACCCTGATTTTGCAGTTCTAACTACCCCCAAGGAAGTAAATGGCCGTGGAGTGCAGTTGTATTTATTGGCCCCTCCCTCAATGGTGGTTGGATCCAAGGGATAGAAAGGTAGCGTCGGCGATGGGAGGGCTCGAACTAGTGCCGAGGATCGAACTGCTGTTGAGATTGAATGCATCGAAGCCTGATACATTTTAGTTTATCAGCCAAAGAAAATAAAATTACCCTTTTACCTCTGCTGAATGAATGGAACCTGGAATCTCTAGTACGATAGCTTACTGGCTATGCTGGAAGGTGTTGGAAACATCTGCTACTGCTGGATCAAGAAACAGAATGAAACGAACTTTTAATTTAGAGGTCGCACCAATAAAGACACCATTACCTTCCATCGCACTAAGAAAAAATAAGCCTTTACCCCTCTATAATGGCTATTGATTGGGCTTCAGCACATGTTCCATCCCTTGAGATTGTAGGCTCATGGATCTAGTGTAATGTGTATTTGTGCCTTGGGGCATCTTTATGCGTCACTCCGGTGTCCTATTTTTCAACCCTAGATCTTGTTGTGTTCAGTTCTTTCACAAGGTATCGACCAATATTATTTCATCATTCCATTCCAGGTTTAATTATATTCTGTCCTATCAGTTTTATCATCCTTTTTTTTGTTATATCGAAAGTACGCAAGAGACCTACCTTATTTGGCAAGTGGAAACAAGGTCATTCCTTGAAAGAAGGACCAAGAGGCTTTCGTAACGCTTTGCTGCGCCCCTTATGGATAATATTACTGGTACCCAAAAAAACAAGGTTTTTACTGCGGACTATACAGAAAGAATCAGAATGGAATCTTAGATATGTTTGCAAGATTCCCATCTTCATTCTTCTAACTAGACAAAGATAACGATCTAATTAGACAAAGATAACAATCCAGTTCCTGTGAAGACACATTTCAAAGATAACAATACTTGACAACCCTATAGATCAGAGGTTTTCTGAACATTTCTCGGCATGGGTAGTCTTCAATCTAGAATCCAACCTAGAAGGGCAAGGAAAGCCCACTACCATCCTGTGGGTTTTCATATTACAATAAAAATTGGTCATCCAATTTATTTGAGTAGAGTTTATTAGTTATGCCATTCATTTTCAATTCCCCCTAATATTTTAGAATAAATTTTTTCCCACTAATATTATTTTTTAAAATAACTTTATGTGGAATTATTCTTAAAAGATTAATTTGGAACTAAAATTAATAATGATTCTAAAAATTATACAAGTGCCATTCCCTACACAAATATTGAGTCATTGCACCAAGAGGAGCGTTTTCTACAACCGAGTGGAGTTGGTGTAACATTCATGCCTAACAAAATAATTAAAAAAGTTCATGTCGGCTCATAAAATAAAAAATTATGGAAAGTATTTAAAAAAAATCCACGTTGGCTCATAAAATAAAATAAAAATCGATGTTCATTATAAAAAAAATTTAAAACTTAAACCCGGATATATCAATCAATATAGATCAAATTTCTTGAGTTTAAATTTAAAAAAAAAAGAATTACACCTCAAAAAATTGGATCCCTCTCTTAAGGCCATTATCTATCTTTCCAAACAAATGTGGATAATTTTTGCCTTGTAAAAGAGAGGTTTTTGGTGAGATGGAGGGTATTTTAGCTAAAGAGATAACAACATTATGTTTTTACTGGGATAAATCTTAGTAATTTTACCTTAGTCATTCACTTTTTAATAAATTTTTTTATTTTGGAATAAAGATGGAAAGAAAAGTCCATTCCATTAAGAGTATGGATTCCTATGTCCATTGTATGTTAATGGAAAGAAAAGTTATACAAAATCTTGGTTAAATTTTTTCTATGCTTGGGAAATTGATCTAGTAATTTGGTTTCAACACAACTGGATTCCTGTTCTGTTAGGACCATTTTCCTTGCCAAACTGATTGTTCTATTAATGAGTTTTCAACACAACTGTCTATGGAACTCTGCTTAGTGCTACTTTATTTGGAGAATTTTACTGCCAAAGTAATGATTCTTATTTTTTGGCTCCTAGAATGTCTAGACTAACCACTTTCTATTAGTGTTAGGTCTTGTATACATATTCACAAGCACTGGAGGGCATGGGGGTTCCTTAAATGGAAATAAAATGATCAGGTGATTTAATTTAATCTATATCTTCTTTAGGAACTAGTAAATAAATGGAAGTGCACCCTTGTCAACTAGAACAAAGTGGTAGAAAATGAACTTGAAGAAGCCATCTAAACTAGCTAACTTCAGTATAAAGGAAGGTTTGCAGGAATGATTTTCAGGCATAAGCTGTTTGCATAAAAGAAACCTTTAGAAAATAGTTGAGGAGGTGTTCATCTATTAAAGTGCCTTTCAGTCACAAATAGAAGCTTTTTACCTGTATCATACTCAGTAATAAAAGATGGGAAATCTTTACTACATTGGCTATTAACAAAACATTTCCCGAAATAAAAGAAGTGACAACTTCACATTCTTGAAGCTAATGCATAAACTCATCGAACAGTTGAACTTGGTGAAGAGTATGTCTAATACTCCTGACGATGTTTAGTATTCTTTGTACATGAAAGTATATCCTATAAGAAACACAATTTTTCTGGGGAATTTATTATTTTTATCAGGCTGGTGCTTGAATTTTATCTGATGTAGATATTTTTACTCATTATGTGATGTCTTATTGCAGTTTGATATTAATCTCTGATTTTGTTTTTTCCTGTTAAGAAATGAGATTCGTGGATTCCAAATATTTCATATATTCTTATCCTTGTTGCATTATGTAATCAAATCTATCTATTCTCATTCACTCTTCCTTCCTTCAAATGCCTTAAGCATTGACAATATTGTCTCTTTATCTGCATAACGACATAGTATTTAGGAGTATCCAATGTTTTTTATGTATATCTTGTAGAATCGACTGACTTCATCGAGAGAGATTACTGTTTTTTAGTCAACAGGTTTTCAAAGAGATTGTTAAACATTTTGTGTTGCTTGCTGTAATATGTTGCATGTAATGCAGCTTTCTGTTCAGGTTTCAAAAACTGGTGAGAATAATGTCTCCTTCCTTATAGGAAAGCTAACATGGTTTGGTAATGGATACTCTTTAGCAGGTTTTCGATGAGATTGCTAAACATTTTGTGTTGCTTGATGTAATATGTTGCATGTAATGCCACTTTCTGTTCAATTTTTAGAAACTGATGAGAATAATGTTTCCTTCCTTATAGGAAAGATAACAATGTTTGGTAATGGATGCTCGTCATCAATTCTTGTAGCTGTAGGTATCAGTTAATGAACTCTTCTCCTATACTACAAGTGGAGTAGAGTTCGTATCAGTTAATGAACTCTACTCCTATACTACAAGTGGCTTTCTAGAAGAAAACTCCTATTTCTAACATTTTAAAGATTGCACAAGTTCTTGAAAGCTTTAGGAAGATTTGAGAGATTGATATAATAACATTACTTCATGAATTCTCAAGTTCTTTGAAGATTTGGGAGATTGATACTTCAAAGAAAATTCCATATTTTTAACTCAGTCGAGGATTAATGAGACAATGTTGAATTTCGCAAGCCCAAATATCTAAACAATGGGAGCCATCTCAATAATGTTGAATGTTGCATGATGATATAAAGATGAGTAACTTGCGGATTGTTTTATTTACACCCAGATAATATGGCCACTTTGAACCAAGAATCAAATAAAGAACCAATGGAAGAAGCACTAACTTCTTAAAGGAGAGATAGTGCCAAGGTATTCATCTTTCCTAACTCAACTATGTATATATGTTATAAATATAAACAATTGCCAAGGTATTCCTATTTCTCCAGGTTGTGTTGTAAATTCATTATCCTATTATAGGCACAACAAAACAGTCAACAATATAAAGGATCGAAACTATTACTTTATTGTGGATGTCTCATATATTAAAACTATAGCTGGAGTGAATAGTATTCTATTGCAAAAAAAACTTATGGAATTCTGATTCAGTAGCATCAACAACAAAAAAATTAATTCTAACTTCTAGAAGGTCTAAGACTACAGTTATAAATGGAGTGGAATTTTCAAAGTTTAAAATTCAGTTGAGTTAGGAAAGATGAATAAAAGAGATCTTGATCTGTACTTCCCATGTAATAGTTAGGATAAATAATTAGTTAGGAATATAGATTAGATTTGAATGTTACTAAAACTACATTATTATATCCTATTATAGTGGATCTAAACTCAACAAATTTTTAATATATTATGATCTTCAGATTATTAAAGGTGTGATTGAAGAATGTAAAAGTTAAGGGTATGATCATAAAAGCAAAAAATGAATTTATACTCAGCATTCATGATTCTTCTTCTTCCAAAACCAAATGCAGGTTTTGTCTATTTCTTAGGATTTTCCTATTTCGTTTTTCATTTGATTTTTGAGTGAAATTGTGTTTAAGATTATTGTATGGGATTTTTAATAGTGAGTTGCGTTTTTATGCAAAACTGGGAATGAATGGAGCTACCTCAATTTAGTTTTTATTTGTTATTTATTTCAAATCTAAATACAAGCGACATAGAAATATGATCCACACAATAGCTTTCCTACTGTTGGCATACTAATGATTTTATGTATTTCTGGTTTCAGTCACATGATTACATGGTATGGTTTTCTCCAATCATTTCCTTTTTTCATCTTAGGTAGAGTTGTTTTGTATTGAAAGTTGTTTGCTAACTCTTCTCCATTTTTCAATTTATGGTGGTATTTTTATTTCTCAACTTCAAAGTGGACTAGGTTGATGGGAAAGTTGCATTTTTGGAGGCCAAAGACACTACAAGTCTATTTAACTTTTGTGAAGAACTACAAATTTACTCGGCTCATATTTGGAAGGTAGACCATAAAGACATTTTTTATTTCTATTTTATATATTTTGTAATTAATGTTGTTCTTTGGAACTTTTGAATGCCATAATTTTCTAATTCAATGCTAATACAACATGGAAAGTTATTATTACATTTTCTATTTACTTAACTTGTTGGTCACATTAGATGTTAGTTTAGTTGCCAAGATTTTGAATCCCCCATGCCTTACCCCACACATGATGCTGACACGGATATGAAATGTGCTTAGTGTTTTTTTCCATGTTAGATGAAAACATTCAAGTGAATACAAGTTTCAATGGTAGTAAAATTACAATACATATTCAATACAAACACAGGAAATTGTTGAATAAACTCTGCTAGCTATTTGTTCTAAGATAGGAATGAATGCAACATTCAAGCTTGTGAGTATTTGAAAATGATTTTATTTTTCATTTGGAAGGTCGATTCTTGACAATATATGATCATTGATAGACAATCCATGATTCATGGAAACACCAAGATGTAATACAAATTTGAGACTTTTTTAAATGTGGTTCAGTGTATGTATGATATAGAAGTTTGTAGAACACTTGGAGCACTCTTGTTTAAATATTCCCCTCCATATTTGACTCAGTTCAGTCCCCATTTTTAAAATTAATATCACATTAGATGTCGGTTTAGTTTTCATGCCTATATATCCTACTATGTTCTCCCATGCCTTACCCCACATATGATGCCACTTGGACCTGAAATGTGCTTAGTTTTTATTGAAATCTTAGATCAAAACGTTCAAGTGGACACAAGTTTTGGTGACAGGAAAATCACTATACATATTCCATACAAACAAGAAAATGTTGAATCGGATCTACTAATTGTTTGTTCTAAGATACAAATGAATGCAACATTCAAGCTTGGTAGTCTTTGAAGAGGATTACATTTTCAATTGGAAAGCCAATTATCAAGAATATATTGTCATTGATAGACAATCCATGATTCATGACAACACTGAGATGCAATACAGAATTGAAACATTTTTAAATATGATTCAATGCCTATATAATACAAAACTTCATAACAACCATGGAGTTCTCTTGTATAAAGCTTCCTTTCTAGATTTGACTCATTTGAGTCCCCACTGTTAGAATTAATATCACATTCGATGCTAGTTTAGTTTCTAAGCCTATGTATCCTACTATGTTGTCTCATGCCTTCCCCACAATTGATTCCATTTGAACCTAAAAAGAACTTTATTTCTATGGCAATCCTAGTTCAAAATGTGTGAATAAAGGTTTTAGTGGTAGGAAAATAACAATACATATTCAATAAAAACACAGGAAAATGTTGAATTAGCTCTACTAATGTTCAATCTTGTCAGTCTCTAAGAGGATTACATTTTGTAGTTGGACTAGGTTTGTTCGAGCTTTTCCAAATTTCTAACAAAAGTTCTTACATTAAGGCTTTAAGTATGTCTCCTTTTATGGCATTAACTATTTGTCTAAGTTCTTATTAAATTGTGAATTTGTTTGTTACCTTAGGTGAAAATCCTTCATGTGTGATTACTCAAAGGTTATAAGAATTTAATCCTTTGAAATATGTATGTTAAAGATAAGCATAACATGTTTGCTAGAGACATAGACAATATAAAGGATATTTCTTAACTGGAGCTTCAACTTCCATCTTGTCACAAAATTTCAATCGAGTTGGCATATCAATTGAAAATTTGGGCAAAGCATCTAGTTCTTCCAAACACCTGTACTTGCATTCCCATTGTTCCAGCATTCTGGAAACTTGTGCAATATAGGTTGGACATTAATAGGATTATCTAGTAGTATCTATCTTAGCTAGAGCTTTTGGTTCAATGATTATGGATCCTCTAGTTTCTTCTTCTTTTAGTTGTGAGTCGACCTAACAAGATTAGTTGTTGCATTCTTTGAAAATGAGCACCAATGGATTCCTTGTAGTTGATTGGATCATGTATTTTGAATCAATCAAAACTTCATATTGACTAGATTTTTGGTTTAATGCTAGTTTATAATTAAGAGTTTGCCATTGTTTTAAGATATTGTTTTGATAATGGCCTTATTTTTCAATTAATACATGAACATCTTGCTAGAGTTCTTAGAGCTGCATCAATTCTCTAGAAGAGAAACCTATATACGTAATATGTTTTCCCAATATTTCTAACTGCCCACCCCTATTAAGCCACTTATTGCAGTCCAATTCCAATTTCTGATTCCTCGAGTACAAAACATAGAAAGAAATACAACTTGAAATTTCAGATGTTACTATGGTTAGTATGCCCATGGCTGGACCATAATATTATGGTGTCAATGAATCAATACTAAACTCAACTTCCACTCTGAGTACACTACCTCTTGAAATCATAAGACCCTCGGTTGAGGTAGTAAACAAAAACCACTCCTCTTTTAATTTATCTTCTCATTAAAGCCTGCCTAGTCTCACATTCCCTCTTTATGTAATTTATCTTCTATTGCAACAATGAATATTTTCAACATATACAAATTTCTAGCATATAGCTAGCCAATACCAATGTCATAACAATTCTTCATTATCTAAATCACTCATAGAACTTCTAGTAACAAAACTTTGATCTCAAGCACCATATCAAAGAGTTTCAATGTTGGGATCTGTTATAGGTCAAGGCTCTTCTTGCTACCAACAAATCCTTTCTAGTATTTCTTTCATGCTCAGAATTTCCTAGATTAACGAAATGAGGTTCCCAGATTTCGATTTAAATCTCTTTAGAACTTTTCTTACTATTGTTTGGAAACCTGGAACAACCACTAACGTTACTCAAACACCCCAAATCACCCCAGCATTGGAGATGGTGTATCTCACTATTGTTGGAAGGTGACTTCATGCCCAAAATTCTAAAAAATATTCCCAGATTTATTGATTTGGTGCCCATAACTGAATTTTAGGCTCCTCCAACCCAAAAGACTGCCTAGAATTACTTCTTAAGGTTGTTATCCATAGGAAATTCCTCCTAGATATCCTTAAAATGTGTTCCTAGCAATCTCCATGGGTAACAACACATGCCTAAGATTGTCATCATTGTGGAAATTAATGGTAATGTTTAATTATGTGGCTGTGACCAATGTGTAAATTAACTATGATTCTTAATTCCATGACCATCACCATTAATGAAATACTAACCATTTTCAATTTAATGACCATTACAATTGTTTTCAAAGTGAATATAAATGGTCACAATTTCTAATTGCACATCATTAAATGATTTTCAAATTGAGAATTGGTGATGATCTTGTAGGGCCCATCACCATTGATATGATAATAGAAATGATGTCAATAGTGAGGGTCATCGAAATCCCATCACCATACATCACTATTGTTCATAGGATATGGTGATGGTCTTTGACCATATCCATATATGTGATCAATAATGATGGTCATTAAAGACCTATCATTAAAAGTTACTATAGTGAGGGTCATTAAAGAATCGCCACCAAAAAAACTATTGTTCATAAAAAATGGTGATGGACACCATCCGTCATTATAATTATTATTGCTAACAGAACTTGAACCTCACCATATCACCTTTACTTTTGGGGATGCTTCCATTGGTGACGCTCAGTTTTTGGTAATGGAGGCCCTTTTGAACATCACCAATATATGCATAAATGGTGAGGGCTATTAAAGTCTCATCACCATAAATCACTATTATTCAAAGCAAATGGTGAGGGACACCATCCGTCACAATAATGATTATTGCTAACGGAAATTGAATGTCACCATATCACCTTTACTTTTGACGATACCAACTTTGGTGACGTTTAGTTTTTGGTTGCGGATTACTTTTTGAATGTCACTGATATATCAATCAATAGTGAGGGCCATTAAAGACTTGTCACTATTATTAATAGGAAATGGTGAGGGACATGACCCATCACAATAATTATTATTGGTGACAGAACTTGAACGTCACCATATTGCTTATACTTTTGGGGATGCCACCTTTGGTGAGGTTTAGTTTTTGGTGACAAAAACACTTTTGAACATAACCAATGAGCTTATGGTGACATTTTTTGACCCTCACCAATGTCTTGTTTTGTAGTAGTGCACACACATTTTGAAGCAAGAGTTAGAGAGGCAAGGTTAACATTTGGAGGATTGATGTGAAGTATTCATCACATGTCACAAGTCAATTTACACCTAATCTAGAGGAGAGAAAACCTTATAATGTTCCTAGGTGGTTTCAAGACCTCTTCCACACCCATATTCAAAGCACACATTCCAAGAGAGGAGGAGCGCCTTGCATAAAACGCTACTCTATTGGCCTATATGTCAGTCATGGTGGCATGAAATTAGAAGGGAACATGTTTATAGGAGTGATTCACATGACAAGTATTTTAATGTGTTGATCCACCTCATAAGATTTAGAAAGAGGGAAATCTAGGCATGTTTCAAGGAATTGCCTAGATTAGGGGATGTTGAGTTGTTCTATGTTATGTTTTTGGGAGAAAATGTAAAGGATACCTCATCTAGGAGAGCACTCCACTTGAAATTGATTTGAGTGATTTTGAAGTGCATTTTATGGAGAAGAAATGGTTAAAAACCCATAGCCTAGAGTAGCGCTCCACCTACAATGAGGATTGTGAAGGCTAAAAGGTAGATTTTAAGGAAATTTCCAACTATCTTGAGGAGAAACCTATCTTGGATAAAGAGATGAATGTTTTATGTGACAAGTTGGTTGATTTTTTTTGTGTGAAGGATGGTTTTCAAGGCCCAATCCATGGTTTAGGGTAAAGTGAAATGATTTTAGACAACAATATTATACTTTCAGACTCATGGACCATGTGCATAGATCCATGGCATCATGCATGCCCTAAATGTGGAATATGTTCACCTATAGATGGGTATGATATACATTAAGTAATTTTAAACACTAGGGATAGTTGTTAATAACTATGGAATATAAAATATTTATGATGCAATTATAATTCATTGGAAACACCAATATTTGCAATAATGGGGATGAATATGGAGGTATATGGAATAGTTTAAGGTCAATAGAAAACTAGTGTTTCATTGGTATGAGTGGGTCTTGAAGTAGGTGAAGGTGCAATTAAAGCTAAGTGGGAACTTTTTAAATAACAAGTGATGTTCCAACTTTAATTAGAAACAAAGGATAATGTATCTGATGTGTAAACACAACTAATCCAAAAAAATTAATGAGCCTACATGATCATCATTATTCTGTAAATAGATCTAAATCAATTATAAATACATATAGGTTTAAACTTTAAACTTGTCCCCTTGAGTTCAACATAAGTCACTTAACAAAAATAGACACCTATGTTTTATTGTTAATTTTTGAGCATTAATTCAACATACTCTAGGATCTTTACTAAGAGAATAACATGTATAGCATATCAAGTATAACAATGCATATCAATCACACCAATCAATCACATGAGAAAATAGATGCACATAGTTTCACTGGGGAAAACCGTAAAGGTCAAAAACCCCACAACTTCCTCAGATATAGAAAGAGCAATGATACAACCAAAGTACAAGAGATAGTCTTCTACTAGCAGCTACTCCTCCTCCTCAACTAGTGCGCCACTTTTTGAGTGATGTAGGAGTGAATAATGATATGATTAAAATAGAGATCTCCCGCTCTCTATTTATACATGACCTGTCCTACCCAATAACCTAGCAGAGTCGAATTGTCTAACTTAGTCTAATAACCCATGGTTAAACTAATCAAGGCTGACCCCACCCTCGGTGGTCTAATAACCCATCACAACAAGTTACGACACTTGTCAATACAAATTACGACACTTCCGTATAGAGGAATAATAACATCTCTATAGGAGTACAATATACATAGGTGAAATACATTCCGAAGTTACATATACATCAACACTCCATCCTAACTAGGAAGGTATTTCTCGACACAGATCTGCTAGCACAAGTCTTCTTCTCTGGATCATCGTCATCATCATTGAATCATCGTTATCGTCACTGCTGCTGCTATCTCAATCAATCTTCGATCTACTCATCATAGGATGTTCTACAGAGCTAGTCCTTTTTCATACTGGATGTAGGCCCACCACCTGCAAGTCTTTATCATTGGCCATACTGTGGAATCCTTAGGACTTATTACGTGCGTCACAAAACCTCACAAGAGCATCCCAGGCTGTTACGAGCACACAGCTCTACTTGTAGGATCTCCCAGGGACATATTATATGTGACCTCACCACAAAACCTCACAAGGGCATCCCAGGCTGTTATGAGGACACAGCTCTACCTATCGGATCTCCTAGGGACATATTACATGTGGTCACCACAAAACCTCACAATAGCATCCTAGGTTGTTATGAGCACACAGCTCTGCCTATAGGATCTCCCAGGGCCAAATTACATGTGGTCATGGCAAAACCTCGCAAGAGCATCCCAGGACTTATTACGAGCACACAGCCCAACCTATCGGATCTCCTAGGGACATATTACATGCCATAGGACAAAACCTCGAAAGATCATTTGCCAGATATCCCAGGGCCAAATTATATGTCCTCCCAAGCAAAACCTCGAAAGAGCATTTGCCAGATATCCCAGGGCCACATTATATTCCATAGGCAAAACCTCAAAAGACTATCTGCAAACCTCCGAGGGCCATATTATATGCTTGTCTACACAACCTGTCCATGGCCACATAGTATCAACTTGATACTCACCATACATCATCATGATGTACATGATCATCCTGATCATCATCACTACATCGTCATGATGCATGTCATCATCGCATGATCATCCTGATCATCGTCATAGCATCATCCTGATGCATATCATCTGGAGAAACATCCTGAAGCTCATCATCCATGATCATCCTGATCATACAATGTATCCACCTGATACATATCATCTAAAGCAACATCCTGAAGCTCATCAACCATCATCACCCTGATCATACAATGCATCCACCTAATACATATCATCATCCATGATCTACCTGATCATATAATGTATCCACCTGATACAAATACAAATACGTGATCCAACTGATCATCACAAGCATCCAACATGATGCATATACATATACATGATACAACTGATCATAACAAGTATCCAACATGATGCATATACATATACATGATCCAACTGATCATCACAAGCATCCAACATGCATGTACAGAGCAGTAATAGGAGCATCGTCCTGATGCTCATCATCCATCGCTTACATCCACAGCCATGGGAAGGATCCTCCTCTCACCATGCTCGGAATGGCCTCTGCAAATGTGTCCATCACTTCTTCCTTGAAGTGTCATCAATCTGAAGAAAACCAAGCCTCTCTCTGAAGTACTCGAACTTAACTCTGGCTAGTGGCTTCGTCAGCACATCTGCAACCTGCTCATCCATCGCAACATACAGGGGCTTCACTGCTCCTCTCTGCACCATATCCTTGATATAGTGGTATTTGATCTCTATGTGCTTCCACCTGTCGTGGAACACTGGGTTCTTGGATAGCTTCAAACAACTCTGGTTGTCACAAAAGATACCAGTAGCATCCAACAGGAGATCAAATAACTCAGACAGTAGCTTCCTCACCCATACTGCCTCACAACTAGCCGAACAAGCTGCAACATACTCTGCTTCGACTGTACTCAGTGCTACGCAGGACTCCTTCCTGATAAACCAAGAGATCACACTTGATCCCATACTAAAGCAACACCCAAAAGTGCTCTTCCTATCTGTAGCACTGCCTACCCAGTATGAATCAACATAACCCTGCAGGTTAAACTTTTGATTTGCATCATACTTGAGCCCATAATCAATTGTACCCTTCAGGTACCTTAGAATATGCTTTACAGCAACCAGGTGAACACCTCTGGGATCTGTCAGGAACTGGCTTAATGTGTTCACCATAAAGCAAATATCTGGTCTTATGTTCGTCAGGTACATCAAGGACCCAATCATCTGACGATAAACAATGACATCAACCAGATCAGATGAAGCATCACACAGAGGATTCCATCATCCCAAACCTCTTCAGCATCTCTACTGCATACTTCCCTTATCCAAGGAGGATTCCATCTACACTCTACCACACCTCCATGCCTAGAAAATAGTGCATCATCCCCAATTCCTTCATCTCGAACTCAGCAGCAAGCTTTCTCTTTGTGTCGGCAATCAAACTATCCTCACCTATTACAAACAAGTCATCCACATACAAGAGTAGTATCACAGGATCTTCTTCCTCAACCTTGTAGCAGAGGTTGGAATCTGCTTTACTCTTAGTAAAGCCCAAACTGGATAGAAAGATGTCTATCCTAGCATATCAAGTTCTGGGAGGTTGCTTCAAGACATACAAGGATTTCTTCAACCTGCACACATATGACTCCTTGTCATGTGTCTCAAAACCAAGTGGCTGCTCCACATACACTTCCTCTTCGACTACACCATTCAAGAAAGCTATCTTGACATCCATCTGGTGTATCTTCCATTTCATCACTGCAGCCAGGGCAAGTATTGATTTGATGGAAGTGTACCTGGCTATAGGAGCAAAATTTTCTTCATAATCAATCCCTTCTTTCTGGGAGAAACCACGAGCTACAAATCTCGCTTTGTATTTCTCTATGCTGCCATCTGGAGCATGCTTGATCTTGTAGATCCACTTGGAAGTCACCATGGACTTCCCTTCAGGTCTTGGGACTACATCCCAAACATCATTCTTCATGATCAACTGGTATTCCTCAACCATTGCATCCTTCCATTCTTTCTTTTCCGCTGCTTCTTCATAACTGGAAGGTTCTTTGTTCATAATGTCACAGAGTAAGGAAACATAGCTGGTATGAGATCTAGTTCTCTTTCTTGGTCTGTGTTCTTCTTCTGGAATGCCATACCTTTCTACATCTTGAATGACCTCTCTAGCCCATGTAGGTTTCGTCTTGTGAGATTTATTCTCACGAGATGGATCTACAGGTCTTTGTGGATCTTCAACTTCATGATCTGATTCTGGAATTGCTTCATTCATGGTGGTGTCTTGAAATCTGTTTTCCTTTGGTTCTTCATGATCTTCAAGAGGTGCCTTTCTTGACTTGATGAAAGCTGAGTTTTCATCAAATCTTGCATCCCTACTGAGATCAATCTTCTTGAACCCTGGAAAGTATATTCTGTAAGCGTTTGAGCTTTCATTGTACCCCACAAAGATGCCTTCTTTCCTGAAGGATCTAGCTTTGTCCTCTTTTCCTTTGGAACATGTGTATATACTGGACAACCAAATATTCTGAGATGGCTGACTTTAGGTTTCTTACCAGAGAATACCTCTTCTAGTGTCTTGTTGTCCAATATCTTGTGAGGTGTTTTGTTCTGCACATATACAGTTGTCCTAGCTTCTTCTTCCCATAGATGCATCAGCAGATCCTGGTCATGCAGCATTGCTCGTGCTACTTCCATGATTGTTCCATTTTTCCTTTCTGCAAATCCATTCTGTTGTGGATTGTAGGGAGCATTCAACTCCCTCTTAATCCCTGAATCACTACATAACTTCTTGAAATCATGTTAAGTGAATTCTCCACCATTGTCGGATCTGAATGTCTTGATCTTCTTATCAGTTTGATTTTCCATCAAGGCTTTAAATTCCTTGAACTTATCAAACACTTCATCTTTGTTCTTCAAGAAGTAAACCCAAGTCTTCCTATAGAAATCATCAATGAAAGAGACATAGTATACATACCCACTCAAAGATCTGGATGACATCGGACCACATACATTGGAGTGGATAATTTCCAAGATTCCTTTAGCTTTGCTTTCATTGCTTGGAAATTCCTTCTTAATGTTCTTTCCTTTTGCACATCCTTTGCAAACACCTTCATGTTTTGTCTTGATTTCAGGAAGACCCTCTATAGCTTTACCTGCAATTGGTAGTGCTCTATAGTGCACATGTGCAAGCCTTCTATGCCAAATTTCACTTGGCTCCATGGATTCATGTACCATGGCATGTTCAGGTTGTCCCTTCAATTTGTACAATCCTACCTCTTGCTCTCCAATCACTACTGCATCATCTATGGTCTTACCCTTTGGCCACATCAGTACTTGGCCATCTAGAAATGCAACCCTCATGCCTTTTGCATCCAATGCAGATATGGAGAGTAGATTCTTCTTGAGCCCAGGTACATATAGAACCTCTTTCATCTTCAAGTACTTTCTAGAGTCTAGGTTGTAAGAAGCTTCACCACTTCCTTTGATAGGATATTGGTAGTCATCCCCAAGTTTCACCTTATGGGGTGACTCATGTTCAGATAGGTTTACAAAAGATTCTTTAAACTCAGTCATGTGTTTGGAATCCCCACTATCAATAAGCCAATCATTACAACCATGAGAAATAGTACTTGTGAGAGCAGAGATTATAACATATTCATCTTCGCTTGATGAGTCATCACTTTCTGGTCTAGCCTTCTTCTTGGGAGGTTCATCATCCTCAACAGCATGAGCATGATATCTCCTTTTGTTATTCTTCTTCTTCTTGTTGAAGTTGTTGTTGTTGTTGTCCCTTTTGTTCTGGGGACAATCTGTAGCAAAATGTCCCTTCTCATTACATGTAAAGCATCTTAGATCCTTCTTATTCTTTTGATGGTTGGGAGAGGATATCTTGTAATGAGATTGCTCCTTCTTGGGCTTGCTTCTTTTGGTGTGAGCTGCGAGAGCTTTATCTTCACATCCCATCTTTTCTTCTCGGGCTACAAGCCTAGCCTCTTCTTGTGAACATTCCTGCCATAGTCTATTGAAGGAGATCAACGTCCTTCTTGCAAAAATTCCTTGAATAAAGGAATCCCATGACCTAGGTAGGCCATTCAGAGTGGTCATGACAATTTCACCATTCTCCACCACTTCATCCACAGCTTCAAGTTGTTCCTTGATCTGAGAGACCTTAGAGAAATAGGATTGAATGGTCTCTCCATTCTGAAACTTTACCCCTTTCAATTGATTCCTCGGAGTCATCTTCCGATTTATGTTCTTCCCTTCAAACAACTTGGTAAGGGAATCAAACATCTCCTTGGGTGTCTTTAGAGATGACACATGTGGTATGAGATGGTCTTTGATATAATCATCAATGATCCTCTTTTACTTGACCAAGTTCTTCTTATGCAAGGCCTTAGCCTCTTCTTCCTTTGGGATAGGGACCTCAGAACTTATGTAAGTATCCAACTCATTTTCTTCCAGGATTAACCCAATCCTATACTTCCATGCTTGGAAGTTATCATCCCCTTCAAGCTTATCCTCAACCTTGGTGTGGTGAGACATCTTAAAGAGTACTTCAAATGGAAATAGAAAATATTTAGGTCTTACCACTTGATTTGCATAAATCTGGATCTCGTGCCCAATTAGGGTTTGTAAAAAAAACCCTAAAAATTCAAAATGTGAATTTCAACTTTCTAAAAGGATGGAAATATGTGCCTTGATGAGATGATCATCCTGGTATATTCAGAATTTGAAATCTGCAAAGTTTGACTCTTCGAAAATGCCTTTTAGTCTTCCCAGATTCACTTAGGAGGACCCTGAATTAGGGTTTGAGTTTCCTAGAGCTTCACCCAACCAAAAATCTCTATCCAAATCTCTAAACTTCGATTTTTCCAAGGATCTTCTAGCTGTGTCCTCAGATTTCAGAAATTCTTATTTTTGTGGAAACCTTAATTTTTAGGGCCAAAAATGAAAGTTCCCATAATTGAATTTTGATTGGACAGAAAGATTCTGCTTGATGAGTAGATTCAATCTACCTTGATGTTTTTCCAAAATATGTGGAGAGAAACCCAATAAACGAGAAACCCTAGTTTCTGCCACTGCACAATGTCTTCTTCTCAGGTTAGCTCTGATACCATGTTCATTTTTGAGCATTAATTCAACATACTCTAGGATCTTTACTGAGAGAATAAAATCTATAGCATATCAAGTATAACAATGCATATCAATCACACCAAGCAATCACATGAGACAATAGACACATAGAGTTTCACTGGGGAAAACCATCAAGGTGAAAAACCCCACAACTTCCTCAGAGATAGAAAGAGCAATGATACAACCAAAGTACAAGAGATAGTCTTCTACTAGCAGCTACTCCTCCTCCTCAACTAGTGCACCACTTTCTGAGTGATGAAGGAGTGAATAATGAGATGATCAAAATAGAGATCTCCCGCTCTCTATTTATACATGACCTATCCTGCCCAGTAACCTAGCAGGGCCGACTTGTCTAAGTCAGTCTAATAACCCATTGTTAAACTAAGCAGGGCCGACCCCACACTCGGTGGTCTAATAACCCATCACAACAAGTTACGACACTTGCGACACTTGTCAATACAAACAATGACACTTCTGTATAGAGGAATAATAACATCTCTATAGGAGTACAATATACATAGGTGAAATACATTCCGAAGTTACATATACATCAACATTTATAAGGTAACCATCACGAGTACAAAAAAACTGATATAAAAAGATATATGAACCTTATAAATGTTTGCATCCTTTCATACAACTCTTCTAGGGTTGATGTCCATAAATGTTAGTGAAAATGACAATGTTATGGACATAACTACGTATTTTTTACTTCTTTCAAGCATTAAGCGCAGGTAACAAACATCTATTAGTGGAATTAGTGGTATTAGGGATGAATTAATGATACCCTTATCATGGCAACAACCAACTCAAAATATTATTTGTATTATACATGTGGAGGGAATAAATTAGGCTCCAAGGTATTCAACAAGGTAAACTTACTAATATAGTAACAAGTAATGTTTAGCATTTTGCTTCTAGTAATAATTTTATCTGAAAACTTTAGGAGATTCTAGAGACAATTTTTCTCAATGTCAAAACCCTGATGTGGAGGAAATTTTTTGTAACAAATTATTTGAGAGGGTATGGGAGATAATTAAATCCATTTTTACATCATTGGATTCATTGGATTCATTTTGATGAATAATTTTACACTATGTTTTTAGTTTCATGTGTTTAGGTGGTTCATCAAGAGATCTTTCTTCCACCAACTACTTATAAAGGCCCATATCCACCCCTTTAAGTATACTTGTTGAAAATATAATTTATACATCATATACCTTCTATATATGATTCATTTAATATTTTATTATGCCCTCTATCAACACCTCTACGTCCCCCTCCAACTTGGAAAATAACTCGACAAGTTTAACATGAATTCATTTTTTGTTGGCTCGTAATACTACACCTTGATGGGATGCTTTGATTTAGTACTCTATTGAATAAATGCCATCCATTTCACTTGTTCTCCTTAGGATTTGTATCTCATATAGTCTACATTTAAAAAATTCCTCATACTTCTAATCATTTCGTTGACCCACAGGCCCATACTCCTAGCAGTTCACATTCTTCATGGTTGGTTATAAATGATTCACCACATTCAACTGGCCTCTTGTCCCATACATGAGCCATAGATCATATGAATTTCAAACCATCACTCATCATCCAACCAATGAGATCCTCCATAGGGTTCCCAACCCTATTTTATTCCATATATCACCTCGCATTCCACTTTACAAGGTGTAGTTATCGGGATGCATTTTCAAGGAAACCATCTGCTTCTATATAACATATCCAAATTCCATGATTATTTTATGAAAAAAAAAATTCATAAAAATTCAAAAGACCAAAATAATTTCAAAACTCAATATTCATACCATTTCTTTGTCCAATAACATTTATTTGTATTGCAAAAATCCTTGTTACTCTTGTTCAAATCATTTACAGCAAGCCACACATGTTTACATTTAATTAAATTAGTCTACAACACATTCCATATCACAATACTTCTCTCTAAAGAACACGATCGACTAAAAATTAGATAAATAAAGATATAATCATATAGGTATTTTAACCATCATTATAAAATAACTTAATGCTAAAAACTATTCCAATGAAAAAATGAACTTAAGGAGCATTAAAGATGACATAGCTAGAATATTTGATAATGTCCACCTCTATCAATATTGCAGAATTCAGATGGCCAAAAAGAATTGGCCATGCCAAAAATAGCTTCATGACACAACTACTAATCCCATTGAAGCATTATTCTTAGTAAGCGCACATGTTTTTCCAACAATATAAATTTTAAGAATGTATAAGTCGTCTGGGATTTAGTGCCAAACATTTCCCTACTGCATGCATGCGTAATTTGTGAATTTGATGCTCAATTTCCAACAACTAGATAAGAAAATAATATTTTGCCTCTATAACTAAGGACACTAATCTAAAACATAGGGCACAAGTTACTCCCTTACTCATAAAACCTAGGGAACAAACTTTAAGGCCTCAAAACCAAATGTTAAATCAAAAAGCAAATTAAAAGCAGGTATTTTAGAAAACTAATTGCAAATGTAATTGCATGCTCACTTGTTTTTATCACTATAATAAATTTGGATGCCAAAATGTTGCAAGATGTCATTGCATAGTAACATAAGACTTTTCAATGCATTTTTAGAAATTGAATTTATGACTGTTTGATCAAATTTTCCTGTGTAGGCACAACCAAATAGGTATTTGTCCAATATATCTTCCTTGAGTGAGGGAAGTTCAAGACGACTATAGGGGAGTGAGATGTCTCATAACAGTAGTAGATGAATAATGAGAAGAGGTGAAAAGGTGAGAAAAAAATTCCACATACGCATGGAAGTTTTTGTTGCCGAAGGAGGAACATGTTCTTATGAGGATGAGAGAAAAGATGGCATCAAGGTGCCCTTGAGGCATAAAAATATACTGAAACATTGGGTACCGAAGGAACTGCCTCTAGTGGACACTAATTTATGTGTCAATAGGAGGATGTGCCACATTGCTCCATCCTCTTTGCATGGCCTAGGGATATTTTCCATGGATGGAATAAAATTAAAAATACATCGGAAAAGAAACTAAATTGGTGGAGTATGTCAGGCCTTGTTATGATTACAACAATTGGATAACATTATTCCAATACATGCCAAGTATGTGGACATACACACTCGCCACAAATTATATACAGCTAAGAAACCACAATCAAGATAAGGGAGGTACTATGTATATTATGGAAGGCCTAAAGTGTTTGGGAACATTACAAGGTTTATAAATAACACATGACACAGAACAACAATAAGAAACCAATTTGCATATTCAACGATGGTGAAGGGAATAGAGTATTTGTATGGGCAATAAAAACAATAGCTCCTGGGGAAGAGCTATTAGTGGATTACTGCTTGAGTCAGAGATATAAAACTAAAAATTTACAAGTATTGATTACGTTATGGTATATCACTTTAACATGACTCTCATTATTGCATTATATTTCATGGGTCTAATTAGATTACAATGTGGAAGGTTGATCGTGGGAAAGAACTAGCTCCAAAACAAGTAAACGATCATTTAATGCATTATGAAAGGAAAATAAAGCTTACCAGAATCCAAATGTTTCAAAACATATAAATAAGAAAGTAAATCATGTAAACCTTGAGCTGCAATATTCAAAGAATCATATGTTAGGAATTGGTATTTATAAAATTTGTTGTCAATAGAGTTATCTTGAAATTTTGACCTCTTATGGTGAACTTGCGATTTTTAGTAAGTTCCATGCTAGGTCATGACAATTCTAGATGAGTGGATTGATTTTTTATACATAAAAAAGAAGTTAAGAATAGTCTGAAAATTATCAACCTATTTAACGGTTCAATAACTGACTCCTTGATAAAACAAACTTGTTACAAGCATGGATTGACAACCCTTCGAGATTGAAGTTCCTTTTTACTAAGAGCTCAATGTATTGCATGGATACATGAAGCTATGAAAATGAGCCCTAGTATATGGATTAGACACTAATAACCATTGCTATGACCCATTGACCACTCACCAATGCCTAGCATTGTGACTAGAAGATGAACCGTGATGTGAACAAGTGGTATAAATTACTCATCTTCCAGTACCTCCAATGATATCATAAAATGAAATTCATTAAGAATTATAAGGTAGATGGGTTTTTCTATAAGACCACCTCTAGTATTTTATCCTTTCTCATTGTCAAGAGAATCCATATAAGGATTACTTGTCATAAGTAATTCTTTAAACCCCCTTAGAATACCTAATATATTCTCTAACTTCTTACCAGAGTAACTAACATATTCTCTAACTTCTTGACTAAAAGTAGAAAAGTTTGAGCTTAAATGTCTTTTAAACGCTAACAATTCAAACAAAATCAGTTAGGTGCACATATATAGTATTAAGTGGTAAACTAAAATTTGTTTTTGGGAAAATATTTTCATTTTAAATATAAAACCATATGCATTATCTAATTTTTAATTGGGCCTTATTGCAACCTTAGGTAGGTAAACTGCATTTTTTTATAATTTGTCCCTTGATCTTTGAATTTCTTTCATTTCTTATACCAGTCACTACATAAAAAATTGGGAACATAACAATCACTGCCTATCAGGATCATTTATATTCTTGTGAATGTTTGAATTTAATTTTATTGCATGTATATTGCCAATGGGGAATCAAAGCATGTATTCATGGAAGAGGATTAGCATAAAATATATATCAGATTAAAAATTGAAAAAATCAGTACCACCTATAAGAATATCTTTCACTTTAATTTATTTCACTTGAATATCTTGTCATCTATAGTACTTTAGTTATACATTGATATGATCTTGTGATATATATATATATTTTTAAATTTTATGATTCTAATTACTAAGGCTTCATGTGGCAGGGTCATGATTGAGGGAAAGCACTAGCTCAAGAACAAGTAAACAATTTCGAGTTTAGAATAATGTGAAATTTAATTTTTTGTATATTTGAAAATTAACTTTTTTTTGTTGAAATATGTAGTCCACTAGACATAATGTTATCACAACAAGTTGTTTGATTCACTTGACCTGATTCAAAGAGTAAAAAAGGCAGTCATAAAGTTGAACAAAGAACTTATTTATTTGATCAAATAGGAACAAATGCCTCAAATAAAAAAATGGGTCAAAGAGGTGATTCAAGCTATAGATAGATATGAGGTATGATAATTTTTGTAACATATGTTCAATTAAGATATTTGTTTCTTTAACTTATAAATTATCTAACGTAATTAAATTTTTCCTTCTTATGTAGCCTCATATGCAAGCAACAACTCCTCAACCCAGTGTTGGCAGTAGTGATGCAAAGATGCCACATCGTCCGGTCACTAGCCACCATATACTAGCTAGGTTGTTCTCCTCTCCACCTTCCATTGATAGTCCCTATAATACGAGTGGTATGCCACCTTCACTGCCTCTTGAAACGACCCCTAAGACTATCACAGTTCTAGTCCCTACGAGTCATGATGAAGGAGGGGACACTTTTGTTGATGGTATGCATTCATATCTAGAATCAACATGTGTTGCAAAGCACGCGGGCACATCCAGGAAAATTTTTGGTGAACAGTCAACTTATTCCAATCAATGGGCCGAATATCCAAGGTATTTTTTAATGTTTCAATTATTACATGTTATCTTCCTCGATCATAAATATTATATACTATTATTTTTAAATTAATGATGCAATTATTTTGGATGTAGGAAGAAACATATTTTATCAATACATGAATGATAAGGAACTGGAATTGTTTGGCACCGCCATATGCACAAGATGGAATTCCCAAAAATCTAACTTGAAAAATGCCCTTACAGACTACCTTGAAGATCTGTTTGGGAGAAATACCTTTAGCACAAGCAGGTTTCTCTCATTGGCTAACAATTATTTAAAAATTGTGAGGAAAATGTATAGGTTTCAACTACAAAATAACCCTATATATGAGTGGCCACTTGTGATTCTTGAGTAGGAGTGGAGGTCCCTTATGAAGTATGTAGAGGAGAAGAAAACAAGAAAAGAAGGAAAAACACCACCCGATCCACAAAGGTACATTACGTTTTTAATTAAATAATTGAATTTTATTATTTTTAAATAAATTTGTGACAGATAACACATTTCAAACTTTTTGCATACTCCTAGACATATGGAAATAAATTAAGCAAAGGCTTGAAAAACATGGCCAGTATAGACTTCGCCAAGGTGTCTATATGAAGTTAGCAGCATGAATTGTGAGTAATGCAACATCTAAACAAAATAATTCATATTGCAACCCAATTTATGTGTAATTTCACCTTCCAATAAAAAAAATCCAGTCTTTTATGAAATACATGGGGATATGTTTGTATCAATAATCACAGAGGAAAACTGTAATCTCACTTTCAAGTTTGGATTTGAAGTTGTGGTTGAATGTCAAAAAATACTGGGGGAGAGCCCTCTATCCATTAAAAAAGAAACAGTAAATAAGCATCTATTTAATTTAACCCTTCATTATTTGTAAAATGAAATCATGTTTGACATCGCTAAAATATGATCAAGTGTTTCTTTATTTATAGTATGGGAGCACCAATCAAAATGATTCCACAAGTGGAAAAAAACATCAAGGTACAGGACTGTAGCTGGGACATGGTTCATCCCTACAGTTACATGATAGTTGTAATGTGGCTATAAAATTGTATATTAATTATTAATTGTGTACTTGTAATAATTGTAATTTTCATTTTTTATATACTTATACATTTATAATTCTTTACTTACAAATTTTTGCATTGTTTCAATGGCGGAGAATGTAGCTAAAGTTCCTCTACGAGAAGAGGACCACGTGCTAACCATTCCAATGGTCTTTACAAGTGCACCATGTAAATAACATTGTAGATATAAAATTTTATATGACTTGTTGATTTTGTACTTTTAACTATTATACTTTTGAATTTATGTATAATCATACATGTATGATTGTGTACTTACAAATTTTAGCATTCTTTCAATGGAAAGGCATGTAGATGAAGTCCCTTTGTGAGCAGAGGAGCACATGCCAACCATTTGAATGGTATCTACTAGTGCACTAGGTAACTAACATTGTAGCTATAAAATCGAATATGACTTATTGATTTTGTACTTTTTATTATTGTTCTTTTGAGTTTCTATATAGTTATATGTTTCTTATGAATTTTTGTGCTATTTCAATGGCAGTTCATGCAACTAATGTCCCATGCGAGTAGAGGAGCACATGACAACAATTCCAATGGTATTAACCAATGAACTAGGTAAATAGATTTGCGTATGTTTTTTTAATTAATGAAAATTTTCAATGATTAATAATTGACCTCATTAACGTAATTATTTTTGTAATTTTAGGTGATCACATGGCCTCACAGTAGCCTCCATGCCACGATTCCTATCGTAGGTGTACACTCCATGGGAGGATGCAAATCCACTCAAGAATAGAACCAGGATAAAAAAGTGGGGGAGTTTGAATGGATTACACACTTATGGAATATGTAAAAAGAAGTAAGAAGCCAAAAAAAATGATCATAGCTATCTCTCAAACATGATAAGTTGCTATTCGATGGTCCTCAATATCATTGATTCATTGTGCATTTGATACTATATCATAGTTTTGGAATGGAATAAGATTCCTTCTACTACAAATTTATTTCCTATTTATGATTTATATGGGTGAATGATGATTTTGTGCGAATGGTATCTTTTGATTCCTATGTGTGATGTATCTGGATGAATGGTATGCTTTGGAATGTGTCTTATATGATCCAAGCTATGCAAATCAAGAGACAAGTCACTCTACATACAAAGAATCTTTTCACCAATAAGTGCATCAAGAGGAAAATAATTGAAATAATCTATAAAAATATCCCATAAAACAAAATGAACTATTGCTCGCATTCATCATAGAAACCATATATATCCTATAGGATCTCCCTCTTCTACACCTACTTGATGAAAGGTCCTCTTTCCTTATTTATTTTTATGTTCCCTCGATACCTAGGCCGACCTTTTAATGCCCCATTTGAAATTATTTGACATTAATATGAATTCTAGTGTCGCTATTTTTACCTTTGTATTGAAATCATGATGCTTGAGACATGGCCTCATATGACATAATATTTGGATAACCTCAAATTGGTACTAACAATCATACACATCAATGATGATCCTAAAGATTCTAGTGTTACGTGAGAGGTCACATTATACATATCGTTGTAGTATCCCTAAAAATTGGTGTCAATCATTACTTGTGTGGCCTTATCCATTGAAAGTTACTAACTTGAAGACTGACTTATATCTTATTTCAATATCAACAAAATCATATAGATTGGTAAATAAGTTTGCCACCTATGGTATATAATTATGCATTGATATGAATCACTGAAATGTAGTATTTGTATCTTATAAGGGTTTGTAAAGCTTGAAGTATATGCACGCTACTTAAAGACTAACTTCTATCTTATAGGAATTTGTATTGGACTTATCATAGTAGCGAATTTGTGTTGGACCTATCAGAGTAGGAAATTTGATGATGTACAGTTAATTTTTAGCATTTAACAGGAAACTTTTATTAATTTCCTAGAAATAACCACAAAATTAGGTTAACGAGAATGAAAAGTACATCCAAAAGCTAAATATCATTTTCTACCCATGCAAGTTGTCATTTATCATTGTGTTAACTAATCCAATAAGGTTCTCAATATGAGAATCATTACAACATTGAATTTGGTTAATCCTAGACCTTAATATGAAGCCCCACTTACTGGATAATGTTGTTTAACGTTGAACAATATTGAATCATGAATTATTTGATCCCTTCATGGTATTGTCTATTTTAGAACAACTATCGTTTGAGTTGGTTCATTTATTGTTAGACCTTATGTTTCCTAAAACTTTTGATTTAATTTCTAGTGACTTCAAAGTTGGATTTATAGATCATTTTCATTAAATTGTTTTGATGCTTATGCTTCATATTGAGTAGTTCACACATATTAGATGTAATTTGTAATATGCATCTAGGATGAAATTAAAATCCAAGTGAATAATATAATAAGGTCTAAAATTTATAAAGCTTCATTATCATTAGATAAGTCATTGCTTGAGAAATTTTAGTACAGGAAAGATTGGTTTGGCATAGAGACTTAATACGATAAGTATTTTTTGATGGATTCAATATGCTACAAGGGAATGATGGTTGCAACTAGAAAAATATCCCGTTAGGAGGAAGCATTACCACAAGAAATAGTATTCTAGTAGAAATAAATCTCTATTACTCATCATGCCCTTTTCCTATTGCTTCAAGCTACCTATAAAAATATCATTATCATAAAATTGAATGTTTCTTTTTCGTATCATAAAATTGAATGTTTTTTTTTTTATTATTATGTGAAACATCCATTCAATATAGCATGAAAGGGATATGATATTGTGGTGATTTTCTACAAATCATAAACCATCTCACACTCTCCAATGTGGCAGACAACAATATATGACATAGGGATGCATTGTATTGGAGGCTCATTGTTTCCTGAAAAGGGAGTGAATTCCTATATGTGTTTTCTTAATTGATAGGGAAAGTTATTGTTATAGCTAAATTTGGCACTTCTCTATATGTGACAACGCTTACACCTTTTGGTCGCACGATCACACTTCATGAGGTTACTATGAGTCACACAAAAAGAAATTTGGGATGGAAGGGACATATTTGGGATATCAATAGGATTTTATTACCTCATTCATGGTCCATTTTATGGTTTGGAATATTATTAACATTTTTGGAGACCAAAACTTCTCCTAAAAAGCCCTAGAAATGATAGTTTTTCACCATTTTTTCACAAAAACGCTAGTGGCACATGGTTCACTTGCATATTTTTTGCCAAAAACCTGGTTGTACATGATTCACATGCATGTTACATGCTTTGTTTCTCTTGTACACTACCGTGTACCTCAAAAATACCAAAAAAATATATAAAGTCTTGAAAAATTTGTGGTTTGGGTGGTTTTGGAACCTCCTCTTCTAGTCATAACTAATTCCTCATCGACCTTACCTTATTCATTTCATATATGAGAGAGAGAGAGAGAGAGAGAGAGAGAGAGAGAGAGAGAGGACCATGAAAGGGGAATTATCCCATTCTAATGTTATGATGGAGGAATTTGGACTCACATCCCCCTCACTTGTGCCCTAACTGCTCATAAACCCCAGCACATTTTATCAGAGGTTGGGATCCTTGGAGGAGAGAAGCAGGGGACCTTGAATCTTGGTTTCATGAAGTGACATGTTTGAAGGAAGGTAATTTGATGTACTTTATTCATTCATTAATAAATATTGGACATTTTTCCCTTTCAAAATAGCTTTGTTCATGTATATTTCAAATTTGATTACAATTTGATGTTTTATGTTATTTTGAATATCAATATTTATATGTAGTCAAATTGGTTTAAGGAAGGTTTGAAGTGGTTTTGCATGTTCCTTTATTGGATATAAAGAGGATGAATAAAGGAGAGGCTTGGATAAACCTTCTATTGTAAGGTGCATACCCTATGAAACCCTAAATATTGTGCTTCTTTATTGTATTTGTAGAACTCTAGATGTTTTTCTTTCACCCCAGTACGTTGGTGGCCTCACCCCATCCATAAGGAAACTTTCCCTAACAACAGTTATTGATCATATCCTCCCCCTATTTCTCATGTTTTCACCAGAATGCATCTACATGCTTATCATGAATTCTACTAGCATGTTTCTAGCAGGATTGGAGAGTTCACCACAATAATTTCACTTCAGCAAAACCCTTGAAAACTTGAGTTTGCAGTAAATAGAGGTCATAATATTCATGTTTGGAAAGAACTTCAATTTCTTTATGAATATAAGCTAACATTTCTAGATGTCCAGGGGATTCAAAACTTGGGTATTTGGTAGGTTCTCCAAGTTTGATAAAGTGTTGAGTTATAAAAGGAGGATGGATTAGAGCAAGATATTATTTCAATATTTCCTCCTTATACTTGGATCCAAAATCCTTTGATTTCTTATCTTTTGTAAATATTAATAGAATTCGTGTTGAGACACTAAACAATTGTGATAGTCCTATAGGTGACTGTTCACTTACATAAGTTGTTATTCAATTAATATCATATGAACTCAAATTTTGATGATTGTGGGATAAACTAAAGGTTTACTAAACTTTAAAGGAGAAATAAAACCAATACATATCAATCTAAGCATGTGAGAAAACTAACAATGAAGTGCTTGAATTTAGTTGAACATGTTATGAATGAAATTTTATACTTGGATGGTTTTAGTGCAGGTCTGGATGATTTTGTTCTTGCTCACTATGTTTCTCAGATAAATATATTTACAAAAGGGCTAGGAAATGAGCTTATTGAATATCAAGGCTTATGAAGAATATGAGAGGTTGAAGATATGATAATGATTGGGTTTTAAAATGAGACTGGTATACAATTTTGTCCCTGTTGCAACATGTTGATTTAATTTTTCCCTATCCCTTCGCGACCTTACCTACTACATGTCATACCAACAATATTTTACAACTTCCTAACCAAACCAACCTAACATATTGCTCATGTGACCACATCGTTGAGATAATTGAATCAAGAGAAAAAATTATAAGGTATTGGGAGACTATCTCTCAAGGATTTGATATAAAATATCGAAGGGATGTTGTTTAAAGATAATCTCGTAACCACATTTTAAGAATATGAATATTGTATGTCCACGCAAATTCAATAACCATGAAGAGTTAGGGGAGAGTCCCCTAAATTTGATTCTTTGTCAAAAGTTAGGAGATGAAAGAATATCCTCCAATATTTTCATGACAAGCTCATCCGATCTTTATATTATCCTAGATAAAGTAGTCCAATCCACCTACTTTTTTACACTAACCCCTCCATTGGTAACAATCAAGATGTCTTCGATTTCTAGCTCCAGTCAAGATTCTACCTCCCCAGGAATAAGAAGTATGTATAGCAAGTTTAATATTTTTTCATCTACTACCAACCATAGAAACTTGATACACAAGTATGAACTATTTTAGTTATAAGAGGATGAAAACACTACCCCATGGAAGGTACCCTCACCGTTGAACTTGGCCCCAACAACTGCACCATTTCCTAAATTGAAATAACATTTAACTAAGTTCTCTAGTGCTAGGGTCATTTATGTTAGAAAATATCTTAATAGTTTTTAAAAAGCATGCCATAATATACGAACCCATGAAAATGACACGTTTATGTTCCTCTTCATTATTTCTTTGAAGGTAAGGAAACAATTGATTTATTTAATATTCCTCCTAAATATTTTTCAACTCGGACAGAACTTTGTTACTAGTTCAAATTTACCTTTGGGCATCCCCAAAGTTTGATTGACCTACTAAAAATCTATAATAATTTGACCTTCAACTAGGGAGAAACCATCAAATCATTTAACCTTCATTTCACCAAGATTTACAATAAAATCCCCAAGGTTATTAGACCTCACAGTCAAGTTCCCTTAATGCACTATTACAATAACAGGCCATATTCCTACCACCATTACTTGGAAGAGAAAAGTGCCAACAATATGGGGTCAACTTTATAGACCTAGTTATAATATGATTAAATAGTAGCAAGAAACCATTGGAAAGATCAAATATGTAACTCTTGTCCTTTGCACCCACCCTGAAATCACTACAACCTTCAAAACAATGTATTTATAATTTTGAATTTTGAATTTTAAACCTAAATTAAATTTATATGAATAAATTATTATTTCTTTTAAAGCATATATTCATTATATAAATCTAACTTATATTAATTAAAATTAAAACTCAATCATCTATTTATATAAATATTAATATTATTTAAATATATTAATCATTTATTTATATAATTTTTTTATTTTAAAAACTCATAGATTTAACATTGCATTTATTTTATTTTAAAGTAAAACTTATAATACTTATTCCATAACATATATGAATTTCTAATTTAATTTATTCCTTTATTTTGCATTATTTTTAAACAAATATGTGAGCAATTCAAATTTAAAATATAATCTCAATAAAAATAATGCCAACACCATATGAATCCATATATCCCTTATAATAGCACGTATTGTTTTAAAGCCATATTACTCTATATTTATTTTGAAACAACTTTATTATAGCTTTAGTATCGTTATGAAACAAATATCCGTAATTTTAGTTCTATTTGTTATAGTACATTTAAAAATATGCCTACCATAAAGTAAGTATTTATAGGAATTAAAAATATATGCTATCATATTGTGTAACCCATCGTGCATGTTGTTCTCAAATCAATATTCCATTGTCATATCACACTCACTTGATTTTAGATTAAATTATGTGATTTTAGTTTGTTGTTTTAGTACACTTTAATAGCTCGTACACCAATAAGTAAGGAATAAGTAATGATTTCCTTTAGAATTTAAAAATATATATTAAATTGAAAACTATTTATATAACTTTGATTTTTAATAAAGTTGTTAGTATTTTTTATATTTGATAAATTATTATTTTAAAGTATATTATATATTGAAAAGTAATTATATAATTTTGATGTTGAATAGAGTAATTTATGTTTTTGGTATTTGTGATTTATTTTATATTGAAATATAAAGAGTATTTTTTTTCTAAGTATTTTAGTACATTTATATTATATTCAAAAGTAATATAAGAGTACTCTTTTCATATGAGTACTTTACTTACAACATTGATATGGTTAACTATGGGTTTTCATTCACCATTTAAAATTTGACAAATAGATATCTTTAACTCAACCAATGCCACCTCAACCATTATAGATGATGACATCCTCTAGAATGTAATTGGTTCTTTAAAAGTTGATTTTGATAGTACATTTTTTGTTTTGAGGCCCATTTTTTACCTCAAAATTCCCAATGCTTGGGATCATAATCCATATTTATCTAGATGACCTTACTATCAACTCTAAGCTAGGAGAGGATCATTTTGATCACATCGGGAAGGTATTTTTGTGTTGTAGAAAGTACAATAATGAGGCAAATCCATATTTGGTATATTTTCAAGTAAAATTCTTAAACATATTGAATCTAATTATGGAAAAAAGTATAGACCATGAACAAGTATGATATATTCAAAACCTTCATGTCCCTTCCATTAAAAAGGTAGGTAAATTAGTATTTCATGGGAATTTTGTTTTCAATGGTTTATTCCAAATTTCGCCAAAAATGGTTTTACCCATTCATAACTTGCTAAAGAAAGATCAAGCATTTACCTAGTCTTCTAATATCAAGAGGGCATTTGTTGATATTAAAAATTCCACTTAATCTACACCTGTGCTTGTTAAGCCTAATTTATCAAAGGAATTCATTATTTACATAAATACCACGAAAGAGGTTACTTTAACCATCCTCTTATAAAAGGATAATGAAAGTTTCAAAAAACCAATTTCCTTCATGAGACAAAGTTTTTCTAACACTAAGCTTAAGTATACTTTGATTGAAAAATATGCTTACTCTTTCATCGAGGCTATTGGGAAATTTAGATACTTCATTCTTGATAAGAATATATTAAAGTAAAGGTAACTTTGCTTAGAGATAAAAAAAAATTCTATCAGGAAAACTTTCCCACTTGCTTAGTAATATTTAGGAACATGACTTGAAAATCACCACCTCACACATGATAAAGGGGGGATAATTGGCACTTCATTTGGCTTAGCATGTAAATCCAAGCATACAGCATAATCATGATGATGTTTCCCTTCTACTCTATACCTTATTGAATATGAAAATTTTGATATAGCGCATCATCATTTATATCAAAACATCATTTACTATCTTTATAATTAATATTTCCCCCCACATATTAAGAGTCATCAGCGAACAAGGCTTAGCATGGAGGCTTCAAAATACCTTAAATTTGGTGCTTTATTATTCTAAAGGTTTATCGATGGCATGCTCATGTGTTTTGGTGATAAAGAAGCTTCCAATGGCATGCTTAAAAGCCTCCATGGCATGGTTTATTAGTATGTTCAAATTGGTGGAGATTTTGCAACTAGGGCTATTGCTCTAATATCCTCTAGAATGGTTATTATTGGCCTTCAATTTTTAGTGATTCTTACAAGTTTTTGCAAATTCTTGATGAGTGTTGATGAACAATACAAAGAGAAATTTCTTTGCAATGCCATTACAACCAATGATCCCTAAGTTTACTTTATCCAAATGGGGGTTATATTTTTTTAATCTTATTAACCCTCCCCATCTCGTCCTCCCCCTTGTCTCTCACCTTTTCCCACTTTCTCTCTCTCACCATCTCCCACCCTCTCCCACTCCCCCTCCCCCTCCCTCCCTTGTCATCGCTCACACCCTCCCCTTACCTCCCCATGTACTCCTCCCCTTTCTCCTCCCCCCTCATGTCGCTTTCCCCTGCTGCCCCTACCTCCCCCCTCTCTCTTTCTACCCCTCTCTCCCCCTTCCATTTCTCCCTCTCCACCTCCACCTCTCTCGCCCTGCTCCCCCCTTCCCCTCTCCCCTTACTTTTATATCCCTCTCCCCCACACTATCCCCTGTCCTCGTACCCTCCCCCACTCCCTCCCTCCCTTCATCGCCCCCTCCCTCTCTCCTTTCTCCCCAAACCCATCTCTCCCCTTCACCCTATCTCCCCCTCTTTCATGTGCCCTCTACCTCTCCCCTTTACCTCTCCCACTTCTTCTCTCCCTCTAACCCCCACCCCCACTCACTCCCCTACTCTCTCATTCCCAACTCCCTTCCCCTCTCCTCCTACTCTCCTATTCTCTCCCTCTAACCCTCCCCCTCCCTCGACACCTACCTCTAGCCATCCCCTCACACCTCCTAACCCCTACTCCACATATTTCCCACTTCCCTTCCATGCCCTTTTCTTCACCTCCCTCCATGTCCCCCACTTACCCTCGCCATTCCCTTCCTCCTCCTCCCTTCCCATCCTCTCACAAGATCCCCCACACCCTCCAACTTCCCCTCTCCCTTCCCCTCCCCCTTCTCTCCCATATCCCCAACCTTCCCCCATTCTAATTCTCTCTACCCCTACCTCCCCAAGCTCCCCCTAACCCCCTCTCTCCCTCAATCCACTCCTTGCTACGCTATGCTACTCCATCCATCCTCTTCTATCTCCCTCCTATACCCCCTCCTCCCCAACCTCCCTCCACTGCAAGCTTCCCCTGATTCCAGTCCTTCCCTACCCTCCTCTACCTCCCCATCCCCCACCCCCTCCTCTCCTTAATCACTTCACACCCCACTCCCCGTTCATCCCTCCATCCCACACCTTCTGTTTCCTTCTCCCCCATTTTTCCTAACTCTGTCCCCCTCCTCCACTCCTGCATTATCCTTTTCCCTCATACCCCCTCTCCCTCTCCCTCTTCCTTTCCTCTCCCTTTTCCTTTCCTCTCCCTCTAACTTCTTTCCCTCCTTCCCTCCTTGCCCCGTCCTTCTCCCCTTCCCCCTTAAACTCTAGCATGCACTACCCATTCTACCCCTACCATATCCCCCCCATATCTCCATCCTCCCCTTCCTCTCCCTCTCACACTCTCCCCCTCTTCCCTCTTCTCCTTCCCCCAACCCACTTCCTGTACTGTCCCTCCCCCTCTTCCCTACCACCCTATCCCACTTCTTGTACTCTCCCTCCCACTTCCTGTACTCTCCCTCCCTACCACCCCTCTCTCCCTCAATTTTCCCCATAACCCCTCCCACCCTCACCCCATCCCATGCTCACCCTTTCACTTGCATTCACTCTCCCTCTCTCTCCCCTTCCCTCCACCTCCCCCACCCCCTCCTCCCCTTGCTCCTTCCAAACCTCAAGCTCCCATCCATCCCTCTGCCTAACCCCTCTCTTTCCCTCTCCCCTATCTCTCCCACCTCCCTCCCCCTCATCCTCTATCGCATCATCCCTCTCCCTCTCCCTCCCTCTCACTACTTTCCCTCTTCCCCTCCATGTATCCCTTCCCCTTCCCTCTCTCTCCATTTCCCTCTCTCCTTATTTCACTTCCTCCCCCACTCACCCTCTCCCTCTATCCCTTCATCTCCCACTCTCCCCCTGCCTCCCTCCCCCATGTTCACCCCCTCCATCACTTTCTCCCCTTCTATCCCTCATTTTCCCTTGCACCACCTCCCACCCTCCCCCCATTACCCTCTCCCCCTCCCCACTCCCCTACTTTATCCTTCTCTCTCCCCTCTCCCCCCTCTCGCCCTTCTCTCTCTCACCCTCTATCACTCTCTCTCTCCCTCTCTCCTTCTCTAACTCTCTCCCTCTCCCTCCCTCTCCCCATCACCCACCCCCCTCCACCTCCCTCATCATCTCTTGCAATGTCAACTTTCCTTCCCTCTAACCCCTCAACCTACACCTCCTATGACTACCCCACTCCTGCCCTCAGCCCCTCCCTCTCCCTTGCTTAGCATTTCTCCCCCTTCCCCACCTCCACCTCTCTCCCGCCTTCCCCTATCACCTTGCTTCCCCATCTGATCTACCCCACAGTCTCCCATTACCCTACCCTACCCCACTCCTTCTCTCTCCCACTTCCCCCTTCCCTCTCCCCCTCCCTCTCCCCCTCTCTTTCCTGCCTCCTCTCTCCCCTCCCCCCTCTATCCCCCTCTTCCCTGCACCCCATACCTCCACCCTCAGCCTCTCTCCCTCTTCCATGCACCCCGTATGTTTTCCCTTGAACTTTGTCCCCCTCTCCCTCTCACTCCCAATCCCACCTCCCTTCCTCCTTCCTCCCCTTCTCCCTCCCCCACTCTAACCATCTACCTCCCTTGTTACCTACCTCTCTCCAATCCCTCACTCCGCCTATCACCTCCACCCCCTATACCCTCTGCTACCCAGTACCCCTCCCTTCACTACTATTTCCCTCCCTCCTTATCACCTACTCCCCTTCCCCCTCCCACTCATCCTTCCCCTTACCCCTATCTCTCCCTTCCCCACCTATATTATACCTCCCCCCTCCCCCTCCACCTCCCTACTCTTACTCCACCCTCCCATTTCCAACCCTTATCCTGCTCCCCCTCTTCCTCCTCCTCTCCATTTCTCCCTTCCTCTCCCCTTCCTTCACTTATTCTCTCCCTAACTCTCTCTCTCCCCATCTTCCTCACCCCTCTCTTCCCCCACTCTGCCTTCCCCTCTCTACCCCATTCTGCCCCTCCCCTTCTCCTTCTCCCCCTCTCTCACCTCTTACCATCTCTCCCCCTACCACTCACTCACACTCTCCCGCAAACCCCCTCTCCCCCCCTTGACCTCTCCCGCACTATCTCTCCCTTGTCACCCTCCCTTCTATACCCCCTTGCTTACTCCCACCATCCTTCCTTTCTACCCCTTTCCCCCTCAAACATCCAGTCCCTCCTTTTGTCACTCCCCTCACTCCCCACTCCACCCTCCCCATGCTCGCCCTACCACCTACTCACCCTCTATCCTTTCCTCCCCCCTCCCACTCTCTCCCTCCCCTCCATCTCCCCCTGCTCCCACTCTCACACCCTCTATCTCCATATCCCCCCTCTCTCATCCTCTCCCTACACCCATCCTCTCCCTTCACATCATCCTTCCTCCCTCTTATCCCCTCCCCCCCCTTCTCACCCTCCACTCTTAACCTTCCCTTCTCCCCTCTCCCCCATTCTCACCCTCCACTCTTAACCTCCACTTCTCCCTCTCTCCATTCCTCTTCCAATTGACCTCTACCTATCCCTGTCCCCTTTTATCCCTTTCCCCTTGTCTCCATTAGCACACCTCCCTCCCTTACCCTCCCTTCCTCTCAGCCTCCCTCTCTCACCCTCTCCCCTATAACACCTTCTTCCACTACCTTACCCACCCCCTAACTCCCCCACCAAAACATCCACCTGCTTATCAACCTCTCCCCCTCCATCTCTCCCTCTCCCTCGCTATCCCTACCCCTCTCCACCTTCCTCTCTCCTTCTCTCTCCCACCGCCTCTATCCCCCACCTCTCACTCCCTACTTGACTACTTCCTCTCGCCTATCCCTCTTTCCAACATGCACCTCTTCCCCCCAATCCCCATCCGCATCCTCCTACTCCTTCTCCCTCCCTCTCCAGAGACCCCCTCTTTATCAAATCTCTCCATCCCCCCCTTCCTCCCATCATTCCACCCTACCTTCTCCCTTCCCCTTCTCCCCATCCCACTCTCCCTCCCCCTCTCTCCCCCCCAGCCTATCGCTACCTCTCTTATGCCCCCATCCCTCTCTTCCTCTCTCCCATCACCCCTCTACCCCATTCCCCTACCACCTTCCCCCTCCCCATCCCCTCTCCCCTCCCTCTCTCCCTTTCCCCCTCCATCTCTCCCTCTCTCCCTCCCCCCTCTCTCTCTCTCCTACCCCCACTTTCCCCCTCCCCCTCCCCCACCAAATCTCTCCATCTATCTCTTCCTAGCCACCTACTCCCCCTTATCCCCATTACCCCCACTCTCCCTTCCTTCCCCCCTCCCTCCCTTGCTCCCCACCACCCATTTCCCCTCTAACCCTCTACCCCTCTCCCTCACTCCCCCTCCCTCTTTCCCTCTCTTCTGTTCCCTCTCTCCCCCTCCTGTCAATCACCCCCTCTCTCCTTACCTACATCTCCTGTCATCCCTCCACCTCCTCCCTCCACCTATGTCCCTTTTGCTCCCTTCACCTCCTCCCTCCCCCTCTCCCCTACAAAACCCTCATCCCTGCCACTCCCCTCTCTCCATCTCTTTCATTCTGAACTCCCTCTACCTCACCCCTCAACATCCACCACCTTATCCCCCTTTCCCCTTCCCTCTCTATTCATCCCTCACTCTGCACACTCACTTCTCCCCTCGCTCCCCCTACCTCTCATAGTCCATCCTCTCTCCACTTATTCTACTCCACCTCCCCCCTCCCTCTCCATCGTACCCCCTCTTTAACCCCTCCGTGTCACTCATCCCCCCTCTCTCCCAAATCCTCCCCTTCTCACTTTCCCCCTACCCCTCTACCATCCTCTCTCAACACCCTCCCCCTCCCCCTTCCTACTCTTCCTCTCCCTCTTTTATTTCCTCTCCCCCTCCCTATTCTCCTCTCTCCCCCTCTCCATTTCCACCAACTACCTCTCTCCCCTCAACCACTTCCCTTCCCTCTATCTCACAATCCCCCTTTACCCCATTCCAATTCCCCACCCTCCCACTTCTACCCATTCTCTCTTCATTACCCCCACTCTTTATCACTTACCCCACTCCCCCTCCCCCTTCCTCCCATCACTTCCCACTCCCATATCTCTTCCCACTCTCCATCTCCCTCTCCCACTTTCCACCTGTCCACTGTCAACCTCCCTCTCTTCCTCTCTCCCATGACCACTCTCTCCATGTTCCCCTATAACCTCCCCCCTCTCCCTACCCTTCCCCAGGCCCTTGTCTCCCATATCACCTCAATACCCACTCCCTCTCTCATCCCCCAACCACTCCTACTCTCCCCCTCTCCCCCTCTTCTTGGATACCCCTCCCTCCCTCCTCCTCTTCCCCGCCTCCTCTCTCCCCTTTCTACTACACTTCCCACCCTCCCTCCTCCATTCCTCACCACTACAACTCCCTCCTTGTCTCCCCCTCTCTCCCTCCCTCTCCCCATCTCCTCACTCCACCCTCCCCCTCCTCCCCCATCTCCCCAAAATCCCAAATCTCCCTCCCTCCACCCCTCCTTTCCTCGCTACCCCCCATCTCCCCCAAACCCAAAATCTCCCTCGCTACCCCCCTCCCCCTTCCTTCTCCCTTTCCACCACCTATATACCCCCCCTCGACCACTTCCATTCCCTCTATCCCACATCCCCCCTTTACCCCACTCCCCTTCCCATCCTCCCACTTCTGTCACTTCCCTCTCCATTTCCCCCACTCCCCCTCCCCCTTACCATCTTCCTTCCCACTCTCCCTCTCCCTCTCCCTCTCTCCACCTCTCCCCTGTCCCTCTCCCTCTCTTCCTCTCTCCCATGACCCCTCTCTGCATGTTCCCTTATAACCTCACCCCTCCTGTAGGAACAAGGTTCCTTAATAATAGAATAGCCAATACAAGTAGTGTAAGAAAGCCATAAATGGCTAAGTAGTAATGTAAAAATGAATGTATGATAGATGATTTTAAATTACAAGGAAGCTCACCTTTTATAGGCTTTGAGCATGTGTAGTGAAGGGTTACACCCTTTCACTTAATAACTAATAAACTATAATTAATACATTATTTTATATTCGTTACATTGCCTTCCCCTTAAGGGAAACTTTGTCCTCAAAGCTTATTTGACGACAATGATTACGTCTGATTTTTTTGCTTGTAATTTTATTTCTTGATCTTTAGTCTTTGCGACATTTGATGAAACGAGGCAATACGAGTTATGAATTCCCCAAAAGAATTGTGGCATCGTCTCTGATGTGTTCCATCCCAAATCTAGTTTTATTAAAGCTATTTGATGGACTTGTGGGATGGGTCTTCTTGTTTGTTGTTTTGTATTTTGATTTGATGTTCTTGCTTGTCTGACATCATCTCTCCTCCATGTTTGTTCATTTTGACCCTTTCGTTGGTCAAAATGACGTTTATAATTGGGGTGTCGATAAGGAGTTTTTGTTGTTTGTTCTTCTATTGGACTAACTTCATTTTTTTCTGTATAGATGACTGGATTTGTATTTGCTTATTTTTCCTCAACTTGTTTTTTTGAGCCCAAAGGTTTTGATATCCTCTTATGAATGTTCACCAACTTGTTTTCAAGTGAATCTTTATCATTCTTAAGATTCCTGATCGTTTCTTCTTGCGATTTTGCATCGTCTTTAAGCTCTAATAGTTTCTTCCGGAGATCTTGATTTTCCTCCTCTTTATTTTGATGGTTATGTGCCCTATCTTTTGCTTTCTTGACTTGAAAGAGAAACTTCTGATTATGATCTCTTAAACGCGATATCTCTTCTTCTTTGTCCCTGATGACTTTGTCTAATTCTTTTTGCATCTTTTGTCTTCATTTTTTATCTTCTTGTGAAATCATCTTCGAAATGTCTTTGAAATATTCAGATGACACATCCTTTGAATCTAATTTCATTGAAACATCCTGCAATGTGATTTGTTTTTTCTTGTATGAAAACATTAAAAACTTTTTCTTCATATTTAAGATAAATGATCCCAATGTTTCCATCCAGGGTGAACCTAGAATGATGTCGACTTCGTTTGGATATATAGTTGAAACATTGAATTGGGATGTGAACTTGTAATCCTTAATTGTTAGTTGTAAGTTTGTAATTTCATATTGCTTCTCATCGTAGTTATCTGTCTTTTCGATTATACTTGATTCTGGGATTAATAATTGATTTGCCAAACTGTTGCTAATGTGATTTTCCAGTATGGTAGGACAAATAGCAATACTAATATCTTTTCCTTGAATAGTTCCCTCAAGTTTTATTATGCTATTGGCTACTTTTGAATAGGTCTTAGGGAATATTTCTTGATTTCCACTATAAGACTCCATATTTGTTCGATAATAATAATTATTAATTTAATTAATTAATAATAGTACTATTATTAATGTTATATAAACTATATATATAGTTTAATATATAATTTTTTTTACACTAAAATAATTATTATTTCAAAAATAATAATTATCATAATAGTGTTATTGAATTAAGCAATGAGGGGGTTTAAAAAAAATAAAAATCTTATAACAATAATTTTATAATATTTAATTTTTGGTTTTTTGTTGTATGCAGGTGTACATGGGCAAATGGAGGCAAGGAGAGGATGGAAGGGGAGGTTTCAGAGAGTGGAGGTGAGGGATGGCGGAGGCCGCGTGGCAAGTGAGGACGGTGGCAACAACCAACTCAAAATATTATTTGTATTATACATGTGGGAGAATAAATTAGGCTCCAAGCTATTCAACAAGGTAAACTTACTAATATAGTAACAAGTAATGTTTAGCATTTTGCTTCTAGTAATAATTTTATCTGAAAACTTTAGGAGATTCTAAAGACAATTTTTCATAATGTCAAAACCTTGATGTGGAGGAAATTTTTTGTAACAAATTATTTGAGAGGGTATGGGAGATAATTAAATCCATTTTTACATCATTGGCTTCATTGGATTCATTTTGATGAATAATTTTACACTATGTTTTTAGTTTTATGTGTTTAGGTGTTTCATCAAGAGATCTTTTTTCCACCAACTACTTATAAAGGCCCATATCCACCCCTTTAAGTATACTTGTTGAAAATATAATTTATACATCATATACCTTATATATATGATTCATTTAATATTTTATTATTCCCTCTATCAACACCTCTAGGTCCCCCTCCAACTTGGAAAATAACTCGACAAGTTCAACATGAATTCATTTTTTGTTGGCTAGTAATACTACACCTTGATGGGATGCTTTGATTTAGTACTCTATTGAATAAATTCCATCCATTTCACTTGTTCTCCTTAGAATTGTATCTCATATAGTCTACATTTAAAAAATTCCTCATACTTCTAATCATTTCGTTGACCCACAGGCCCATACTCCTAGCGGTTCACATTCTTCACAGTTGGTTATAAATGATTCACCACATTCAACTGGCCTCTTGTCCCATACATGAGCCATAGATCATATGAATTTCAAACCATCACTCATCATCCAACCAATGAGATCCTCCATAGGGTTCCCAACCCTATTTTCTTCCATATATCACCTCGCTTTCCACTTTACAAGGTGTAGTTATCGGGATGCATTTTCAAGGAAACCATCTGCTTCTATATAACATATCCAAATTCCATGATTATTTTATGAAAAAAAAAATTCATAAAAATTCAAAAGACCAAAACAATTTTAAAACTCAATATTCATACCATTTCTTTGTCCAATAACATTTATTTGTATTGCAAAAATCCTTGTTACTCTTCAAATCATTTACAGCAAGTCACACATGTTTACATTTAATTAAATTAGTCTACAACACATTCCATATCACAATACTTCTCTCTAAAGAACACGATCAACTAAAAATTAGATAAATACAGATATAATCATATAGGTATTTTAACCACCATTATAAATTAACTTAATGCTAACAACTAATTCCAATGAAAAAATGAACTTAAGGAGCATTAAAGATGACATAGCTAGAATATTTGATAATGTCCACCTCTATCAATATTGTAGAATTCAGATGGCCAAAAATAGCTTCACGACACAACTACTAATCCCATTGAAGCATTGTTCTTAGTAAGAGCACATGTTTTTCCAACAATATAAATTTTAAGAATGTATAAGTCATCTAGGATTTAGTGCCAAACATTTCCCTACTGCATGCATGCGTAATCTGTGAATTTGATGCTCAATTTGCAACAACTAGATAAGAAAATAATTTTTTGCCTCTATAACTAAGGACACTAATCTAAAACATAGGGCACAAGTTACTCCCTTACTCAGAAAACCTAGGGAACAAACTTTAAGGCCTCAAAACCAAATGTTAAATCAAAAAGCAAATTAAAAGCACGTATTTTAGAAAACTAATTGCAAATGTAATCGCATGCTCACTTGTTTTTATCACTATAATAAATTTGGATGCCAAAATGTTGCAAGATGTCATTGCATAGTAACATAAGACTTTTCAGTGCATTTTTAGAAATTGAATTTATGACTATTTGATAAAAATTTCCTGTGTAGGTACAACCAAATAGGTATTTGTCCAATATATCTTCCTTGAGTGAGGGAAGTTCAAGATGATTATAGGGGAGTGAGATGTCTCATAACAGTAGTAGATGAATAATGAGAAGAGGTGAAAAGGTGAGAAAAAAATTCCATATACGCATGGAATTTTTTGTTGCCGAAGGAGGAACATGTTCTTATGAGGACGAGAGAATAGATGGAATCAAGGTGCCCTTGAGGCATAAAAATATACTGAAATGTTGGGTACCGAAGGAACTACCTCTAGTGGACACTAATTTATGTGTCAATAGGACGATGTGCCACATTGCTCCATCCTCTTTGCATGGCCTAGGGATATTTTCCATGGATGGAATAAAATTAAAAATACATCGAAAAAGAAACTAAACTGGTGGAGTATGTCAGGTCTTGTTATGATTACAACGATTGGATAAGGTTATTCCAATACATGCCAAGTATGTGTACATACACACTTGCCAAAAATTATATACAGCTAAGAAACCGCAATCAACATAAGGGAGGTACTATGTATATTATGGAAGGCCTAAAGTGTTTGGGAACATTACAAGGTTTATAAATAGCACATGACACATAACAACAATAAGAAACCAAATTGCATATTCAACTATGGTGAAGGGAATACAGTATTTGTATGGGCAATAAAAACAATAGCTCCTGGGGAAGAGTTATTAGTGGATTACTGCTTGAGTCAGGGATATAAAACTAAAAATTTACAGGTATTGATTACGTTATGGTATATCAATTTAACATGACTCTCATTATTGCATTATATTTCATGGGTCTAATTAGATTACAATGTGGAAGGTTGATCGTGGGAAAGAACTAGCTCCAAAACAAGTAAACGATCATTTAATGCATTATGAAAGGAAAATAAAGCTTACCAGAATCCAAATGTTTCAAAACATATAAATAAGAAAGTAAATCATGTAAACCTTGAGCTGCAATATTCAAAGAATCATATGTTAGGAATTGGTATTTATAAAATTTGTTGTCAATAGAGTTATCTTGAAATTTTGACCTCTTATGGTGAACTTGCGATTTTTAGTAAGTTCCATGCTAGGTCATGACAATTCTAGATGAGTGGATTGATTTTTTATACATAAAAAAGAAGTTAAGAATAGTCTGAAAATTATCAACCTATTCAACGGTTCAATGAACTGACTCCTTGATAAAACAAAATTGTTACAAGCATGGATTGACGACCCTTCGAGATTGAAGTTCCTTTTTAGCAGGAGCTCAATGTATTGCATGGATACATGAAGCTATCAAAATGAGCCCTAGTATATGGATTAGACACTAATAACCATTACTATGACCCATTGACCACTCACTAATGCCTAGCATTGTGACTAGAAGATGAACCATGATGTGAACAAGTGGTATAAATTACTCATCTTTCAGTACCTCCAAGGATATTATAATACGAAATTCATTAAGAATTATAAGGTAGATGGGTTTTTCTATAAGACCACCTCTAGTATTTTATCCTTTCTCATTGTCAAGAGAATCCATATAAGGATTACTTGTCATAAGTAATTCTTTAAACCTCCTTAGAATACCTAATATATTCTCTAACTTCTTATACCAGAGTAACTAACATATTCTATAACTTCTTAACTTGAAGTGGAAAAGTTTGAGCTTAAATGTCTTTTAAACGCTAACAATTCAAACAAAATCAGTTAGGTGCACATATATAGTATTAAGTGGTAAACTAAAATTTGTTTTTGGGAAAATATTTTCGTTTTAAATATAAAACCATATGCATTATCTACTTTTTAATTGGGCCTTATTGCAACCTTAGGTAGGTAAACTGCATTTTTTTATAATTTGTCCCTTGATCTTTGAATTTCTTTCATTTCTTATACCAGTCACTACATAAAAAATTGGGAACTTAACAATCACTGCCTATCAGGATCATTTATATTCGTGTGAATGTTTGAATTTAATTTTATTGCATGTATATTGCCAATGGGGAATCAAAGCATGTATTCATGGAAGAGGATTAGCATAAAATATATATCAGATTAAAAATTGAAAAAATCAGTACCACCTATAAGAATATCTTTCACTTTAATTTATTTCACTTGAATATCTTGTCATCTTTAGTACTTTAGTTATACATTGATATGAGCTTGTGATATATATATATATATATATATATATATATATATATATATATATATATATATATTAATTTTACGATTCTAATTACTAAGGCTTCATGTGGTAGGGTCATGATTGAGGGAAAGCACTAGCTCAAGAACAGGTAAACAATTTCGAGTTTAGAATAATGTGAAATTTAATTTTTTGTATATTTGAAAATTAACTTTTTTTGGTTGAAAAATGTAGTCCACTAGACATAATGTTATCACGACAAGTTGTTTGATTCACTTGACTTGATTCAAATAGTAAAAAGGGCAATCATAAAGTTGAAAAAAGAACTTATTTATTTGATCAAATAGGAACAAATGCCTCAGATCAAAAAATGGGTCAAAGAGGTGATGCAAGCTATAGATAGATATAAGGTATGATAATTTTTGTAACATATGTTCAATTAAGATATTTGTTTCTTTAAATTTTAAATTATCTAACGTAATTAATTTTTTCCTTCTTATGTAGCCTCATATTCAAGCAACAACTCCTCAACCCAGTGTTGGCAGTAGTGATGCAAAGATGCCACATCGTCCGATCACTAGCCACCATATACTAGCTAGGTTGTTCTCCTCTCCACCTTCCATTGATAGTACCTATACTACGGGTGGTATGGCACCTTCACTGCCTCTTGAAATGACCCCTAAGACTATCATAGTTCTAGTCCCTACGAGTCATGATGAAGGAGGGGACACTTTTGTTGATGGTATGCATTCATATCTAGAATCAACATGTGCTGCAAAGCACGCAGACACATCCAGGAAAATTTTTGGTGAACGGTCAACTTATTCCAATCAATGGGCCGAATATCCAAGGTATTTTTTAATGTTTCAATTATTACATGTTATCTGCCTCGATCATAAATATTATATACTATTATTTTTCAATTAATGATGCAATTATTTTGGATGTAGGAAGAAACATATTTTATAAATACATGAATGATAAGGAACTGGAATTGTTTGGTACCACCATATGCACAAGATGGAATTCCCAAAAATCTAACTTAAAAATGCCCTTACAGACTACCTTGAAGATCTGTTTGGGAGAAATACCTTCAACACAAGCAGGTTTCTCTCATTGGCTAACAATTATTTAAAAATTGTGAGGAAAATGTATAGGTTTCAATTGCAAAATAACCCTATATATGAGTGGCCACTTGTGATTCTTGAGCGGGAGTGGAGGTCCCTTATGAAGTATGTAGAGTAGAAGAAAACAAGAAAAGAAGGAAAAACACCACCCAATCCACAAAGGTACATTACATTTTCAATTAAATAATTGAATTTTATTATTTTTAAATAAATTTGTGATTGATAACACATTTCAAACTTTTTGCATACTCCTAGACATATGGAAATAAATTAAGGAAAGGCTTGAAAAACATGGCCAGTATAGACTTCGCCAAGGTGTCTATATGAAGTTAGTAGCATGAATTGTGAATAATGCAACATCTAAACAAAATAATTCATATTGCAACCCAATTTATGTGTAATTTCACCTTCCAATAAAAAGAATCCAGTCTTTTATGAAATACACGGGAATATGTTTGTATCAACAATCACAGAGGAAAACTGTAATCTCACTTTCAAGTTTGGATTTGAAGTTGTGGTTGAATGTCAAAAAATACTAGGGGAGAGCCCTCTATCCATTCAAAAAGAAACAGTAAATAAGCATCTATTTAATTTAACCCTTCATTATTTGTAAAATGAAATCATGTTTGACATCGCTAAAATATGATCAAGTGTTTCTTTATTTATAGTATGGGAGCACCAATCAAAATGTTTCCACAAGTGGAAAAAAAACATCAACGTACAAGACTGTATCCGGGACATGGTTCATCCCTGCAATTACATGATAGTTGTAATGTGGCTATAAAATTGTATATTAATTATTAATTGTGTACTTGTAATAATTGTAATTTTCATTTTTTATATACTTATACATTTATAATTCTTTACTTACAAATTTTTGCATTGTTTCAATGGCGGAGAATGTAGCTAAAGTTCCTCTACGAGAAGAGGACCACGTGCTAACCATTCCAATGGTCTTTACAAGTGCACCATGTAAATAACATTGTAGATATAAAATTGTATATGACTTATTGATTTTGTACTTTTAACTATTATACTTTTGAATTTATGTATAATCATACATGTATGATTGTGTACTTACAAATTTTAGCATTGTTTCAATGGAAAGGCATGTAGATGAAGTCCCTTTGTGAGCAGAGGAGCACATGCCAACCATTTGAATGGTATCTACTAGTGCACTAGGTAAATAACATTGTAGCTATAAAATCGAATAGGACTTATTGATTTTGTACTTTTTATTATTGTTCTTTTGAATTTCTATATAGTTATATGTTTCTTATGAATTTTTGTGCTATTTCAATGGCAATTCATGCAACTAATGTCCCATGCGAGTAGAGGAGCACATGACAACCATTCCAATGGTATTAACCAATGAACTAGGTAAATAGATTTGCGTATGTTTTTTTAATTAATGAAAATTTTCAATGATTGATAATTGACCTCATTAACTTAATTATTTTTGTAATTTTAGGTGATCACATGGCCTCACAGTAGCCTCCATGCCACGATTCCTATCGTAGGTGTACACTCCATGGGAGGACGCAACTCCACTCAAGAATAGAACAAGGATAAAAAAGTGGGGGAGTTTGAATGGATTACACACTTATGGAATATGTAAAAAGAAGTAAGAAGCCAAAAAAAATGATCATAGCTATCTCTCAGACATGATAAGTTGCTAGTTTATGGTCCTCAATATCCTTGATTCATTCTACATTTGATACTATATCATAGTTTTGGAATGGAATAAGATTCCTTCTACTACAAATTTATTTCCTATTTATGATTTATATGGGTGAATGATGATTTTGTGTGAGGTATCTTTTGATTCCTATGTGTGATGTATCTGGATGAATGGTATGCTTTGGAATGTGTCTTATATGATTCAAGCTATGCAAATCAAGAGACAAGTCACTCTACATACAAAGAATCTTTTCACCAATAAGTGCATCAAGAGGAAAATAATTGAAATAATCTATAAAAATATCCCATAAAACAAAATGAACTATTGCTCGCATTCATCATAGAAACCATATAAATCCTATAGGATCTCCTTGTTCTACACCCACTTGATGCAAGGTCCTCTTTCCTTATTTATTTTTATGTTCCCTGGATACCTAGGCCAACCTTTTAATGCCCCCTTTGAAATGATTTGACATTAATATGAATTCTAGTGTCCCTATTTTTACCTTTGTATTGAAATCATGATGCTTGAGACATGGTCTCATATGACATAATATTTGGATAACCTCAAATTGGTACTAACAATCATACGCACCAATGATGATCCTAAAGATTCTAGTGTTACATGAGAGGTCACATTATACATATCCTTGTAGTATCCCTAAAAATTGGTGTCAATCATTACTTGTGTGGCATTATCCATTGAAAGTGACTAACTTGAAGACTGACTTATATCTTATTTCAATATCAACAAAATCATATAGATTGGTAAATAAGCTTGCCACCTATGGTATATAATTATGCATTGATATGAATCACTGAAATGTAGTAGTTGTATCTTCTAAGGCTTTGTAAAGTTTGAAGTATATGCACGCTACTTAAAGACTAACTTCTATCTTATAGGAATTTGTATTGGACTTATCATAGTAGGGAATTTGTGTTGGACCTATCAGAGTAGGAAAGTTGATGATGTACAGTTAATTTTTAGCATTTAACAAGAAACTTTTATTAATTTCCTAGAAATAACCACAAAATTAGGTTAACGAGAATGAAAAGTACATCCAAAAACTAAATATCATTTTATACCTATGCAAGTTGTCATTTATCATTGTGTTAACTAATCCAATAAGGTTCTCAATATGAGAATCATTACAACATTTAATTTGGTTAATCTTAGACCTTAGTATGAAGCCCCACTTACTGGATAAAGTTGTTTAATGTTGAACAATATTGAATCATGAATTATTTGATCCCTTCATGGTATTGTCTATTTTAGAACAACTATTGTTAGACCTTATGTTTCCTAAAACTGGTTATTTAATTTCTAGTGACTTCAAAGTTGGATTTATAGATCATTTTCATTAAATTGTTTTGATGGTTATGCTTCATACTGAGTAGTTCACACATATTAGATGTAATTTGTAATATGCATCTAGGATGAAATTAAAATCCAAGTGAATAATATAATAAGGTCTAAAATTTATAAAGCTTCATTATTATTATATAATTCATTGCTTGAGAAAATTTAGTACAGGAAAGATTGGTTTGGCATAGAGACTTAATATGATAAGTATTTGTTGATGGATTCAATATGCTACAAGGGAATGATGGTTGCAACCAGAAAAATATCCCATTAGGAGGAAGCATTACCACAAGAAATAGTATTCTAGTAGAAATAAATCTATATTACTCATCATGCCCTTTTCCTATTGCTTCAAGCTACCTATAAAAATATCATTACCATAAAATTGAATGTTTCTTTTTTGTATCATAAAATTGAATGCTTCTTTTTTTTTATTATGTGAAACATCCATTCAATATAGCATGAAAGGGATATGATATGGTGGTGATTTTCTACAAATCATAAACCATCTCACACTCTCCAATGTGGAAGACAACAATATATTACATAGGGATGCATTGTATTGGAGGCTCATTGTTTCCTGAAAAGGGAGTGAATTCCTATATGTGTTTTCTTAATTGATAGGGAAAGTTATTGTTATAGCTAAATTTGGCACTTCTCTATATGTGACAACACTTACACCTTTTGGTCGCATGATCACACTTCATGAGGTTACTATGAGTCACACAAAAAGACATTTGGGATGGAAGGGACATAGTTAGGATATTAGTAGGATGGTATTACCTCATTCATGGTCCATTTTATAGTTTGGAATATTATGAACATTTTTGGAGACCAAAACTTCTCCTGAAAAGCCCTAGAAATGATAGTTTTTCACCATTTTTTCACAAAAACACTGGTGGCACATGGTTCACCCGCATATTTTCTGCCAAAAGCATGGTTGTACATGATTCACATGCATGTTACATGCTTTGTTTCTCTTGTACACTACCGTGTACCTCAAAAATACCAAAAAAAATATAAAGTCTTGAAAAATTTGTGGTTTGGGTGGTTTTGGAACCTCCTCTTCTAGTCATAACTAATTACTCATTGACCTTACCTTATTCATTTGATATATAAGAGAGAGAGAGAGAGAGAGAGAGAGAGAGAGAGAGAGAGAGAGAGAGGACCATGAAAGGGGAATTATCCCATTCTAATTTTATGATGGAGGAATTTGGACTCACATCCCCCTCACTTGTGCCCTAACTGCTCATAAAACCTAGCACATTTTGTCAAAGTTGGGATCCTTGGATGAGAGAAGCAGGGGACCTTGAACCTTGGTTTCATGAAGTGCCATGCTTGAAGGAAGGTAATTCGACTTACTTTATTCATTCATTAATAAATATTGGACATTTTTCCCTTTCAAAATAGCTTTGTTCATGTATATTTCAAATTTGATTACCATTTGATGTTTTATGTTATTTTGAATATCAATATTTATACGTAGTCAAATTGGTTTAAGGAAGGTTTGAAGCGGTTTTGCAGGTTCATTTATTGGATATAAAGAGGAGGAATAAAGGAGAGGCTTCGATAAACCTTCTATTGTAAGGTCCATACCCTATGAAACCCTACATATTGTGCTTCTTTATTGTATTTGTAGAACTCTAGATGTTTTTCTTTCACCCCAGTACGTTGGTGGCCTCACCCCATCCATAAGGAAACTTTCCCTAACAACAGTTACTGATCATATCCTCCCCCTATTTCTCATGTTTTCCCCAGACTGCATCTACATGCTTATCATGAATTCTACTAGCATGTTTCTAGCATGATTGGAGAGTTCACCACAATAATTTCACTTCAGCAAAACCCTTGAAATCTTGAGTTTGCAGTAAATAGAGGTCATAATTTTCATGTTTGGAAAGAACTTCAATTTCTTTATGAATATAAGCTAACATTTCTAGATGTCCAGGGGATTCAAAACTTGGGTATTTGGTGGGTTCTCCAAGTTTGATAAAGTGTTGAGTTATAAAAGTAGGATGGATTAGAGCAAGATATTCTTTCAATATTGCCTCCTTATACTTGGATCCAAAATCCTTTGATTTCTTATCTTTTGTAAATATTAATAGAATTCGTGTTGAGACACTAAACAATTGTGATAGTCCTGTAGGTGACTGTTCACTTACATAAGTTGTTATTCAATTAATATCATATGAACTCAAATTTTGATGATTGTGGGATAAACTAGAGGTTTACTAAACTTTAAAGGAGAAATAAAACCGATACATATCAATCTAAGCATGTGAGAAAACTAACAATGAAGTGCTTGAATTTAGTTGAACATGTTATGATTGAAATTTTATACTTGGATGGTTTTAGTGCAAGTCTGGATGATTTTGTTCTTGCTCACTATGTTTCTCAGATAAATATATTTACAAAAGGGCTAGGAAATGAGCTTATTGAATATCAAGTCTTATGAAAAATATGAGAGGTTGAATATATGAAAATGATTGGGTTTTAAAATGAGACTGGTATACAATTTTGTCCCTGTTGCAACATGTTGATTTTATTTTTCCTTATCCCTTCACGACCTTACCTACTACATGTCATACCAACAATATTTTACAACTTCCTAACCAAACCAACCTAACATATTGCTCATGTGACCACATCGTTGAGATAATTGAATCAAGAGAAAAAATTATAAGGTATTGGGAGACTATCTCTCAAGGATTTGATATAAAATATCGAAGGGATGTTGTTTAAAGATAATCTTGTAACCAAATTTTAAGAATATAAATATTGTATGTCCACACAAATTGAACAATCATGAAGAGTTAGGGGAGAGTCCCCTAAATTTGATTCTTTGTCAAAAGTTAGGAGATGAAAGAATATCCTCCAATATTTTCATGACAAGCTCATCCAATCTTTATATTATCCTGGATAAAGTAGTCCAATCCACCTACTTTTTTACACCAACCCCTCCATTGGTAACAATCAATATGTCTTCGGTTTCTAGCTCCAGTCAAGATTCTACTTCCCCAGGAATAAGAGGTATGTATAACAAGTTTAATATTTTTTCATCTACTACCAACCATAGAAACTTGATACACAACTATGAACTATTTTAGTTATAAGAGGATGAAAACGCTACCCCATTGAAGGTACCCTCACCGTTGAACTTGGCCCCAACAACTGCACCATTTCCTAAATTGAAATAACATTTAACTAAGTTATCTAGTGCTAGGGTCATTTATGTTAGAAAATATCTTAATAGTTTTTAAACAACATGCCATAATATACGAACCCATGAAAATGACACGTTTATGTTCCTCTTCATTATTTCTTTGAAGGTAAGGAAACAATTGATTTATTTAATATTCCTCCTAAATATTTTTCAACTCAGACAGAACTTTGCTACTAGTTCAAATTTACCTATGGGCATCCCCAAAGTTTGATTGAACTACTAAAAATCTATAATAATTTGTCCTTCAACTAGGGAGAAACCATCAAATCATTTAACCTTCATTTCACCAAGATTTACAATAAAATCCCCAAGGTTATTAGACCTCACAGTCAAGTTCCCTTAATGCACTATTACAATAACTAGCCATATTCCTACCACCATTACTTGGAAGAGAAAAGTGCCAACAATATGGGGTCAACTTTATAGACCTGGTTATAATATGATTAAATAGTAGCTGGAAACCATTGGAAATATTAAATACGTAACTCTTGTCCTTTGCACCCACCTTGAAATCATTACAAGTAATGGAAATGGGAATAAATAATTACTCAATTATCTTTGGCAGGGATTGTAAATCCTTAACAAATGGATATATGTCTATAGACAACATACAAATGATTGTCACAAAAGGTCCCAAGAATATCATTGTGTATTGAGAAGATTGAACTTCACCTTACACTAAGAGTCTTCATGATCCTAACACAAACAATAGAAAACCTGAAATTGGTATTTATTCCATCTCTATGGGAGAGGAAAATTCATCCCCTCACAAACTGTTTGCTAACATTGATGATCATATACATAACATTCACTTTGTTATTTCTTTTTTCAATGAAGGTAACGATGCAAGAATTGTGTTGTATTCTCCCTTAGGAACATTCACAAATTCTTATGAATTAACTTCACCTATACCAATAATATTGTTGAATTTGGGGCTCTCCCAATAGGGTTGGAAAGTGCTATAAATTTAGGTTTCAAGCACTTAAATTTGTTTGGTGATTCCAAACTAATTATAAACGTAGTTAGAAAGGTCTATACTTCAACTATTAATTATTAAAACAATACACTCAACTAGTTTGGGATCAGATTTCAAGCTTTCTAGAATTCAATATAACTTATATTCATAGAGAGTTAAAAATATATTGTTGATAAATTAGCTACCTATGCTACACAACCTTACAGGAATATACTTTATGATATACCAAATTGCACCATTGTGTCCCTTTACAAATGTTGCACCCCTAACAAGTCACAACATAAAGTACTAGAAAATATTTTCTTATGATGAAATCATTTGTGCTATCTTGACGAAATAGCCCATAAACAATGTTGAAATCATAATCCTTGAGGAAAACAAGTTTCCTAAAGGCTTAATGGATCTAGAAGAATATTTCTCTCCAATTAATATCATAAATAAGGACCAAGATGCAAAAGAAACTTCAAAGAGGAAATCTAGGAATGCCATCCCGATTAACATTGGCACAGACGATGAACCTATAATCTTGAAGATAGGGACCCATTGTTCATATTTTGAAAAATAGAAACTCATGGAACATTTTCATGAATTTTTCAGATGTCTTGGAATTGTCACATGTTTACTTACATCACTTTGACCAGGTATTTCAATGTGCCATTCCTATCAAGGAAATCATTCTACTTATCCGACAAAGAAAAAAACTAGTCAATCTTCCACTAGAGGCCACTATCAAAAAAGAAGTGGACAAAATGATTGAACCCCATATAATATTTATCATAAAATAATGATAATGGATTGTGAATCTAGTTCTAGTCCAAAATAAAAATGGGTATATCCACTTATGTATAGAATTTTAAGCCCTCAATAATCCCAATGTAAAGGAAAACATCCCAATCCTAGCGTGGAGTTGATCTTGCAACAAGTTGTAGGGTCACAAATGATGCATCTCTTTAATAATTTTTTTGGTTACAACCAGATCCACCTCAAGTGAGAAGATAGATAGAAAACCACATTTACAACCAGATGGGGACGTGATGATTTACGTTAGGGGAATTTTGAGTTCTGAAATGGGCCTCATCAGAGATATAATAAAATATTATGAATTAGGCATTTTGTGGTGGAGGTATATTTACAACTCAAATTTTACACTACAACCAATGTAACTATGGTTAAGTTAAATTGAAAAGATGTCTAAAAATAAAATCAATAAAAAATCTACATTGATGTGACTAAAAATAGAGTACTTTTGAATACATAAATTGCTTTGGAATATAATAAGATAAATGTACTTATAGTATTCACAAAATAAAATAAAGTAAATTAGTTTTAAATGTACTTATTCAATATTCAAAATATCTCCTTTTCACCCAACAATGTTTAAAATATATTTATAAAACAATGTATTTATAATTTTGAATTTTAAACCTAAACTAAATTTATATGAATAAATTATTATTTATTTTAAAGCATATATTCATTATATAAATCTAACTTATATTAATTAAAATTAAAACTCAATCATCTATTTATATAAATATTAATATATTTTAAATATATTACTCATTTGTTTATATAAGTTTTTATTTTAAAAATTCATAGATTTAACACTGCATTTATTTTATTTTAAAGTAAAACTTATAATACTTATTCCATAACATATATGAATTTCTAATTTAATTTATTCCTTTATTTTGCATTATTTTAAAATAAATATGTGAGCAATTCAAATTTAAAATATAATCTCAATAAAAATAATGCCAACACCATATGAATCCATATATCCCTTATAATAGCACGTATTGTTTTAAAACCATGTTACTATATATTTATTTTGAAACTACTTTATTGTAGCTTTAGTATCGTTATGAAACAAATATCCGTAATTTTAGTTCTATTTGTTATAGTACATTTAAAAATATGCCTACCATAAAGTAAGGATTTATAGGAATTAAAAATATATGCTATCATATTGTGTATCCCATCGTGCATGTTGTTCTGAAATTAATATTCCATTGTCATATCACACTCACTTGATTTTAGATTAAATTATGTGATTTTAGTTTGTTGTTTTAGTACACTTTAATAGCTCGTACACCAATAAGTAAGGAATAAGTAATGATTTCCCTTAGAATTTAAAAATATATATTAAATTGAAAACTATTTATATAACTTTGATTTTTAATAAAGTTTTTAATATTTTTTATATTTGATAAATTATTATTTTAAAGTATATTATATATTGAAAAGTAATTATATAATTTTGATGTTGAATAGAGTAATTTATGTTTTTGGTATTTATGATTTATTTTATATTGAAATATAAAGAGTATTTTTTTTCTAAGTATTTTAGTATATTTATATTATATTCAAAAGTAATATAAGAGTACTATTTTCATATGAGTACTTTACTTACAATATTGATATGGTTAACTATGGGTTTTCATTCACCATTTAAAATTTGACAAATAGATATCTTTAACTCAACCAATGCCACCTCAACCATTATAGATGATGGCATCCTCTAGAATGTAATTGGTTCTTTAAAAGTTGATTTTGATAGTACATTTTTTGTTTTGAGGCCCATTTTTTACCTCAAAATTCCCAATGCTTGGGATCATAATCCATATTTATCTAGATGACCTTACTATCAACTCTAAGCTACGAGAGGATCATTTTGATCACCTCGGGAAGGTATTTTTGTGTTGTAGAAAGTACAATAATGAGGCAAGTCCATATTTGGTATATTTTCAAGTAAAATTCTTAAACATATTGAATCTAATTATGGCAAAAGTATAGACCACAGACAAGTATGATATATTCAAAACCTTCATGTCCCTTCCATTAGAAAGGTAGGTAAATTAGTATTTCATGGGAATTTTGTTTTCAATGGTTTATTCCAAATTTCGCCAAAAATGGTTTTACCCATTCATAACTTGCTAAAGAAAGATCAAGCATTTACCTAGTCTTCTAATATCAAGAGGGCATTTGTTGATATTAAAAATTCCACCTAATCTACACCTGTGCTTGTTAAGCCTAATTTTTCAAAGGAATTCATTATTTACATAAATACTACTAAAGAGGTTATTTTAACCATCCTCTTATAAAAGGATAATGAAAGTTTCAAACAATCAATTTCCTTCATGAGACAATTTTTTTCTAACACTAAGCTTAAGTATACTTTGATTGAAAAATATGCTTACTCTTTCATCGAGGCTATTGGGAAATTTAGATACTTCATTCTTGATAAGAATATATTAAATTAAAGGTAACTTTGCTTAGAGATAAAAAAAATTCTATCACGAAAAATTTCCCACTTTCTTAGTAATACTTAGGAACATGACTTGAAAATCACCACCTCACACATGATAAAGGGGGGATACTTGGCACTTCATTTGGCTTAGCATGTAAATCCAAGCATACAACATAATCATGATGTTGCTTCCCTTCTACTCTATACCTTATTGAATATGAAAATTTTGATATAGCGCGTCATGATTTATATCAAAACATCATTTACTATCTTTAGACTTAATATTTCCACACATATTAAGAGTCATCAGCGAACAAGGCTTAGGATGGAGGCTTCAAAATACCTTAAATTTGGTGCTTTATTATTCTAAAGGTTTATCGATGGCATGCTCATGTGTTTTGGTTATAAAGAAGCTTCCAATGGAATGCTTAAAAGCCTCCATGGCATGGTTTATTAGTATGTTCAAATTGGTGGAGATTTTGCAACTAGGGCTACTGCTCTAATATCCTCTAGAATGGTTATTATTGGCCTTCAAGTTTTAGTGATTCTTACAAGTTTTTGCAAATTCTTGATGAGTGTTGATGAACAATACAAAGAGAAATTTCTTTGCAATGCCATTACAACCAATGATCCCTAAGTTTACTTTATCCAAATGGGGGTTATATTTTTTTAATCTCATTAACCCTCCCCATCCCACCCTCCCCCCTCTCTCTCACCTTTTCCCACTTTCTCTCTCTCACCATCTCCCACCCTCTCCTACCCCCCCTCCCCCTCCCTCCCTTGTTATCGCTCACACCCTCCCCTTACCTCCCCATCTACTCCTCCCCTTTCTCCTCCACTCTCATGTCACTTACCCCTACTGCCCCTACCTCCTCCCTCTCCCTTTCTACCCCTCTCTCCCCCTTCCCCTCTCCCCTCGCTTTTATATCCCTCTCCCCCACACTATCCCCTACCTTGTACCCTCCCCCACTCCCTCCCTCCCTTCATCGCCCCTTCCCTCTATCCTTTCTCCTTGAACCCATCTCTCCTCTTCACCCTGTCTCCCCCTCTTTCATGTGCCCTCTATCTCTCCCCTTTACTTCTCCCACTTCTTCTCTCCCTCTGACCCCCACCCCCACTCACCGCCCTAACCACTCATTCCCAACTCCCTTTGCCTCTCCCCCTCCTCTCCCATTCTCTCCATCTAACCCTCCCCCTCCCTCAACACCTACCTCTAGCCATCCCCTCACACCCCCTAACCCCTACTCCTGATACTTTCCACTCCCCTTCCATGCCCTTTTCTTCACCTCCCTCAATGTCCCCCACTTACCCTAGACATTCCCTTCCTCCTTCTCCCTTCCCACCCTCTCACAAGATCCCCCACACACTCCAACTCCCCCCTCCCTTCCCCTCCCCCTTCTCACCCATATCCACAACCTTCTCCCATTCTAATTCTCTGTACCCCTCCCTCCCCAAGCTCCCACTAACCCCCCCTCTCCCTCACTCCAATCCTTGCTACCCCATCCAACTCCATCCATCCTCTTCTATCTCCCTTCTGTACCCCCTCCTCCCTTACCTCCCTCCACTGCAAGCTCCCCCTGATTCCCCTCCTTCCCTACCCTCCTCTACCTCCCCATCCCCTACCCCCTCCTCTCCTTAGTCACTTCACACCCCACTCCCCCTTCATCCCTCCATGCCACCCCTTCCCTTTCCTTCTCCCCCATTTTTCCTAACTCCATCCCCCTCCTCCACTCCTACATTGTCCTTTTCCCTCACACTCCCTCTCCCTCTGCCTCTTCATTTCCTTCCCTCCAACTTCTTTCCCTCTTTCCCTCCTTGTCCCCCTCCCCCTCCCCTTCCTTCCTACCCTCTGCCTCGCATCACCCACACTACCCCTACCATATAACCCCCATCTCTCCATCTTCCCCTTTGTCTTCCCCTCACCCTCTCCCACTCTTCCCTCATCTCCACCTCCCCCCCTCCCACTTCCTGTACACTCCCTCCCCCTCAAACCACCCCTCTCTCCTTCAATTTCCTTTATAACCCCTCCCACCCTCCCACCATCCCATGCTCACCCCTTTTGCTCCCATTCCCTCTCCCTCTCTCTCCCCTTCCCTCCACCTCCCCCACCCCCTCCTCCCCTTACTCCTTCAAAACCTCAAGTTCCCATCCATCACTCTGCCTATCCCCTCTCTTTCCCTCTCCCCTATCTCTCCCACCTCCCTCCCCCTCATCCTCTATCACGTCATCCCTCTCCCTCTCTCTCCCTCTCACTACATTCCCTCTTCCCCTCCATGTATCCCTTCCCCTTCCCTCTCCCTCCATTTCCCTCTCTCCTTATTTCATTTCCTCCCCCCCTCACCATCTCCTTCTATCCCTTCAGCTCCCACTCTCCCCTTGTCTCCCTCACCAATCTTCACCCCCTCCATCACTTTCTCCCCTTCTATCCCTCATTTTCCCTTGCACCACCTCCCACCCTCCCCCCATTACCCTCTCCCCCTCCCCACTCCCCTACTTTGTCCTTCTCTCTCCCCTCTCCCCCCTCTCCCACTTCTCTCTCTCACCCTCTATCACTCTCTCTCTCTCTCCCTCTCTCCTTCTCTTCCTCTCTCCTTCTCCCCCCCTCTCCCCATCACTCACTCCCCTCCACCTCCCTCATCATCTGTTGCAATGTCAACTTTCCTGCCCCTCAATCCCTCAACCTACCCCTCCTATGACTAACCCCCTCCTGCCCTCAGCTCCTCCCTCTCCCTTGCTTCTTGTTTCTCCCCCTTCCCCACCTCCACCTCTGTCCCTGCTACTCCCCCCTTCCCTTATCCCCTTGCTTCCCCATCTGATCTACCCCATAGTCTCCCATTACCCTACCCTACCCTAGTCCTTCTCTCTCTCCCTTCCCTCCTTCCTCTCCACCCTCCCTCTCCCCCTCTCTTGCCTGCCTCCTCTCTCCCCTCCCCCCTCTATCCCCCTCTTCCATGCACCACATACCTCCACCCTCAGCCTCTCTCCCTCTTCCATGCACTGCATATGTTTGCCCTTGACCTCTAACCCCCTCTCCCTCTCACCCCCACCTCCAATCCCACCTCCCTTCATCCTTCCTCCCCTTCTCCCTCCCCCACTCTAACCCTCTACCTCCCTTGTTACCTAACTCTCTCCAATCCCTCACTCTCCCTATTGCCTCGACACCCTACACCCTCTGCTGCCTAGTACCCCACCCTTCACTAATATTTCCCTCCCTCCTCATCACCTGCTCCCCCTCCCCCTCCCACTCATCCTTCCCCTTAAACCTATCTCTCCCTTCCCCACCTATATTGTCCCTCCTCTTATTCCTCCTCCTCTCCATTTCTCCCTTCCTCTCCCCTTCCTTCACTCATTCTCTCACCAACTCTCTCTCTCCCCATCTTCCTCACCCCTCTCTTCCCCCACTCTCCCTACCCCTCTCCACCCCATTCTCCCCCTCCCCTTATCCCTCTCCCCCTCTCTCACCTCTCACTATCTCTCCCCCTAGCCCTCACTCACACTCTCCACCAAACCCCCTCTCTCCCCCCTTGACCTCTCCTACATTGTCTCTCCCTTGTCACCCTCCCTTCTGTACCCCCTTTATCACTCCCACCATCCTTCCTTTCTATCCCTTTCCCCCTCAAACATCCTCTCCCTCCTTTTGTCACTCCCCTCACTCCCCACTCCACCCTCCCCATGCTCACCCTACCACCTACTCACCCTCTACCCCTTCCTCCTCCCCTCGCACTCTCTCCCTCCCCTCCACCGCCCCCTCCTCCCACTCTCACACCCTCTATCTCTATACCCTCCCTCTCTCATCCTTACCCCGTCTCCCTACACCCATCCTCTCTCTTCACATCATCCTTCCTCCCCCTAATCCCCTCTCCCCCATTCTCACCCTCCACCATTAACCTCCCCTTCTCCCCTCTCCCCCATTCTCACCCTTTACCCTTAACCTCCCGTTCTCCCTCTCTCCCTTCCTCTTCCAATTGACCTCCCCCTCTTCCTCTCCCCTTCTCTCCCTTTCCCCTTATCTCCATTGACACACCTCCCTCACCTACCCTCCCTTCCTCTCCACCTCCCTCTCTCACCCTCTCCCCTACAACACCTTCTTCCACTACCTTACCCACCCCGTAACTCCCCCGACCAAAACATCCACCCACTTATCAACCTCTCCCACTCCGTATCTCCCTCTCCCTCACTACCCCCTCCCCTCTCCACCTTCCTCCCTCCTTCTCTCTCCCACCCCCTGTATCCCCCTCTCCCTTTCCCCCACCCCTCACTCCCTACTCGATTACTTCCCCTCCCGTATCCCTCTTTCCAACATGCACCTCTTCCCCCCACTCCCCAACTCCATCCTCCTACTCCTTCTCCCTCCCTCTCCAAAGACCCCCTCTTTATCAAATCCCCCCATCCCCCCTTTCCTGCCATCATTCCACCCTACCTTCTCCCTTCCCCTTCTCCCCATCCTACTCTCCCTCTCCCTCTCTTCCCCCTCCTTATCTCTACCTCTCTTATGGCCCCATCCCTCTCTTCCTCTCTCCCATCACCCCTCTACCCCATCCCCCTACCACCTTCCCCCTTTCCATCCCCTCTCCCCTCCCTCTCTCCCTTTCCCCCCCTCCCTCTCTCCCTCTATCCCTCCCACACTCCCTCTCTCTCCTAACCCCCTCTCCCCCTCCCCCTCCCCTACCCCATCTCCCCATCCATCTCTCTCTATCCACCTACTCACACTTATCCCCATTACCCCCACTCTCCCTTCATTCCCCCCTCCCTCCCTCCCTCACTCCCCACCACCCCTTTCCCTTATAACCCTCTACCCCTCCCCCTCACTCCCCCTCCCTCTCTCCCTCTCTTCCCTTGCCTCTCTCCACCTCCTCTCAATCACCCCATCTCTCCTTACCTTCCCCTCCTGTCATCCCTCCACCTCCTTCCTCCACCTCCTCCTTCCCCCTTTCCCCTACAAACTCCTCTTCCCTGCCACTCCCTCTCTCCCTCTCTTTCATTCTGAACTCCCTATACCTCACCACTCGACATCCACCACCTTATACCCCTCTCTCCTTCCCTCTCTATTCATCCCTCACTTTGCACACTGACTTCTCCCCTCGCACCCCCTACCTCTCATACTCCATCCTCCCTCCACTTATGCTGCTCCACCTCCCCCCTCCCTCTCCATTGTGCCCCCTCTTTAACCCCTCCATGTCACTCATCCCCCCTCTCTCCCAACTCCTCCCCTTCTCCCCTTCCCCCTACCCCTCTAGCATCCTCTCTCAACACCCTCCCCCTCCCCCTTCCTACTCTTCCTTTCCCTCTTTTATTTCCTCTCCCCATCTCTCCCCCTTTCCATTTCCACCAACTATCTCTCCCCCCTTAACCACTTCCCTTCCCTCTATCCCACGCCCCCCCTTTACCCCACTCTAATTCCCCACCCTCCCACTTCTACCCCTTCTCTCTCCATTGCCCCCACTCTCTATCACTTAACCCACTCCCGCTCCCCCTTCCTCCTATCACTTCCCCCTCCCATATCACTGCCCACTCTCCATCTCCCTCTCCCACTCTCCACCTCTCCACTGCACCCTTCCCTCTCTTCCTCTCTCCCATGACCACTCTCTCCATGTTCCCCTATAACCTCCCCCCTCTCCCTACCCTTCCCCAGCCCCATGTCTCCCATCTCACCTCGATACCCACTCCCTCTCTCATCCCCCACCCACTCCTACTCTCCCCCTCTCCCCCTCTTCTTGGATCTCCCTCCCTCTCTCCCCTTTCTACTGCACTCCCCAACCTCCCTCCTCCATTCCTCACTCCTACACCTCCCTCCTTGTCTCCCCCTCTCTCCATCCCTCTCCCCGTCTCCTCACTCCACCCTCCCCCTCCTCCCCCATCTCCGCCAAATCCCAAATCTCCCTCCCTCCACCCCTCCTTTCCTCGCTACCCCCCATCTCCCCCAAACCCAAAATCTCCCTCGCTATCCCCTCCCCCTTCTGTCTCCCTTTCCACCACCTATATACCCCCCCTTGACCACTTCCATTCCCTCTATCCCACATCCCCCCTTTACCCCACTCCCCTTCCCATCCTCCCACTTCTTCCACTTCCCTCTCCATTTCCCCCACTCTCTATCACCTCCCCCACTCCCACTCCCCCTTCCTCCAATCACTCCCCCCTACCATCTCCCTTCTCACTCTCCCTCTCCCTCTCCCTCTCTCCACCTCTCCCCTGTCCCTCTCCCTCTCTTCCTCTCTCCCATGACCCCTCTCTCCATGTTCCCTTATAACCCCACCCCTCCTGTAGGAACAAGGTTCCTTAATAATAAAATAGCCAGTACAAGTAGCGTAAGAAAGCCATAAATGGCTAAGTAGTAATGTAAAAATGAATGTATGATAGATGATTTTAAATTACAGGGAAACTCGCCTTTTATAGGCTTTGAGCATGTGTAGTGAAGGGTTACACCCTTTCACTTAATAACTAATAAACTATAATTAATACATTATTTTATATTCGTTACATTGCCTTCCCCTTAAGGGAAGCTTTGTCCTCAAATCTTATTTGACGACAATGATTACCTCTGATTTTTTTGCTTGTAATGTTATTTCTTGATCTTTAGTCTTTGTGACATTTGATGAAACGAGGCAATACGAGTTATGAATTCCCCAGAAGAATTGTGGCATCATCTCTGATGTGTTCCATCCCAAATCTAATTTTATTAAAGCTATTTGATGGACTTGTGGGATGGGTCTTCTTGTTTGTTGTTTTGTAATTTGATTTGATGTTCTTGCTCATCTGACATCATCTCTCCTCCATGTTTGTTCATTTTGACCCTTTCGTTGGTCAAAATGACATTTATAATTGGGGTGTCGATAAGGAGTTTTTGTTGTTTGTTCTTCTGCTCGACTGACTTCTTTTTTATCTGTATTGATGACTGGATTTGTATTTGCTTCCTTTTCCTCAACTTGTTTTTTTGAGCCCAAAGGTTTTGATGTCCTCTTCTGAATGTTCGCCAACTTGTTTTCAAGTGAATCTTTATCATTCTTAAGATTCCTTATTGTTTCTTCTTGCGATTTTGCATCGTCTTTAAGCTCTAATAGTTTCTTCTGGAGATCTTGATTTTCCTCCTCTATATTTTGAGGGTCCTGTGCCCTATCTTTTGCTTTCTTGACTTCAAAGAGCAACTTCTCATTATGATCTCTTAAACACGATATCTCTTCTTCTTTGTCCCTGATGACTTTGTCTAATTTTTTCTGCATCTTTTGTCTTGATTTTTGATCTTCTTGTGAAATCATCTTCGAAATGTCTTTGAAATCTTCAGATGACACATCCTTTGAATCTAATTTCATTGAAACATCCTACAGTGTGATTTGTTTTTTCTTGTATGAAAAAATTAAAAACTTTTTCTTCATATTTAAGATAAAGGATCCCAATGTTTCCATCCAGGGTGAACCTAGAATGATGTCGACTTCATTTGAATATATAGTCGAAACATTGAATTGGGATGTGAACTTGTAATCCTTAATTGTTAGTTGTAAGTTAGTAATTTCATATTGCTTCTCATCGTAGTTATCTATCTTTTTTATTATAGTTGATTCTGGGATTACTAATTGATTTGCCAAACTGTTGCTAATGTGATTTTCCAGTATGGTAGGACAAATAGCAATACTAATATCTTTTCCTTGAATAGTTCTCTCAAGTTTTATTATGCTATTGGCTAGTTTTGAATAGGTCTTAGGGAATCTTTCTTGATTTCCACTATAAGACTCCATATTTGTTCGATAATAATAATGATTAATTTAATTAATTAATAATAGTATTATTATTAATGTTATATAAACTATATATATAGTTTAATTTATATATATATATTTAAAATAAAATAATTATTATTTCAAAAATAATAATTATAATAATAGTGTTATTGAATTAAGCGATGAGGGGGTTTTAAAAAAATAAAAATATTATAACAATAATTTTATAATATTTAATTTTTGGTTTTTGGTTGTATGCAAGTGTATGTGGGTGAATGGAGGCAAGGTGAGGATGGAAGGGGAGGTTGCAGAGAGTGGAGGCGAGGGATGGTGGAGGCCACGTGGGAAGTGAGGATGGTGGAGGTGCGTGTAGGGGCTGTGGGGAGGGAAGGACGAAGAGCAGAGGGAGGGGGGTTACGCAGGTGAAGACGGCGGGAGGGAGGATGAAGGGTGGAGCAGTGATGGAATGGCGTGGGAGTGTCAACTGATGGGGATGGAGCGGATCTGTTGGGCATGGGAGGAGGGCGATAGACTGGCAGGGGCGGAGCGTTGAGTGCTGCAATGGAGGAAAGACGCAGCAGAGAGAGGGGGAGTGCAGCATGGAATAGTGGGAAGTGCAGTTGCGGATAGGGAGGAGGGTGTAGCAGACAAGGTGGGAGGTGGTGTGGATGGGAAGTAGTAGAGGTGTCAGGTGGGAGTGCTGCGGGAGGCTGTGGGCTTGTAGCAAGGAGAAGGATGGGAGCTATGCGGAGGTTGGGAAATTGGGGGCGGGGAGGGAAGTCGATGTGCGGAGATGTGGAGAAGGTTGCAGGGAGCAGCAAGAAGATGGAAGGGAGAGGACCGTTGGTGGTGGAAGGAGCGAAATTGCTGAAGAGGGGGAGTATTGTGGCCAAGCGCCTTTTCGGTAAAAAACCAGAATCTTCGAAAACTCTGAAGTGAGGGCTACCAGCTGGATCAGAGTTGCCTCTGACACTAATGTAGGAACAAGGTTCCTTAATAATAGAATAGCTAGTACATGTAGCGTAAGAAAGCAATAAATGGCTAAGTAGTAATGTAAAAATGAATGTATGATAGATGATTTAAAATTACAGGGCAGCATGCCTTTTATAAGCTTTGAGCATGTGTAGTGAAGGGTTACACCCTTTCACTTAATAACTAATAAACTATAATTAATACATTATTTTGTATTCATTACACCTCCCCCTACGCTTTCCCACCCCCATGTCCCCCATATCCCCCCGATACCTTCTCCCTCCACCCCTCACTCCCTCTCCCATCCCCCACCCACTCCTGTACTCCCCCTCTCCCCCTCTCCTTGGATCCCCGTGCTTCCCCCTCCTTCCCTAACTCCCCTATCTCTCCCCACTTTGTCTCTCTCCGCTCGTCCCTCCACTAACTCTGCTTGAACCCTACTCTCCCTCCCCTTACCTCTCCATCCTCCACTCCCTGCCACCCACTTCCCCTCACTTCCTCCCTCCCTCGCTCCCACCCAACCTCCCTACCTCTCTCCACGCTCCCCCCAACCACCCAACCAACGTCCCTCACTCTCTCTCCCTCCACTCCTCACCACTCCCCCACCCACTCCCTCCCTCAGCTCTCCATGACCCTCTCTCTCCATCCCTCTACCCCTCACTCCCTGTCCCCCTCCCTCTCTCCACCTACTCCCCCAGCTCCAACAACCACTTTGCTTCCCCCCCCCCTTCCCTTTCGTACCTCCTCCCGACTCTCACTCTCCCTCCCTACACCCCTCGCTCCCCCACCCCAGGCCACCCCCTCCCCCTCGCTCACTCCCATCGCCTCCCTCTCCCCCTTTCCCTTTCTCCACATGCCCCACGCTCTCCCTCCCTTCTCACCCCTCTGCCTCCCTTGCTCCCAGCACCCCCCTCCCCCCTCCATCCCTCTCCCCTTGACCTCTAACTTTCTCCTCAGGCCCCGCCCTCGCTCCCTTCCCCTCATTCCCATCACCCTTGCTCCCTTCCCCTCCATTGTCCCACACTCCCCCACTCACCCCCTTCCTTTCCCCCTCCTCCTCCCCAAACCCCCCCTCTCTCTCTCTCCTCCCTCCCTCTGTCCTCTCAAATATATGTACTAATATAAAATACATCATTATTCAAATCAATAAACATATAATTCAAACATACACAAACAACTTCAACACATATAGTTCATAAACACAATTTTATTATATATCATATCATTTTAAAAACATAAAAAAATATACATTTACATTTCTATAAATAAATAAATATAAGAATTATATATATATATAACATAAACTAATAATGAATAAAACCAATAAAGACATAAAATATAGTGCTTTTTAAATATGCAATTTTAAAAATTATTTATGTTGAATTCAACACCTATAACTCATAGACATAAACCCAATTATATATATATATATATAAGATAAAGTAATAATCAATAAAACCAATAAAGGCATAAAATATAGTGCTTTTTAAATGTGCAATTTTAAAAATTATTTAGGTTGAAAGTGTTTTTAAAATATGCAATGCATAAATTATATCATTAAATCGATTTTCTGTATATATAAATTATTTAATATTCTATGTGTACGTGTAAAATATAAAATATATGATTAAATTAATTTTATGTGTATAGAAATTGTTTAATATTTTATGTGCATGTGTGATTTATAAAATTTATAATTAAATCAATTTTAATATATTTAAACTGTTTTATGTTGTATGCGTAGGAATAAATGTAGAAATGGGTAAGTAGGTAGGTAGAAAGTGTATTCTTATGTAAGCTAGTTTAATCAAATATAAAACTAAAAATTTACATGAAAGAATAGGCTATATTACCTAAGATGTTATTCTCTTTTCTTTAAAATATAATTTTATTAATATTACATTTGCATTTCTCTCTTAATTGGATAATATGTATATAAAAGAGAAGATAAAAATATAGTTACATCTATGTTTATTTTGAATTTTGAATTATATATAATTAGAAATTGGCTTTTTTTATAATTAATGATTAGGAAGAATACTATAATACTACATACAAATATTATAATTAATAAAATTTTATTTATTAAATAAAATCAAATAAATTTAATATATTAAAAAAAACATTATATCAAATTAAATTAAATTATATCATATATATATATATAATTAATTTTGATTTAACAAAATCAAAGAAAAAACATAAATCTTTTTTTAAATGCATGATATGCAAAAGCCATAAAAATATGCTATCAATAATATAAAAAAACATTATAAAAGAGTATCACTATGCCTTTTCCCTGTTTGAATGGAACACATGTTTGGATGTTAACAAGGTCTCCTCAGTGGCCTTATTATTAATTATTGAATGCCGGCAGAGGCTTGAAGATAGAAGTTCTCGTACTTCCTCTACTACGGCCTACAGATCTACACGAGATGCCTACTGCTATGCTACTCGTACTTCCTCCATTGCGTTCCTGGGTCGAATGTTCTTGGCTTACATAGAGAAATGGCCAGAGGCATCGCTACCAAAGCTAAATTGGCTGTCTATAAACTATTCTGCCTACTCCGATCTACTTGCGGCGATGGAGGTGGTTGCTTCGGAATTGAATGAGATGGAGAAAAATAAAACCGTGAGAAAAAGATATGGCGGTTCTACATTCTCACGGTTTCTTTTTTTTCCATCTCATTCCATAAAACTATCATTTGCAACCAATTAAAATTACCTTTTGCAACCAATTTTTGTGTTTGAAGAAATTTCAGAAATTTCTTTTGTTATATAAATGAATAAAACGTTAAATAAATGTAACATTAAAAATATCTTTTATTGCACCGCTTATGGTTCGGCTCCACTTGTTGTCCAAATTCATGTTGTTCGGAATAATGCCCTCAGGTGAGCCAGGGAGAGAAGATAGATCAGTAAGGGATACCCAAATCCATGTGGGTAGTTGTTTGTCCTACCTGCTTGCAACACCGAGATACCTTGCTACCCAGCATATTCTATTTTTCCTGTAGATTTCAATGATATTCATTTATGGTTAGGTCTACCGCTAATCTGGGTACATTAGGCTGCACAGATATGGGAAATATCTCCTGAAAAAAACCCTATAATAAGGAACTGTAACATGATATCACTAGTTTTTTTTTTAATGTAACATGATATCACTGGTGTTGTTTTTTTTTTAATTTGGAAAGAGATGCAACCAATATCGCCAACTGGTTGACGAAGACCCAGGATTTTATATTTATAGTGAAGGAATGCTAGAAACTCATTCCTACTTTAGATTTGATTTTCACCAACAAAAAATAAAAACACAGACACAGATTTCTGATGAAATATGAGATCATAGAAAGACACATTAAATTAAGATCACAAAGCAGAGAAGAGAAGATCAGACCAGACATACCGGTATTGAGCGTAAGGGTGCAGAGGTCCTTCCAGAGAAGATGTCCAAATCCATACCCCCTCGAGGCGTCCTTCCAAAGCCGCGTGCAACATGATGAGTCGCCTCGGCCAAGGTCGGGTAATTGCTGAATGGATGCCCCTTCTGGCAGAGCCATCATGTGATGCTTCAGACTTCGTTCCAATTCCTTCGGCGATTCGATCTCCAACTGAGTTCGTTGTTCGTCACCGCCCCTCTGCCTGGATTACATGGTGCGCAATGTTTTCGCCTGAGCTGTTGCCCAGAAGAAACACTCTGGAGAAGTCGGCGTGGCTTTGAAGCCACGGAACCCCATCTCTTCCATTATCTTCGTCTCTCTTCGTGAGGCTATCGTCGTAAGCAGCTGGGAGGTGGTGTTTGGGAGGAGGCCTGTAATTGACATAGATGACAATTTGCCGGAGAGCCCATGATGAAGCCACCGCCATGGAAATGGAGGCAAACGGGCAAGAGCATGATCTCGTCGTGATCATTTTGATCAGTTTGAGGAGATTCTGATCCAAGATTACTTCCTTGTATGCAAATCCAGAAATATCCTGAGGTCTTGAACCTTCTGGGGACTGCGGGACAGGCGTGGCCAGCGTTTGGAAGTCCATACCAGTCTCTCTGTTTTCCATCAGTTAACACCATACAACTTAGGAATTGATCATCTGGAATGGAGAAGTGTGGAAGATGCAATGCAAGAATGTAGAATATAGAACAGCACAGTGCAGATCCGAATACTAACAGTAATTTTGAGTATTAAAAATCACTGCTGTGAGTAATTGCCAATCAGAGTAAACAGACACAGACTCAGGACTAAGACACACAGCACACCACAAATTGATAATCGATAGAGGAGCCGGAAAATATTTTGAATGTGTGCGCCATCTGAGCAAATCTATAACCTCCACTCTTTCTTGCTTTTCCGGCGTCTCCGCTTTTTCTTTATTGCTTTTCCGGCAACTCCAACGTCTCTCTCCTTCAACGTGTAGGTTACACGATTGCCAAAATATATTCTTTTAAAACAGCCTAAAGACTTTCATTTTAAATTTGAAAGTCCAAATGTATCTTATGTACCTATTTTATTTATGTTATTACCATATCCATACCAATGTTTGCACGTTAGGTTAATGTTTTTATCATTTAAAATAGATATGGGGACATATAATACTCATGAGTAGTGGATGGACATTAATATGTTCGTGTTTTTATAATTGACGTATAATATTATTGCATGGACATTCATATGTTCGTGTTTTTATCATTGACATATAATACTATTGGATGGACAATATAATACCATCGGATGGACAATGGACAATATAATACCATCGGATGGACAATAATATGTTGGTGAAATTTTCAGCGGTAAAGTAAATTTTAAGATCAAGATTTAATTATTAAATTATAATAATTATTAATTAATTTAATTTTTAGCTTGCAGCGTATCTCTTATATTATATTTATGGAGTATATCACACACTTTAGCCAAATTTAACCAAAATGAGCATTCTATTTTAAGGGTTTCCATTTTAAGATCCATGTATATATTATTGTAGTTTTTAAATGATAATAGTAAACTTATTTAGTTTAATTTATTTTACTATGTAAACCAATGCTTCTAATGTTTCTATATTATTGACTTTACTCCATGATTTAGGTTTAGGTAATGCTTCTTTATTATTGATTGTATCCCATTATTTAGTTTTAGTTTTAGGTTTAGTATTAAAGATGTTTTTTTTATCATTTATTTAAAACGATAAATCAATGGATGCATATGTTTCAATTTATATATATTTGAGTTCTAAGATGTTAGAATATTGGAAGAAACTTAAGATATAACTTAATGTTTTGATTTTAGTATTATTATTATTATTATTTATTTATATTATTGCATTCATATAAATATATTAACATAGATATATTAGGATTTGGTTGAGTTCATAAGTTTAGAATTTGTATTAAACATTTTGAATAGAGAATGGCTAAGTTTATGTTTTAAATATTGGCTTTTTTGTATTCATATATTGAAGTATGATAAGTTTGAGTTTTCTTATTATATCAAGAAATGAAAGTTTTTTTACATTAGGAAATTGCTTTATATATAATCAAGATGTGGATGTGCTAATGCTTTGAATATAAAATTATTTGGATTAGATATTTTATTTGAGGAGACTATTTATGTATATATATAGGTATGAGTATGGTGTATGCATTGGATTCTAGGTTGTGGGGTTCTTTTTAGGGAAAAAAATAGAATAATAACTAGTTAGGCACAAGTTGGTTATTAAATGTAAATCATGGTGTTGGGAGATATTCACGGTGCCACATGTTGTGGACAAAGCAATATCAATGCATATGATGTAAGAGGGATTTCCAAAAATCCGGTTTTGAGTATCACCATAGGTAGTTCGATTAGTTTTCATGACGATAGGGTTGTAGCAAGTGTTATGACCATTATTGCTAAAAGGATTGATGGGGTGGAATCCCATGAAACAATGAGTTCTTTTGTTAAGATGTATATTCAAGAATAGTTGGTGGGAAGGTTATGTTCATTGTATGCATAACATTAGAGTACTTTAATTTGTTTAACTGTTAATTCTCCTCCCAATCATTGCTACAACATCTTATATAATTGTGATGATGATCCAACCATTAAGTATATTCAACTTAAAATGGTGAGTTAGTGCGATACTATGTCCAATGTATGCATAACCATTAGATCTCTCACTTATGCTTCAATGATAATTCTCCTCTAGATCATAGGTATATAACCTGGTATATAACTCTAATAACAACAATGTCACTAGTTATGATTTGCAATGTCTTACTTTGATATATCATTCTCCAATGCTTTTAAGTTGTAGTAGGCCTAAATCATCAGCATACTTAATGTACTCACAGATGTTGACATTCCATTTTTTAAGTAGAGCTCTCACTACCATTGGATTGTATGGGACATGTATTTCATGCAAGATGTCATTGCCTCATAATAACAAGTTTTTTATCCATAAATATGTCACCTACAAGACAATGCCATTGTTCCTAAGATTTTCTAAAAAATTTACATAATTATATCAATACCAACATCCTTACCTATGCAACTTAGATTAGAACATATTACACCTTAAAATAACCAAACCTGATTGCAAGGATGGAAATCATAAAAGTAAAATCTTACCATAAGGAAATAACATGATGTGGTGAGGAATTTTTTCCATTTCCATTTCCTTATCATGATAATATTTCCCGTGGATGTGTTTATTGCTTCAAATCCCATCGAATCATTTCAAAAGGCCCATCTTTGTGTATCAGAGGAGTCAATGGATATGTTCTGAACATTATGGTTAAGGAAATCATTCTCAATTAATTAAAAAAACATATATTTGTAATGGAAAAATAGATGTTGATGAATGAGACCTGAATCTACAATAGGTTTGTTTATTGACATTGTCATTCTATGAATCTTATGTATTCATTACGCCTTAGTAATTTCCTTTGGACTAGTTCCAAAGGATATTTATTGAATTTGAATGGTTGCTAACTCGTTGGATTAAGACTAAAAAATTTGTACGTGGAGCAACCATGGTCCTTGATAATATAAAATAAACATCAAATAAAACCATGGGAAGCTAGCATATCAATAGAGGTTAAGACAATGAACAATAATAGATAGTTGAAAATGAGGACTCGTATAGTGTTGATAATGATGTCATACCTTATCAAGGTAATTAGACATCAAGAAGCTATTGCAACATATATTTCTATATTTTAACTTGACATGCATATTGTTAGATTACGTTGGAATATTATAGTATTGGTCATGTACCACAACTTTACAAGAGGACCATAAATCTATGAGAGTTTGGTTTATCTCCACAGATATCTTCAAATGGCCCTCTATTTTCAAATGAGTGAAAGGTAATGATGGTCTCTCAAGACACATTACCGGAAATGCAAACATTGAAAAAAAACACTATGTTGACGTGGACCAATGGTTCAAGGTACTTTAACAATGAATTTGAATGTGGTGTAAGAAAATTACATGTAGGAAATCAAATTAGATTCTAGAATATATTAATTTTATTTATTTATTTTTTGTATGATCATGTGAAATTCAAGATTTTTTAATAGTGGTATGTTATTTTCCGTACAAAATATAATTCATATGTTACCATTTTTGTAGTTGTCGAGGTCCTAAACGCTAAAGTTTACTAAAAATTTTTCTAGCAATTATAAAAAATGGATTGTTTTTGTGCATAGTTATTTTTCCAAAAAAAATGTTCTTTATTTATTTTTAAAGTATGAAAGCCATTATAGCCTTGAAAATATGAAGTCATGTGTTATTGTAAGGTTTGATGGTCTTAACATAATCAAAATTCTTTTTTTATTCAATTGTAGATCCTAGTCCAAGTTAGTGTAACATATAAAAAAGATAAGTTGTAAGACAATAGAAAGTTATATAAGGAAAAAATATGTTTATATTTTAAGATATTGATATATGTCAAGACAAAAGTAAATTAAAAATAGTAAACAATATTCTTTAAAAAAGTTATATATTTGGAATAGGCATAATTAGATCTATCTTTATGTATAATTTCATCAATGATGGATTTGTGTAGCCTATTTAAAAATAATGTGAAAATGAAAATATTTAAATCCTATTAAAAAACTGGAGTTTTTGTTGATTTTGCAATTCAAACCACTAGGATCGTCATCTTGAATCTAAATCCAAAGAAGCCATTTCAACAAATGCAGGGGTGAGTAGAAACTCTCCCCTAAAAAAAATGGGTTTCAAACAATGTGCGTGCACATTAGTTTTCATATAAGAAATTAGTTTAGGGACGATAGGTGTGGGGGAGAACTTGTTGGACTCTAGATGGACAATGTTAATTTTGTTTTATTGGGGGCTAGGCATGGATACTAATAACCAAGCCAAATGGTTTCCTCTAATGATGGGAGAAAACTATTTGGCATCTCCCCAGATGCAAAAAGTGATCATATTTAGATACTCCATGCTCGTCATTCACTCTACGAGAAAAGGTTTAGCTAAATATGAGGTTAATGAGTTGAGTTGAGTCTCATCCACATTAGGAGACATAATAATACACTTGTTGACACTTTGGAAAACTAAGGGGAAACTCTGGATAAGCAGGTGTCTGTTCAGAAGAATGGGAATCATTTTCGATGATGGTACCATAGTCTTATAACTCTTGGATGTGTCATTTCATGGAATTTCATTTTGAAGTCGTGTGCACCATAATGGATGGGAACTTTTCCCTTGATGGAATAATGAGATATCATTCATGTTTTAATCTCCCCCCACTTAGAGTCTGTGACCTATACTCTCTTTTCTACACTTGCACATTGCGTATTATGGTGGTCTTAACTTCCCCTCAAGAATATGGTGGGATATTTTCATCTAGAGACATCCATGTAATACTTTGCACTGCACATTTCTCCAACTTTTACTTCCTCTTGGGCATGTCTGTTGGCTCTTCTAGTGTGATACCAATGATAACACTCAACCTTGGGACAACTTCATTTCTTGAGCTCTTCCACTAGTTGTGGGTTCCTGAGTTGTCGATAATGAACCTAAATTTAGTGGTGGAGGGTTTTGTTTTATGTTCAAATTTACATCTTGTTTCGAAGGGACCTCACTATCCTCCAAGAGCAAGGTCTCCTTCTGGTTTGTAACTTCCTTTGATTTGTGTCTTTGCTAGGATATCAGATGGGTTTATTCCATTTGCTAGAGATTCCAGGGTAGTGTTCCCTACTTCGGTTGGATTGTGGAGGGCACGAGCTCCTTGAGGGATAGTAATTCAATTATGGAAAGTAGAATTCCACGCAATTTTGGTTGAAATCAAGGATGTTAAGGCTATGCTGATGGTTTTTCAGTCTCATTGGGATGGGATGTTATATCCCACGCATCAAATTTCATATCTCTTTTAGGTTTTAGATACCATAATGGTCAAAGTGGAGGGAAATTCCAAAGTCCAAGGTGGCTAGATAGACAAGCTACTAGAAGATATGGACAAATTGTTCAATCTGGCTCAGGAAAGAAATTGTCAAGATTGCTCCACTGCAACTCAGAGGGCATCATATGAATGTGGATCAATTGGTAAACACACAAAATAACTCATTAAGCATGGTTCCTCAAGGAAACACGGTTGATGCTTGTCTTTGATGGCTCTAGACTAGTTCTATACATTTTGTTTATGCTATGCATTACTTATGTGTCATCTTAATAGGAAAATATATTCTCCTATATAGTGCTAGAAGTTTTTCTATATTTGGAAAAATGTTGAAAGTAATGTTCATGGAAAGGTATTTTTGGACAGCAAGCATTTTACTCTTGCACCCATCTTCATGAGGGTGACTAGTTTTTGTAATTTTTTGGTTTTTTCTCTCGGTTTTTTTAATATAGAATATTTACACATTCTTGTTACACACACACACCAATATATATCTATATATCTATCTATCTATCTAACTATATATATATATATATTTGAAATTTTTCCATAAATTTCTACTCCAACATTCATTTCTTAGTTCTTTAGCTATTTGGAAAGGTCTTGAAGAGGTATATATGATTATTATATGATCCTTTTATGTTTCTACATACTCACATATTCAACTAATTATTTTCAAAATAATATAAAATGAATGTCAAGGTCATGATTGATATGGCCTAAAACCACCACATAGTCCCTCTAAAAGGGATATCCAGCCTCCAATGGTAATAAGGGTGATATTAATAATCATTTCACATGGGATGAATTTTAGGGACTTGGCCATTGCAAGGAGAGGAAAAATTCAGAATTAAGATTTAAATGAATCATATAAGGTGTACTGGTCATGGATAAGGTTTCAAACCACACCACCATCCCTCCAAAGGTGATACTTGACCTTGAGGTGGAATATGGTTGCTCCTATAATACCTTGGATATTAGTAATGGGTCTGAATAGCTTGCCAATATGTGGGAGGAAAATAAGGCTCGTGGGACCCAGAGGAATCTTATAGGCAACAAACCGTAAAATATTCCCTATATAGGATCTAATGGTCCTTAGAGTGGGATATCGATGTCAATATGAGGTTTTGTGCACTAGGTATAGTATTTGGACCATGGTTATTGAAGAAAATGATGGAATCAGGACCTAAATTAAGATTATTGATCTAATAATCCATGATCAAGGCCTTGAACCACAAAATATACCATTTATAATGGATATTTGACAAACAAGTGGAAAATGGATGAGATTAGGTTTTTTTATGTAGTAGAGATAAGGCTTGAGGCCTTTACCATAGTCAATGGTGTAATATATGGGCATAAAAACATAAAATAGTATGTAGGCCTCATTGGCCACAAATATGACCTCACGCCACACACAAGCTATTTCTAGGTGATCTTTTGCATCTAAGGGAATTATAAGGTATTGCATGATAAGGATGGGTCTTAAGGTATTGACCATGGTTAAGGGAGGAAATAAAGGCCCTTTTATCCTAGATAAATCTATTAGGGATCAAGTAACATATATGATCCACCCAGAAGTTGGCATTATTGTTAGATGAAAACATTGACTTTGACAAGTTCAGCGACTTCGACAAGTTCAGCGACTTCGACAAGTTCATCAACTTCCACGTGCATCATCGACATTTGCAACTAAATAACTAGGATAGATTATCTCTCTGTCTTCCAATCGACCATAATGGTTGAACTTCTGAAACCATTCTAACTTCTCTTGTAACTAAATGTAATGACGAGACAACCTAAGCATTCTCAACACTCTATTTAAGCATGTAAAATATTGTAATATAAGGGAGAGAAGAATCAATAAGTAACAGAGTGAAAATAAAGAAGAGATTAGTTCGCATTCCTGCATATTGTCTATGTGTGTATGTTTATGTGCGTAGTGTATTTCCTGCTTTGCTTATTATTATGCTTCCACCATAAAAATACCGATTCATTCAATCGAATTGTTTTTCTCATCATGCACCTAGCCGCGTATGGATCATTGGTGTTAGAGCTTCATTCATTTAGAGCTTTATTCAGAGCTTTGTTTGTGCGTAAGTTGTCCATAGACACTTCCATCAAAGTTACCTGACTTATGCTTGTTCAAACATGCTCGCAAAATCAACAATCCAAGCAGACACTACCTTCAAAGATGGAAGGAGAAACAGACAGTAGACATGCAATTGACGCGAAAGAGAAACTCATAGAGAAAGCACTGGCTCGACAACGAACTGAAATGTCTTCCCAGTTAAATGATATTCTCACATGATTTGCTTCAACATCAGTAGGATTTCCAACAATATCTAACTTTGACAAAATCATTCCATTCAACATGAAAATGAATTTGGACATATTGAATCTAGATGAAAAGGTTGACGCAGAATCCGTCGACAATTGGGTACAACAATTGGAATCCTATTACTCTATGAATCAACTCTTAGAAATTGAAAATATCACCATTGCATCCTTAAAGATGTCAACATCGGTGCACTTCTAGTGGGGGAACCTATCGACAAAGATGGAGAAAAGTGGAGACCCCATAGAGACATGGGAGAAATTTGTCGAATATGTCCGAAAGGAGTTCTACTCGCCCAAGTACATTGAACATTAATATAAGAAGTGGAAGCAGCTAAGGAAATGGAAACACCAGTCCATATAGAGTTACACTTACAAGAAGGCACCAACCAAATTCGACAAGTCAAGATCTTCTCAGCCAAGTCTTCGAAAGAAAGATCATGGCAAAAATCATTGTCATAAAGAAAAAACAGAACGTAGAAAACAACACCCTAATGGGAAATCATGTGATTACCACAATTCATCATGGCATGATACTTCTAAATGAAAATCTTGAAAGACATTTTTGGAAAAAGTGTCGACATCCAACTCATTCGACAAAACTTTGGTAGAATATGACCCAGAAGCAATGACCCTTTTGACATTGACATCGAACACTATAGCAACCTTGAATATCGTCGACAAGGAGGAACAAGAGCACCTATTCCATACACAGATATGGGTTCAAAAAACTCAATTACATTTGATTATGGATAATCGTATCCAGAAGAACTTTGTTTCTTAAGATCTTGTGAAGAAACTAGGCCTTGCTACCACTCCACATCCTCATCCTTATAACATCAGTTGGATGAAGGATGGACAGGAACTAAGGATCACCCGACAATGGAAACTCACCTACTTCATTAAGCCTTTTGAAGATGAAGTACTCTGCGACGTGGAACCACTCTCTGTAGCCGATGCCTTGTTTGGGAAACCTTACTGATGGGATTGACATGGAAGTTACCAGTCATGACCTCAGAAGGTGATTGTCAGAATTCAGAACCAACGGTATGGCATATGAGAGAGACGACCTACACCAACGGTTGCAATGATATCTACTAAAAATATGAAGAAGCTCATCAACCATTCTCAGAAGTTTTCATTGATCATGATTAATCCGCAACATTCCAGGAAGATTGCAACAACTAGTCGACTCACTAACTAGTGAAACTCTCGACAGAAGCAACAAATCGACAATATACTTGATGAGAACTTAAACCTATTCCAAGAGACAGATGGAGTACCTCTACATTGCCAGGTAAAACACTCTATTGAACTTTCTCCTAGTTCTTCATTACCTAACCCATATGTTTACAGAAGATCCATTATCGAAAATGAAGAGATTCACAGATAAATTCAAGATTTGATCAACAAAGGTCATATCTAACCTAGCTCCTCTCCTTGTGGAAGTCTAGTCATCCTCATTCCAAATAAATATAGGACTTGGAGTATGTGCATCGACTACCAGTCCCTCAACAAAATTTTGATAAAAAATTGATACCCTCTTCCATAGATAGACGAGCTCATCGAGTAACTGAAAGGTGCTAAATTTTTTACTAAGATTGACCTCAAGTCACGATATCATCATATTCCAATCGAGCCTGCAGATGTATGGAAAACTGCTTTCCAGGCCAAGGAAGGATTGTTTGAATGGTTAGTCATGCCTTTCGGCTTAACCAATGCACCTGCGACCATCATGCAATATATGGATAGCATTCTTCTACCTTTCATTGGCAAATGTGTCATTGTCTACCTTGAGGATATATTGATTTTTAGTCGATCATCGAAAGAACATGGCAGACAATTTTAACAAGTCCTCGACACTCTCCGACAACTTTGACTCTACTTGAACATGGACAAATGTTCCTTTGTGATGAACGAGATAAAATATTTGGGGTATGTAATTGACTCTGCAGGAATTCATGTCGATCCAAACAAAGTGCAAATCCTTAACGAGTGGCCCATTCCTCAAAGAATTCATGAACTAAGAAGTTTTCTTGGTTTGGCGAATTTTTATCGACGATTCATACTCAGTTTCAGTCACATAACCTGGCCTTTGAATCAGTTGACTAAGGGAAATGGGAAAGCTGTCTTCCAATGGACATCGACACAATAAGAACCTTTCGAGCAGCTCAACTAGCTCAAACACAAGCTTTGTACTGCATCATCCCTTTGAGCTTGAGACAGACGCATCAAACTATGCCTTGAGTGCAGTGATCAGTTAGTCAATTTTCATTCTGGAACTTTTAACGACACTATTAGAATATATTCGACATATGAAAAAGAATTGTATTCCATTTTTCAAGCTCTTAAGAAATGGAGACATTATATTCTTGGAAAGGAGACGACCATTCTCACTGACCACAAGTCTTTACAGTTCACTCCATCTTAGTCGAAGTTACAAACAACTCGACAACTCAAGTGGATTAATTACCTGCAACAATTTCAGTTGGTAATTAAGTATCTGAAAGGTAAAGCCAATGTTGCCACCAATTTTATGATTCGACCACCCATTACTCTCCTTCTTACAGTGATGAATATGCAAGGTTATGACACCACCACTTGGCCTCAATTGTATCAAGAAGAAAATGGTTTTTCATCAGTCTATCGACAACTTCAGGACGAGAAGTCGTCGACGTCTCACTATTTCTTGAAAGACACCTTGCTATACAAGCTTGGACAACTTTGTGTACCGACAAGTGAGCATCGACAATAGCTCATTTGGGATGCACACTACAACACAACTGTAGGGCACTTTTGAGTATCAAAGGCCCTTGTTATTCTCCAAAAGTATTTATTTTGGCATTTACTTAAAACTAACGTCAACAAGTACATTCGATCATGTGTGGTTTGTGCCATTTCTAAACCACCTAATTGATGACAAGGATTGTACACACCTTTTCCAGTTCCTAGTTGACCATGGGAATCTATTTCTATGGAATACTTAACAGGATATCCTACTGCCAAACATCAACATGATGCAATCTTAGTAGTATTCAACATATTTTCCATGATGTCCATTCTCATTCCATGCAAGAAGACTATGACAGCGTAGCATACTGCTCAGTTCATCTTTGAACATTTCTGGAAACATTGTGGTTTACCAACAACCATTATTTTTGATAGTGGTGCCATATTTGTTAGCATATTTTGGAAGACTCTCTAGAAACATCTTGATACAAGACTTTCCTTATCAATAGCTTTCCATCCTCATATAGATAGATAGACGGAAGTTGTGAATCACTTGGTAGTGCAACTTCTTCGTATGTACAACCACAAGCATCAGCGAACATGGGATGAAAGTCTTCCATATATACCACACATCTATAGTTGTGCTCAGCATAGCTCTAAGGGAAAGAGTCCATTTCATATTTCTTATGGATTTCAACCCTCAGCGCCTATTGACTTGATTGGTTCCTCGACACCGTCAAATGATACCAACTATAACCACTGATAAGTTGATAAAGCATTGAAGTTTCAAGATCAAATCTGTGACTTCCAGAAACAAGCACAGGAAATGTTGCAATGAGATAATGTGCAAGCTAAGGCCGGACATGATAAGCATTGTATCCCTCATTCATTTCAAATTGGGGATCAGGTCTTGTTGCATCTCAAGAAGGAATGCTTCACTGGTCCATATAAGAATTTTAAGCCTTTGCGATATGGTTTGTAAAGTATTCTTGAAAATATTGGAGAAAACGCTTTCCAGCTCGACATTCCTTCATGCCTGGGCCTGCATCTAATATTTAATGTTGATCTACTTTGACCATACCATGTACCACTGTTGGAACATAATGACTTGCAGACAACAAAACCTGAAGACATCCATCCATATGTTCAGGATCCTCTTCCTTGCGACACCATTGTGGGACGACGAGTATGCCATACAAGGACGAACACAATTCCCTTATTTCAAGTGGCCAAAGATAGACAGATCCTAGCACAAGGAGAATGGTACTCTGCTACCAAACTAACCAACAAGATTTCTCATCTGTACGACCAAAAAATGGGGACCATTGTTTCTTAAGGAAGGAGGTATGATCCACCTAGAAATTGGCATTATTGTTGGATGCCAACATCGACTTCAACAAGTTAAATGACTTCAACAAGTTCAGCGACTTCGACAAGTTCATGGACTTCGACAAGCTCATCCAATTCGGCTAGTTCATCGAATTCGACAAGTTCATCGACTTCGACAAGTTTAGTGACTTCGACAAGTTCATCGAATTAGACATGCATCATCGACATTTGTGACTGAAAAACTACGACAGATTGTCTCTCTGTCTTCTAGTCGACCGTAACGGTTGAACTTTTGAAACCATTCTAACTTCTCTTGTAACTAACGTAACGGGAAAACAACCCAATCATTCTGAACACTCTATTTAAGCATGTAAAATATTGTAATATAGGGGAGAGAAGAATCAAGAAGTAATAGAGTGAAAATAAAGAATATATTAGTTCGCATTCCTGCATATTGTCTGTGTGTGTATGTTTATGTGCATAGTGTATTTCCTGCTTTGCTTATTATTATGCTTCTGCCATAACAGTACCGAATCATTCAATCGAACTATTGTCCCCATCATGCACCTGGGTGCATATAGATCAATAGATAATGCCATAACCCACATACCATGCCCTCTATAGGGGATCATTGTCATTTAGGTGAGATACGGGTAAGATTATGACATTTATGCATCATGGATAGGCCTCTTATCCTTAACCATGGTTGGAGGATAAATATTGGGAATTAGACACTAAATGGATATTCTTGGGATAATGAGCAATTATCAAGGCCTTGAACTACAATACACACCCTCTAAAGGGATATTTTCCATAGGAATAGGAAAGAGGCACCATCATGAATATTTGTGTAGTAAGGATGGGTATCAAGGACTTGACCATGATTACAGGAGGAAAATAAGGTCCTTAATCACTAAATGAATATTATAAGTATTGTGGGACATAAAATATTCGTCAAACCAGCATAAAACCCGCTAGAAAGTACCTTTGACCTTGGGTGGGATATGGATAACATTAGCAGGTTTTCCACTCAAGAGTTGGATCTTGTCTATTTTCCCAAAAATGAAGCTTGTATGGTCTTGGTCTCTAAAAAACACTTAAAAGCACCACACAAACTTTGGTCATTGGCCTCTTAGTGGGATATGGGTATAATTAATATATTTTGTGTAATGGGCATGGGTCTTCAGGCCTTAACCATTGATAATGAAGAAGAACAAGGGGAATGGGATCTAAATTAATTTTTTAGTGTTCATAATCCATTAATGATGCTTGAACCACTAGAAAAACCATGTATATGGAATCCTTGACCTTCAAATGAGACATGGGAATTGTTATAAATTTGTAGACACAATGGATGGATATTTATATCTTGAAAATGGAGAAAATAAAGGGTCCTAGGTCCGAAAAGAATCTTTAAGGCTTATGATCCATTAAAAAATTCTCAAAACAACATAAAGGCATTTTATAGAGGATGTTTGACCTTATATTAGGATATGGGTTCCATTAGGAGGTTTTGTGCACCAAGGACAGGTATCAATATTTCACCATGGTAAGAGGAGGAAATACAGGACTAAAGTACTGTATAAATATTTTAAGGATTTGGTACATTAAAATTGCCTCAAAGCACCACATAGGCCCTCTAAAAGATATCTTTGACTTGTTAGTGGGATATGTGTGCCTACAAGAGGTTTTACATACTAGGTATGGATCTTGGGATGATGGTTATGATTGAGTGAGGATAAAAGATGTGGTGGTAAAAGATATACATTTCAGGGACGAATCCAATGTTTGTTTGATGATATTTAGCATCGAATAATTGTTTGTATGGATGTCGTTAAAATGTCGAAGAAACATTGCTCGTTTAACATCGCTTAAGGAACATTTGTACGCATCGCGTAACTGAAATCTAAGTTGAAATTTTGGCATTCTTCGATGAATATTGGGAATGTCGGTTAAACGTTGAATTAATTTACAAAAAAAGAAGTGTTTAAAGAGTGACGTTCATGTCGGAAAAATATTAAAAAATGGTACGTTTAAAGAGTCACTCGAACATAGGTTTAATGTCTGAAAATAGATGGCATCCATGAAATTTTACGTTGGATTAATGTCGGGAAAGCGATGTTGACAGGACCAATACATGTCCACATAGCGTCGATTACATGTCATTAAGATGTTTGGAAAGATAATTTTTCAATGGAGGATCAATGTCAGACTAACAATGGACAAAATACATTGATAGAGTAAATTGTACGTCGACATAACGTTGAAAAAGGGATAGTGGGGTAGTATATGCTTCGTAGGTTTAATGTACGAAAAGAGACATTCAATAGATTAAAGTTGATGTCACTGACATGCCAAAAAATTCAACATCTGTGGAGTGGATGCCACATCGAATAGGTGTCGGAAAATAGTTGTCTACCATTTATGTTATCAATGTCTCAACTATGGTATCGATGGTCAACCGACTCCACTCTAACGTTGTTATAGTATCTAATAAGTAATGTGTAATATGAGTTTATTAAAAAAAAATAGAATCCCTTTAAGATGTTTAAGAGTGGTTTCAACTTGATTGAATTTCATATGCAAAAAGTACAATTTTAGATCTCATTCAAAATTTAGTAGAATTAATATTTTTCGAGATTTAAGGATTACAATGTTTCCAATGGATTCTATCATGTATGAGGTTAAGGGATTGGAATTTAAACAAGCAAATCAAACTCTCTATGTACCTTGATTTTGGCGGTGTTGATTCCTGAAAGTTGAAGTTGATTGAACTTCTCTAAATGTAGCCTTCAATCAAGCAAAAGAACTTATTAAGCACGACAATTTTTCCAATGGATTCTATCATGTATGAGGTTAAGGGATTGGAATTTAATCAAGCACATCAAACTCTATATGCACCTTGATGTTGGTGGTGTTGGTGCCCCAAGTTGATTGAAATCCTCTAAATGTACCCTTTAGTGAAGCAATTTAATCACTTATTAAGCACTTGAAGGTTTTCCTAGCTTATTTTAACGCTTGGATTAGGAAGTTTCATCAATGTTGTTAGGTGTTGACTAAAGTCCTTGGAAGATCAACCTTGAGATTTCAGGTAGAGGCAAGGGCTAGAGCCCAGAGGAGGGGAGAATTGACTGATATTGAGGAATAGGATCCCATTACAGGAAACGATGTTTGGTGATTATATATTTTCAATTTTGGTGCATAACTTCATTTATACATCGCACGTTGTGACATTGTTATATACTCACCCTTACATTGTATATATATGAGTAGAATTTGCTTATTATGTCTCTAATGGGAGCATTGAGGATTCAATATGAAACACACAAGTGACTAAGGAACATATACCAAAGGAGAACAATGATTTTAAAAGTAATCCACGTAAGCACTATAAATCCTTGTGAGGTCTCACATATAGGCTAAGATGATAGGGGCTCTAGGAAGGTGATCTATCACATTAGGGTAGTAGTTCAGATGTATTGTCTCATCATTAAGGAAATCATATATGAACATGAAACAATTGTGGACCGCACGAAGAATCTTCTATTGTTTACACATATGTGATTACCCAAGTGTTAGTCTCACACACTATAGTTGCATGTCTAAAAGCGTTAAAAACCTATTGAAAAAATTTGATCATCTTAAGAGTGTAGTGAACTTATAGTATTATTTGAATCCAATATGTGTCAATTTTTAACCAAAAAAATATGATCAATATAATAAATAATCCCCTGATTCCCATAGGTTTCAATGCTAATTTCATGTTTGAAAAGTCAACATATAACCCCAGTGACACATTGTTAAGCCTCAAGTAAATAGATAAAAAAGGGACATTGCGAGATGTTAATTTTTGTGATGCCAATAATAAATGCATATATTGTCAAACTAGCAACAATGATAGTTGTTAGTTTCATTTATGTTGCACATGAATACTTGTAGAAATCAAATTTGAATAATAAGTTTATATATAATAAACTTATATATATATATATATGACCAATAAATGTGCAAACCAACATGTATCATAATTTTAAAGGACCAAAAGGGAAATACATGTATGAGCTTCTCTATGTTTCAAGAATAATATGTTCTCTATTGAACATGGAAAACCATGTGAAGGTGGAAACTCTTATGGCCCTCCCCCACCCCTACACATAACTCACATTCCCCATGCCCATTCTATTTACTATAACACACTATAACATAATATGTAGATACAAATAACATAGACACTACACACATAATATTTTGATACGAATAACATTAAATTACAAACTATAATTAAATTAAATCACACATAAAATTAGATAACATAACATGTAGATACAGATAACATTAGATTACAAATGTTAAATTAAATTACATTATGACAAAATACATACTACAATATTGTAAATAACAAAATCACTATGCCATCCACAAGGACAAATGTTTAGTATCCTGCTTCTTTGGTTTCATTTTTTTAATAAAATCAACAAGTCTCTCACTGGTATCAGCTCCCTCTTTGTCTTCACCACTAGTTTCTTCAGGTGCTAGGTGCTGATATGGAGATTGTAAGAGACGTCTCTTTAGAGGGTGCTCCCTAATACTAGGTTCGATGCCATCTACAATTTCAACAAATTTTTTTTTAATAGGATTATCTATAGTAAGTAGGAAGCAATGAAATAAAAATTTATATAATTCAACTAGTTCACTGTACTTGTAGGTATAGAAGGATGAACATTTAGTTGAGGAGTTCCAACTTTGGTTCTATAACTGACTCATGGGGAACACCTAAATCTTGTTGTGTTTCTTGCAATAATAGTTGAAGTTGTTGAATTACCAAACATTGTCAATGTGTACTTTGTAATTAAGTATTCAATGTGAATGCATTGAACTTGTATACCTCTTCTTTGATAGTAGAAGTGTTATTTGCACTGGTATTTTTCTGCTCAACTAGGGAATTGTAACCTTATTTGAAGGAAAGTTTGAGCTCATCATCTATGGTCATGAAACCAAAGTATGTGGACTAAATATCCCATAGCACAATGATTTAGGTAAGGAAAGAATTTGAAACTCAAATGTAGTTGTAGCAACAACAATTCCATACTTACCTATCTTCCCTTTACTTTAATGTAGGCTCCTGGGCCAAGATTATGCTGGACATGCTTCTCCAGTATGTCTTGCGTATACTTTGAGGTGTCCTTTAGCATATTTGAATTGAATTGTAACGTAGGTTTTTATGCTATTAAAAAATCATAGTCAAATCTGATATACCTATTATAAATTCATTGTTTGGTACATTGTTTTATCTACCTTGGTGCTTTCCCTACACTTGCAAGAAAGATTCCTTCTTTTCTCATCTTCTTTTCCTTATAATCCTCTATTAATGCATCCCACTCACAATATATAATTAATACAAGAAACTCATAAGGAGGGTATCAACCAATATTACTGCCGTAATTGTTTCACATGGATTTCAAGTACTTCCATGCCATGGCTTGTACCATCTTTTGATTGAATACAAGATGAAACAATGTGGTCATGTTCTTCATAAAATATGATATTTATAAATTTTTCTAATAGTTCGTACAAACAAATAAATGCTTATTCATGTCACTCATCGTAGAACAAATTATTTCCTACATTGCAATCAATAATTTTGATTAGATAGATACAATGGAATCTAACAATACTACTCATGGAATACAATTTAATTATTCCAATGGTTTGGACATAATTACCATGGAGTTTTCGAACCTTTACTGGAACCAAATCATGGTCCATTTGTAAATAATCCTATAATTTCCTAATGATCTTGACAACTAATCATGGAATCTTGGGGCTCATATCAACCCTTGAAGACTGAGGTGTAGGAGTACTAGAACTGAGGGTCATCTACAAAGTTGGTGCCATGGACTCCCCCCCACCAACTGTTACATGGTATTTTTGTCACTTGTACAAAACCCTGTGACCTTGACTTGCCACAATCCCTGAAGTCACTTCCATGGTGAATGAGCTCTGATTAGTTTTCCTTGCAACTTGACTTTTTTGTGACTTCGATGCGCTTTTCTTTGCTAGCAACACACGTTGAAGTCTATCGATGCAGTTTTCTTCACTGTCAACCGATGTCGATGATGCAGTGTTCCTTCATAGCAACTTGCATCAATCCCCTTTGGTGCATGTTTCTCCACTACAAACCGCGTCGATGTCTCCACGAGAAAAAAACTAGGGTTTCGAGAAGATTCTAGAGAAAAATCTCGAATGATAGGCTTCCCCTCCTATTGTTATTGATATGGATCGACTCCCGCCATTATGGGGATCATATCTCATCCATTCCCCACACTTTCCTCAAACTCTCCCTATCGACATTGTCCTATAAATTGATGTCTTGGACCATGGGTGAGAGGAGGAATATTAAAAGTAGGTAAATGTTGGAGAAATCTCCCTAGACTTTGAGACTATGGAAGCGCTTTGTATTCAAGGTGAAGGTCATTTGACTTGTTGGATAAATAAGAACCCATTGGGAAGAAGCTAAAATACCAAGGCCTACACGGATGTATTATCTTTCTGTCATTATTAATGCAATTGTATTTTCCTTCCAATACATCTAATGTTCATGATCATGTATTGTAATATTCCTTGGTCACTTGCATAGGTCAATCGTACTATTTCAAATTTATTTTTTGTTACCTCTTGTTGATTTGTAGTAGGTTCTCTTATATGCAATGATGTATTGTGACTGCTCCTAGATCATAAAGACAACTACTGTATCATAGATAAGTTCTCTCTATACTTGTCTACTGTTACTATTTCATTAACCTAGGTGAAGGATTGTACATTTTGTCCCTTTTTGTTCTAGATCTCAATCATTCATACTAGGCATTTTTATCCTTATTCACAAAGATAGAAAACTTCTTAAACACCAACACTAGGTATAAAATCAAGGCTAGACCCAACAAAACTAGGAGAAGGGGATCCATAACCATGTGCAATAGGAACAAAGGGTGCACACATAGAGGCATGTCTGCTACTCCTTACACCAAGTTCTTCTTTCAAGAATGTCTGCAAAAATAGAATTCAAGGGAGTCAGGCTCTTGGATTCATTGAAAAAAATATGACTTATTCTTTAAATTAAGAAATGAAATATGATTATAAAAAACATACGTTGTAATTATGAATGAAATCCATGATGGATTGGCATCTTTTTTCATTTTCTAATGTATCTTCACTGCCAATCAATTCTACTAGTTCGACATCTTATTTTTTAAGCTTTTTCCTAATAGCTTCCATAGGATCATCCGCTACTGAAATGTTGACGCCATTCTCATTAGGATTAGTCATTGACATAGGAATCTACAAACAATCATATCATATAAGAACGATAAATCATGTAACATTGAACACTATGCCGGAATACAACTAAACAATATGGAATGCAATAAAAAATGTAAACTACCATACATTATATCACATAACCATGGTTGATTCCTTTCCCCCGATCAACCTAGAACATAAACAAATATATGTTAACCATATATCCAAATTTGGGTCAAAGCTCATCAACATTACAGGAGAAAGAATATATAATGAAAACTAATGAACATCCAGTATGCATTCCTTTTAGCAAATAATGAACATTGATGTGTAAGGATACTTGCATGATTCGTAGATCCTATTCAAATTATAATTGACCAAAAACTCCTTCCCCACAAGTATTGACTTTATTGCAGTGACCACAATTACTTTTTCCTCACACTCGACAAATACACAATTCAGTAGTTTGTTTATGTTTCTAGGATAGGTACTATTTATAAACCCAACAATATTTCTGCAAACTTTGGGACTTCCATCGATATATATGGAATATCCTTTGTCCTGAATTTTTTCTTGAAATTTATTATAATTTGCATAAACTCTATATATGTGTGATTTTAAAATGACATGATATACTAACGCTTGAATTACAAATAAATTTTTAAAGAGTGAACTTATAAAGAAGTCTTCAAATATCAAGCTTATGAAAAGGATTAAATAACTTAAAACATGAATAAACAAGTGATGCAAACCATAAAATCTGAGACACCATGTGATAATAGAGTTCGTCCAATGTGGAATAACTCTCTGAGTCCAGCTTCAATGAGTACCAATATTATTAGTCTTCAAAATATGCTTTAGCAATTTACAAAGAAAAGCTTAGAAATCACCCCAAAAGTCACCTCAATGTTTTGTTGTCCCGGAGCATAAACAAACTTTACCAGTAGCTTCAAAAGAAAATTCTAGCTCTCTGAAGTGTAAACATGACTATACTTCGGTTTAGTAGAAGGGTTTTGTGAGCACTTTTTTCCTAAGTGTCTGAATGCAAAAAATGACATTTTATTTGGACACTTTACGAAAAAATGAGCCTTTTGAGTATAAATTCAACCCCTTTCTGAACTGCGCCTCAGGTCCCACTCTCTAGCACAAATTCCAAAGTTTCCTTTGATCCGTACAGTATTTACAACATTGAACTACATGCACTCTGAAAAATGTCTCGCGATGCATGCAGGCCCTCCTCAGGATGCGTGTATACTGTGAAAAACCACCTCATTTTCTGTGCATGATACTACCTTGGGAAGCATGCAAAACTAACTCGATAAATGTGCAATACCACCTCAGTATATGTGCCTAGAATTGTCTCAAATTATGTGCAAATCTCGTCCTCTAAACTCTATCACAAATTCTGAAATATGCATGGTTTAAATAGGGATGTGTGGCCCAAAACTGTGGCTTGAATTCCTGTTTCAGCTCCAACCAAACTTAAGTATTATGTTTTCCATGGCCCTTAACAACTAGAGCATGTGGCCTGTTGCTTAAAACATTGGAGTATTATGGGGAGGTTATGGGTTAAAAGCCCATAACTCTCTCCCATTGTTACACATATATAACAAAACACACACACACACACACACACACACACACACATATATATTTCGAATCTTAGGCCTTCATGAACATTTTATTGCTTCCACGTGGTTGCTTTCCATTAGCCCATATCACTACCACTTGTCAGCAAACTATTGGTCCATGTCATGTCCAGCCATCGATTTCCACCTCATCACCTACCACATCATCATGCCACATGGCATTCGAGTATTGGTTGACTTGGACACTAATTCATCCATTTTTGGGTGACATGTGTTAGCCTCTCATGTTACAGTGTAACCATGCTAATTTCAGAATGATGTCATCTATTCCAAGTCATTTGTAATATCATGCCATGTGGCAGCCTATGGTCTTACCACCTCGCATCCCCTTTTTCCATTTTTACCTGTTTTGCTAAATTTTCAGAATGTGATATCTTGGCCATCCCGAGTCCATTTGAGATGAAACAAATATCATTGGAAAGGTCTCGTCGATCCCTTCCCAGTGGTGTGGTTCTTTTTTGGATTTGAAGACTTTAATTTTGATTGGTCAGGATGATCCTCATTGGTCAAACTTCCCCATTGAAAATATTTTAGACCACCAAAATCCTGGATCATTCATAAAATAATTGAGGGAATGACCGTCTCACTTGTACAGTATCTTTCACCTATCCTGCTTGAAAAATTACCATCTATTCCATGACCACAAAGGAAAATAGAGAAAAAACATTGTTGATTAAAGTAAAAATTCCCTCAAATATGCCATAAACATCTACATCCATTGTTACTTTTACCAATCATAACCCACTGATCAACAACAAAATGAGCAACACAAATGAACATATAGATGTAAAGGAAATTGAATCAACAATGCACTTATCTTTCTTGACTAGACAATCAACAAACAAAGGATCATTCACACGCTACAAACTTAGATCCTGGGTGTTCTTATGCAACAATTCTTCATTATGTAGCACTTCATCAGTTTTAGAATCATACTTCACATAAATGAAGTATATTTTTTTTCTTTAATTCACCACCCTTTTCATTTGTGCTATGCAAACCATGGACACATTAGTTTTAAATCGATGAGATCTCACTGTGTCTTTATTCCCATCCTTGAAGAGGTTATATTGATTCTGCTCCCTTTAAAAGATAGTCTTCCTTTCAAATAGATATGGAATACCTAACACCATGCCAAAAATATCAAGGGGTATTACATCCAAGTCTACTTCATCAATAAAATCAACATTTATGGTGAATCTAAGCCTATAGTGCTTAGTATATATATTGTTATCCATTGAAACAAAATTTTCGAATCTTAGGCCTTCATGAATATTTTGTGGCTTCCATGTGGAAGCTTTACATTTTCCCACATCACTACCACTTGTCAGAAACTTGTTGGTCCATTTCATGTCAAGTCCTTGATTGCCACCTCAACGCCTGCCATGTCATCATTCCACATGGCATTCCAGTATCCACTTGGATGTCAATTCATGAATTTTGGGTGACACATGTCATCCTCTCATGCTTCCACATCACCATGATCAACATGATTTCATCCCTTCCAATCCATTGGTATGATCATGTCATGTGGCATCCTATGGGACTACCACTTGGCACCACCTTTTTTCATTTTTACTTGTTTTACCGAATTTTCAAAATGCAATATCTTGGCCATTCAGAGTCTGTTTGAGATGAAACGAACATCCCCGAAAAGGTCTTGTCGATCCCTACACAACATTGTGGTTATTTTTTGGATTTGAAGACTTTAATTTTGATCATTTGGGAATAGCCTCCTGGATCAATGTGCATACTGGTTAGATATTTTTCTAGTCTACCCCAATGTGAATAATCATATGTTGGGCCAACATAATTCATTAGTTAAACCTCATTGTTATACATAAAACTCAGAACATCCATTGCAAAGATCCCCACACCATGTAAATTATATGGAGCAATTTGATATGTTCTTCCATTAATACTGAAATCTGTGTTTATTTCAAGAAGTGTTTTTTCTTTCCAATTATTCAAATGATTATTGTACATCAATGGAACTTCTTTTTGTTTGGTGGACTCATTGTCATAAGAGAATGAACCTCCTTCATCTAGGAATAAGTCCATACATTTTTTAATTTTTTTCTAACATTGACACCTCTAGTTGATATTGATGTATTTCTAGATGCTTCAACTTGTCAGTTTTGTTTAGGAAAACCATCACTATCTGAGGATAGATATGATAGGTATATATTCGGTTGTGCCTGCAATTAATGTCAAAAGAACTATGAAACGTCAATGTGTGGTGATGGATATCTTAACTATGTTATGGCTATAAGGTTATGGGTATATATATTAACATGTATTGACTATATTAGCATGTTAAATTAGTGGGTTTGACGAGATCCTATTTATTCATATTCCAAGGATTCTAAACAAGAAGGAAATATGTATGCCTCCATAGACACCACATTTAGTTTCTCTTCTAAAAGTTGAACTCATGAAGATTCTTATCATGAATGATTATGTGATATAGGAATTCACTAGAAGTTGGACAATCACATCTATTTTTCATGCTAAAATTCAGCATTATAAGGTAGGCCTTTCACAATCTACCTTGTTAAATTTTGTTGTGGTATTTGGTTCTTGTCTCTGGGTTCCTAGGCTCAATCTTGGGTTAGAAATGTGCTCAAAGAATGGGATAGATATTTATTTTGAATCTCACAATGTTCCAGCTTGATTTTTAGTTGATAATATTCATGTGATTGTGAAATTAATTCTAGGTTAAGAGGGCTAGTGTGATAGCTCTGATTAGCCACCTCACTCACCCAAGCTCAAAATTGATTGGAAATACATCCAAGGATCTCAAGTGGTGTGTAGACACCATATTCACTTGGGATAACAATGCACATGGGTGTGCCAAGTCAGAAGCATGGACACACTTTACTTAGGTGTTTTGCGAGTAGGTTAAGAAATGTGGGCACAACTGAGCAAGGGAGTTGGGTTCAGTAAACACACCAAGAAGGAGTGTGGTGCTAGAAATACAAGGCCGAGCACATACTCACACCACAATGTCCTTATGGAACATGGGTTGGAGGCCTGGATTCCTTAGATTCAAAATCAAGGTAGAAGCAATGCATTGGAAAGTAGGTCAAGGGTTGGGTTGAAGCATGCCAAGAGGGATATTTATAGAAAAACCACATTTATTTGTTGCATTAAAATTTGAACTCATGAGGATTATTCTCATGAATGATTATGTGATATAGGGCTTCTATTTAAAGCATGTCAAGAGAGATCGTGACTGATGGAGAGACCAAGTGGCAACTCAAGTGAACTGGTGTGGGTTGCAAGAATCAAGTGAAATCATGACAAGCTTATGTGAAAATCCTCACAATAGATCTAAGAGCTTATGTATACCTCACAAGAAAGATTAAGATCAAGCAGGAAAATAGAAGAAGAGTGGTCAATGAAGTGTAAAGGAGCAACATAATTATGATACAGTAGAACTTGGATAGAAGCATAATAACATCACACACTAATTCATTAATCATAATATGACGAATAAATAATACAATGGTGAGAGGATTCGAATGCCAAGGTGGCAATTCAAATTAGCCTTCATGGAGTGATCATCATATCAATGGAGTGTCATCAGAGCACAACTAGAAGTCCTGATCATCATTAGTGGAGTCATCAATGCACAAGTAACTGTCAACCATATGTCAAACTGAGTCTAACTGAGTATGGTAGGTGTAACTGGCACATGGAGGCACTAACTGAATGAAGGAGGCTCAGTGGAGGGAGCAAGCAGAGCTAACTGGATTCAGAGTAGGAATTCTAGTCTCACTGGAGGTCCATCAGAGTGATACAGTCAGTTGAGAGTCAATATAGCCTTAAATCAAGGAAAGATCTAAAGATAACTCAACTAACTAAAGTGCAATTGAGTGGTAGGTGAGAGAGGGTGACTGGGATGCATGCAATTGCATGTAGGGCGCACTAAGCTCTAGGAGGGCTAAAACTGATCAGAAAGAAGCTCCCGGGGCTAGCTAACTGAGGGCTAGGTGCTGGGACTGATGACTAGGATGCATGCAATTGCATGCATGCATGGAAAATCATGACTGCATGCAAAATGCATGCATGACTGAAAATGTAAAAATGGAAAATGTTGTTAGGACTAGGATGGAGTATAGGAATATCCCAACAGTTTAGTGTATAGATGAAGCAAGGGATGGCACACTTAGCACATTAGTTAAGGGGCACCACAAGCCTTTCTTTGGGTGCACCCTAATTAGGTCACAAATGCACTCTTGGGTAGAGTTGTGGTAGAACAAAAGTTAGGTAGAAGAAGGTGCAACAAGCACAGTAGTCTTGTAGTTTCTTCTTCTGAAGCTGCTAGTTGGGCACATCATGGTTGGGAAGGCTATGGCATGCACACTTATAGAAATGTTCTTATAGGCAATGGGTACCCATGTGGAGTTCCAATAGGAATGTTTCCTTGATAGGAATATGGATACCACTAGGAAGAGTATTGGCTCTAAATCTAATCACAATCTTGGTTGTAGCAAGGGTTGTGGAGCCTCCACTAAAAGTAATAGTGGCACAATGGAACAAATAATTGTGTGGGTAGAGGCAGTGACTATAGATCCACCACCAATGGTGCCCCCTAAAAATGAGGGGGGGTTTGTTCAATCCATGGGGCCGTGAAGAGGTGAGTGTGTGGGGGATTCTATATGATAATAATATGAAGTTAACTTAGGTTCCTTAGGAGCATGTCGAATAGGGGTTTGCTGAGTAAGGTCTAGGAAAATATAATAAGGTGATTGGCCCTGAAGACTATGAGAGTATCTCGGAGGAGAAATAGTGCCTAAACTATATTGTTAGAATATGTGGGTAAAATGGAAGGATAAAATTCCCAACTGCAGTTGAGTGTGTAGCAGATGAGTGCAATAAAAGGAAAACAATCCCAACATCCCAAAAAACCCACTACAACCATGTGTCATAGAAAATGAGCAAAACAAAGTGGCAAACAAGCCACAAACAACACTGCTAGAAATAAAAAGACCCATTAACCTAACACATACTAATGCAAGAAGTCAATAAGGGTGATTCTTTTTGAAACCTTTCATCGAAAAAGGTCATTGCCTCCCCGAATCAACAAAATTTGTCAAGGGGTGTTGGGGACCTTCCAAACAAAAGGCTATGAAGGGGCATGAATCCTCTTCCATCACAAGCAAGTGAGGATAATTAGTAGTATTTATCAGGAAAGAATTGTAACAGAATCAATCTATCGTTGGTGTCCCCCCACCATACGGTATCACCTATAGGCAGGTCACGTAATAATGGTCACTAAGATACCTTGTTCATCATGTCAGAGGATTTTCCTGCAACTTCCGTCATACGAGAACTTCCATATCAGAATATTTAACAACAATTTAGGGATCTACATAACTAGATGAGATAGATGCATCACCCAACCATTCGGTCCCAACCTCACCGAGTACCAGCAAAAAAGAGGAATGTGAACCTCTGTAAAATGGATATGATCGTGCCCTCAAATACCAAGTATTTTGGCTCTTAGAAATTTGACAGCTATGTCACAAACGTAAATGGAAAAGGGTAATTATTTGGATGTCTATTCCCAATGCCCTAACTTAACTACAATATTATTTTTGGTCCTCTAGTGAGGCTAATGTGTGTTAAATTAAGTAAATTTTAAGGCTTTCTTTGGGTCATGAACCAAGCATATGTTGATGTTATAGAGTGAGAGGTGTGCACATGTACTGCTATGAACTGAAAAACTATTTCATCATATCTAAACAAAATGCTTTGCAAGTACATGATTCAACATGTAAGAATCATAAATCTAAAACAATGTTTTAGTTCCTTAGAAAAAATATTTCACTACTTCATTGAATCATTTAGTCATGGAAAAACATGGTTCATAACCATAATCAATATTTTCAATCTTTCAATAACAAGGCATAAACAATGTGTTAATCAATCATGATAATTGATGTATTACAATCATAAATAATACATTAGAATATGAATCGACATGTTATTTCATAAAATCATATTCTATTTAACAAATTACACAATAATATAGAATAATATTATGAGACAAATTTTTTCCTTCACATATAATCTTAGAATTCATAAAGAAAATGATAATGTCTACAATCCAAAACGTAAGATCAGTCTAGGCCAATTTTTGGCTAAAATATTCCACTCCGGTTGGTTCAAATAATTTTCCCCATATCAAAGTGAATACCATGTTCACAACTAGACACGGATTTTGAAATAGGTCATCAAGATTGAACCATAATAATATATCCTATGCAACTCTTTTTCAATAAGTAAAGAAGTGACATAAATCAATTTTACTAGTTTCTAGTTTCTTGATGTATTCTTCCTGATGTTGTCGAAAGCTTAAAATGTGTAGGGGATTGTTGAAATTCTAATGACAATTGTACAACAAAGCACCACAAATTGGTTATTAGGCCACCATGAAACAAATGAAGAGGATAGAATTTGGTTGATCCAAGTAGTTCATTTACCCAAATTGCCCCTTAAACCAATATTGTTGTGCAATAAATGCAAGTGATCCCTCATAATTTTGAGATTCTATTGTTACGAGGTCATTTCCCAAAATATGCAAGTGACCTCTCATAATTATGAGATTTTATGTTTACAAGGTTGATGCAGCAAAAATGGGGGTTGGTTCACTTCTCTTGTGAAAACAAAATAAGAAAATGACTAAAAATGGTAAATGTATACCTTAACATTGTTGTACTCTTCTTCCAAGTTACCTTTCTTGATGTTCATACTCTTCATTAATGTTCAACAAATGCGTGTACATATACAAATTGGTGAAATTAATGGCCCCTATAGGGACACTCATTGAAACTTTCTAGTATTATTGGTGAATACTCATAGCGGGATTGGGAGAACTAAGGAGGATCACATGAGATACATCGTGATGCAGGAGCTAAATAAGAAACTACATGAAAGATGGAGGGGTCAATGCATGATCCTCTTTTATTTTAACATCATTGACAACTTTATAGGTCTAATAGAGATCAATTTGATTGTATAGTTTAAATCATTTACGCTCCCAAAACAGGTTAGATTATACTACAAAGATATAAGGAAAGAGAGGGTGGGTTTCTTGGTGCGATTATTCAACTACAAGTATGAAATACACTAGTAACAAAAATGATAATGGGATTATTTATGTTTCCATACTGAGAGGCCAAGGAATGGGATAGAGAGGTGGTTATAAATTGGCTTCAAGGATGAGTTGATGCTCGAGTAAGCCTAATAAGGGGTATTCTTGTGAAGAGGGATGAGTTGATGCTTGAGGGTATCAATACACTTTATGTGAATGTTTCCAAGCAATCAATGAAATCGAAATTATCATAATTTTAAGGATTTGGTTCATATCATTTTAACCCTTTGTATGTATTGGATCCAAAGTTTCTTCAAAACCATGGCTAAAATATATATTGAGTTAGACATGGTGCAGGGACTAATCCTATAAGGTCTTGACGTGGAAAAATATGTTATAATACTATGAGCACAAATGGGAGTAATATTATTGGCCTATAAGGAATGCAAAAAATAGACAAAGGAATCACATAAATCTTGTATAGAATATACACTACATTTCTAAGTTTATATGTCCATGCATATAACCAATCATAAATAGGGTTGTTGAGGTTGTTGAATTATAATCATAGCTAACGATTCTTGGTTGGAAATAAATTCTAATTTTTCCAATATACCTTGATGAACAAGGGAGGTGTCTAGGTATATTATAAAGTGGTAACAATGATTCAGTTTCTTCACTAGGTCAGTCATGTGTAGAGAGCCTAATTGTTTAAATAAAATCGAAACTATGTTCCAAGTCTTTGAAAAAATCCTAACTGAGGATTTCAGAAAAAAGAAAAAAAGGTGGTGTAAGGAATTATATTGAGCTAAAAGGATTTCAATATGATGAGGCTTAATGAACCTCATATTAGGAAACCATCAAACAATGTAGAAAACCATAGACAAGAAAATAATACAATAGAGAAATGAAAAATCAGAACAATGTGGCTTACTTTATTCATCTTGGATGATGGCATTATATAAGATTACAATGGATCCAAAAAATCATGCACACAATGAAATGGTTGAGATAAAATAATTAAATCATGCTAATGCATGTGATTTGAAGGCTAGAAAGGTATAACTACTAACTATATTCTTAGACATCAAGTAATTTCTCAACAACCAATGTTGGAATCAAGTAGAGTGCTCATATAATTATTGGGAGTTGATGTGGTTGTTGTTGGTTGTGGAGCTAGACATTCAAGTCTCATAGATGATATTGTCTCAACCATGTACCCTAGCTTTATAGGATATGCAAAAGGACTATACACTCGTTCCTCAACCTTGGGGTTCGCGGCCAACAATTTATGGGCCCATGGTTTTGGGTAACTCGTGGTATTTTCCCATTGTATTTCCCCTTTATAAGAAAGAAATTGTAATATGGCCAAGGATGATGTATTAGGTATTATGTATTGTAAAGATCTCTGAGATCATGAGGAGAGACTGTGATATAGTGAAGAGGAAGTGTAGCGGATGTGCTGCAGGTTGTATCCCTTCATTTGCTGGATGGCATAATAATAAGGACTGGCAATTTCAGTGTGTATGTAGCCCATCTTGGGTGAACCACAATATATTGGTGTCTCTCTTGTAATGTGTCTGTGTGATTATATTTGCATTTTTGTTTATTGTTATTGCTATGTGATCCTGTTTTTCTAACAATTGGTATCAGAGCCAAAGATCTATTTGGCAGATAAACCTGCAGGAAACTAGGGTTTCTGGTTTGAGTGGGAGAAATGGGGGAAGAAGGAAAGTTTAAGGTCGAGAAGTTTAATGGCCAAAAATACCAGTTATGGAAGATGAAAATGGAGGAATATATATTATTTATTGATGACTGATGCTAGTGAACCAGAATCTTATGAAGAAGCAATATAGGTGGAAACTAGAAAGAAGTGGGAGCAAGGCATGAATGATGAGATGGAGTCATTGGTAGGAAAACAAACTTGGGATTTGGTTTAGTTTCCTGCTGATAAAAGAGCATTGCAGAACAAATGGATTTACAGGTTGAAGGAGGTAAGAAGTGGTACAAGGCCCGACTTGTTGTAAAGGGGTTTTCACAGAAGAAATGTATAGTTTTTTATGAAATATTTTCTCCTGTTGTTAAGATGACTTCAATTAGGACATTTTAAGTCTAGTGGTGGTAGAATATTTGCATCTTGAACAATTAGATGTAAAAACAACATTTCTCCATGGGTATTTGGAGGAAGAGATATATATGCAGCAACCACAAGGGTATGAGGTAAAAGGGAAGGAGGATTTGGTATGCAGGTTGAAGAAGAGATTGTATGGCTTGAAGAAAGCTCCAAGGCAATGGTATTTAAAATTTGACAGGTTTATGACAGAACAAGGTTATAGTAGATGTCATTTTGACCACTGTGTTTATTTCAAGAGACTAGACAATGAAAGATATATTATCTTGTTATTGTATGTGGATGACATGCTTGTTGCAAGGTTTGACATGCAGGATATAAATGTACTCAAAAGGAAGCTAGCTAATTTATTTACAAAGAATGATTTGGGTGCTGCAAAGCAAATCCTTGGTATGAGAATAACAAAAGACAGGAAAAATATCAAATTGACATTGTCTCAGGGTGACTACATACAAAAGGTGTTGGAGAGGTTCAGAATGCAGAATGCAAAACCAGTTAGTACACCTTTGGCCAGCCATTTCAACCTAAGGAAATGTGTACCAAGACACAGGAAGAGACAGATTACATGTCCAATATTCCCTATTCATCAGCAGTTGGTAGCTTGATGTATGCCATGGTGTGCACACGACCATATATTGTACATGCAATGAGAGTTGTGAGCAGATATATGAACAATCCAGGTAAAGAACATTGGAAGGTAGTACAGTGGATTCTTAGGTATTTGAGAGGTATACCACTCAAGAATTATGTTTTGGAAGTTCAGACACTATTCTACAGGGATATGTTGATGCATATATGGCAGGTGATAAGGATAGTAGTAGGAACACCATAGGGTATGTGTTTACTATAGGTGAAACAACAGTAAGTTGGATTTTGAAATTGCAAAAGGTTGTTGCACTTTCAACAACAAAAGTAGAGTGTGTTGCTGGTATAGAGGCTAGTAAAGAGATGATTTGGTTGTAGAGGTTTATGGAAGAATTGGGTAAGAAGAAGAAGGATAACAGGTTGTATAGTGAAATTCAGAGTTCCATCCATCTTGCAAAGAACTCATCATTCCATTCTAGGACTAAACATATACAGCTAAAGTACCATTTCAAAAGCTCTTTTCTGGAAGATGAACTGTTGAAGTTGGAAAAGATACATACTATCCATAATCCTGCAGACATGTTTACAAAGGTAGTGACCAGAGAGAAACTGAGTTCCTGCTTGGTTTCAGTTGGCCTTCTATTGTAAAGGTGAAGATGAGAAATTTTCCAAGTCCAAGATCCAACAAGTACAACAGCGGTGGAGTTGTTCTGATCAATCTCCAAGTGGGAGATAGTTGGTTGTGGAGCCAGATCTTCCAGTCTCATAGATGATATTGTCTCATCCGTGTACCCCAGCTTTACATGATATGCAAAAGGATTGTACACTCATTCCCCAACCTTGGGGTTCGGGCTATTTTCGAAAACAGTTTACGGGCCCATGGTTTTGGGTAACCCGTGGTATTTTTCCATTGTATTTCCCCTTTATAAGAGACATTGTAATATGACTAGGGATGATGTATTAGGTATTATGCATTGTAAATATCTATGAGATCGTGAAGAGAGACTGTGAGACAGTGAAGAGGAAGTGTAGCAGATGTGTTGTAGGTTGTATCCCTTCATTTGCTAGATGGTATATTAATACAGACTCGCAATTTTAGTGTGGACGTAGCCCATCTTGGGTGAACCATGATATATTGGTGTCTCTCTTGTAATGTGTCTATGTGATTATATTTGCATTTTTGTTATTTTTATTATTCTGCAATCATGTTTTTCTAATAGTTGTGTCATCCTTAGGGAACATGACCTCACTATTCATATCAAATCCTTATGATTTAGCTCAAAAGTATCCTCACTTTCCTCTTGATTTATGGTTGAAGATAAAAAATATGAAACCAATGCATAAATATTCACAAAAATATGTTGTGTTGGGACTTGAAAACCTTGGCTTGGGACTACGAATCCATGAATTTTGTACTAGAGTTCCATTTGAAATGAGGTGACAAATACATGTGTGAGGTAAAATTGAAAGGGTTTGAGTAAGCTACACTAAAGTGGATTGGATTTGCATTCATACTAGAGCAAGCAAGTGTGTTGATAAACTAGATTTTGAGGCATGCCATTTTCCAAAATTTTGTGAACATACTCTCACTTTGTATATGATACCATGTGGAATATGTAAAATAAGGAGGAGTGATTGGGGAAGTCATATTTATGGTCATTGCATTACAACTTGAATGTGATATTCCACACGAAGTGAATGTTTTACCTTTTCATCCTTGATCTTTCTTATATAGGAATACTATGTGGTTTGGATTTGAAGAAATTTATTGGTATTAATTTTATGTGAGTCCCTTTTTAACTACTAATTTTCATGTTCTACTATAGAATAATACTTGTTCTAATAAAACTACATCATTTTACTGAACTATTAATGTTCAATATAGTAAACCTAGGTGATCCGTATTTATGTGGAATGAAATGAAAGAGCATATACATAATCATATACATATATATATATATTGCAAATAACATAGTGATACAGTAAACACATATTATATTAAATAGAGGAAATAGAATAGACTCTAAAATAAAAGTAGCTAGAATGGTAGTAGTTATCTTTGACAAGAGATGTGGCCGCTCTGCTCATTCGTGCCAAGATGAATACAAAAAGAGGCCGAAAGGCCCTATTTATGATAAGCATGAGGAAAAGAATCCAAAGAATCCAAAAACATAACCCTAGAATATGAACCGTCATAAAGATTGTGGCCCCAAGGTGGTTAGTTGAACAGTCAACTTCCTGGGGTCATAACTTTTGCATATGATCTCCATTTGGGGCCCTCGATAGCTCATTGAAAAGGTCTATTCGAGAAATATAAGATGGGAGCTCTAGAAAAATGTCAAAATTACTTTAACATCTAGAAAATGGATCGTAGAAAAACATCATTTAGGGCCTCAAAATGGCCCTGAAAGTTTAAGACTCGAAAAACCATAGAAAAATTACTAGAAAATTGTCGAAATGGGAAACTATTTTGAGCTAGTTAAATAGGTGGGTGGCCACCGATATCCATCTGGATCATTCCTCCCCCCTTAGGAAGCAATGGTATCCATTGCATCAAATCCCTTATCATATGTTGAGCTCTGTGTTGAGTTGAGCTCCTGGTGCGACATTTGTCGACATGAAAAGGTTACCTTACTTTGACATCTTCAGAGGGTTGTAATTATTTTTGATGGATGCGTTGGATCTGTTCAACAGTTTTGGTTGTCGTGTTAACCTTGGTCTACATTGGTGCATATGGTTTCTTTCTGGAGGAACGCCTTGAATGCGTGGCCTTTCATTGTAGAGGTACCTGGATAGACGAGGCTGCAATGACTTTGCATTCCTCTTGTTTCTACTGAGTAAAGGGATCATGTGCATATGTTCTGTATATCTCTACGATCTGATGTTCTCCTTCAGTGGCAATTGCGAATAGGGAAAATTTCCCAGTGTGGGAGATTATCTTCTTGCACTGCTTGTTTGGGGTAGGTGCAACTATCTCTAGTATCCGATAGAGTTGTCCTCCCAAAGTGACAATGACACTACGAGGTCGTGATTCATATACAGCATGACACTTCCACATATATGGTTATCCTAAAAGAACATCACATACTTCAAGTGGGGCCACATCACACAATACCTCATCTCTAAAGGGCTTGATGCCTTATGGTAGGCAGAATTGATGACTGACGCAGATACCTCGTTCTTGGCTTAGCCACCCAATGGTGTATGGTTGTTGGTGCGGTGTTATTGGTAGCTCCAATATCTTGATGACTTCTGCTTAGACCAGGTTATTTTGGCTGTCGTTTTCCACAACAAAATGTAGGGGAATTCCCTTCACCCACATTTGTGACTGGAAAAGGCGCTCCTCTGCCTCCAACTCTTCAGGTTCCTCTAGTTTAATATGTTTGGTAGCAACAATGACACTGGGTTCTGCATCAATGATCTGCTTCCCTTTGTCCACGTATGTGAAATTAGGTTCTGAGATAGAATCAGAACTGGGATCTGATTATGAAGTTTTGATCTCAGCCACCAATGACTATTTTGAGCGACATTCATCGGTGTTGTGCTGGGGGATTTTGTGGAACTCGCACCACTTACTGGTGTCCTTCTTTGTCTTTTTGTTACCCTTCTTTGCTTGTGATTGGGACTGTTTGTCCTTTCCCGCCCTGTATTCTGCGAGCCAGAGTTTCCCTTGCCCTACTTCTGCGCAGGTCCGAAGTCATGCTTATTCTTTTGCTGAAATTTCTGCTCAATTTTGACAGCATATCGATAGGAGGATCCGAGTGAAGAGATTTCTAGGAAATCCATCTCTGTTCATAAGTACCAATTTAAGACACTGCAATATTTCAGTACTAGGTGCCGCTCGGAGTCCTTGATACCTAGCTTTGTGTGCAAGGTATGAAATTTGTTGGTGTACTCCGACACCGTTTGGTCCCTCTCTTGATGCAGAATAGTCCATTTTGTGTACTTATCATCATAGTTTCCCACACGGTAATATTGTTCCTTAACAACATCTATAAAAGAGGCCCAAGTGGGATTGGCCTCAAACAATCTAGACTCGTCTGATGAGTTTTTCTCACAATAAGTTTCCCACCAATTTTTGACATGGGGGACAGCCTTGAGGAGCGCAAAGATGATCTTTTCCTTATCAAAAAAATTGTGGATAGAGAAATACCCTTCTAGTAGATTCAACCATTTATCTAGGGCATCAGCATTGATTTGACCTTCAAATAAAGGGATATCAAAATTAACTTGTACCTTGAAGGGATTCACATCTATGAAATGGTTGCTTGTTGAAGGTGCATTCATTGTCGTCGACATGCGTCAAAGGATCTGGGTGAAATTATCTATCATCTCATTCCTCTGTCACATGAGGGCTTCCTCGAGCAACAACTTGATAGGATATCCTACTCCATTGTCTCTCTTTTCTTCCTCCATGGGAGGTCGTTTGGGGTGGCGAGAGTGGTCTTCCGCAAGTGAAACTAGTTCGAGACCCAACTCTCTATATCCTGACCTCGTCAGGGACATTCACCGAGAAACAATCAAAGAGTAGATTGCTCTGATACCACTAATCCGGATTTATGTGGGAATGAAATGAAAGAGAAGATACATAATCATATACGTATATATATTGCAAAGAACACAGTGATACAGTAAAAACATATTCTATTAAATAGTTGAAATAGAACAGACTATAACATAAAAGCAGCTAGAATGGTAGTAGCTATCTCTGAGAAGATATATTGTCGCTGTGCTCATTCATGCCAAGATGAATACAAAAAGAGGTTGAAAAGGGCCTATTTATCATAATCATAAGGGAAAGAATCCCAAGCATCCAAAAACCTAACCCTACAAGATGAACTATCATAAAGTTTGTGGCCCCAAGGTGGTTAGTTGAACAGTCAACTTCCCAGGGTCATAACTTTTGCATACGATCTCTGTTTGGGGCGCTCGATAGGTCGTTGGAAAGCTCTATATGAGAAATAAAAGATGATATCTTAGGTTAGATGTTAGTGTTAATCTAAAATTTGAAAATGGATCACAAAAAAAAACATTTAGGGCCTCAAAATTGCCCCAGAAGTTTAGGACCCAAAAAACCATAGAAAAATTACTAGAAAATTGTCGAAATGGGAAACTGTTTTGAGCTAGTGGAATAGGTAGGTGGCCATTGATATACATCTGGATCACTAGGGGTATACATCTCACCAAAAATAATTTTTTTAACAATATCAACATTGGACTTTAGCTATAAACATGTTTCCTATAACCATGATCTTTTTCCTTTGGGTGGCCCATATGCATCACTACTATGATCAAAATACATGATAATTAATTAAAATCATTTTATCAGTGTCATTGTGCTCACATTGAGGGTGTTTTTTGATAGCATGGATATTTTTTCTTAGTCCAACAACACTTATCCAGGAAAAACAACTTTCAAATTTGTGCCCCCCTATAAGAAATAAGGGGAACTCTTCACAACCCCACTATTCACGCTCTCATGATACTTTATGAATATGTTAGTTCCTGCAAGCCTATGGTAAAATGCATCTCATCATTTATAAAATGAATCTGGATATATAGGGGGGTTCAAAATAGCTGCTAGGACATGCATTCATCCCTTCTTAATTGATGTCCAGTAGATATATGGGACACACTCCTCAAAAGATTATAAATTCCCCCTCGTCTAGTGGCCGCTCTGATTGAGCTTCTTTTAGCACCTTTGATTGAGGTAAAAGGCTTGGAATTTATTAATTCTATGGTTGGCCTTCAATATAGATATTAATCCCGTGATAAAGGGAACCCATTGAGGGCCTTCAACTGAGGGAATATAGAAATCGTGGCTCAAACTCTCTCATTTGGCTCTCAAAATGACAGCTAGGGAAAAACAACTTCAAAAATTCCAAGTGTGATTTGGTATTAAATAATTTTGGTAGTGCAATAAGCCTGAATAGAGACAAATAGATTAAAACAACAAATTTAGGGCTCCATATTCACTGATTTTGGAGGCACTGGCTCCTATATTTCTCTGCTCGACCTCCCTCTCCCATACACAGCCGCAATAAATCCTCTCTCCGCAATAACTCCTCTCTCCTATATGTGTTGCTAGATCAGTCTGAAATATGGTTGGGTTTCTTTGCTCTGCCTCCTTCTCCCATACAAGGCCTCAATAACCCCTCTCTCCTCTCCAAATTGCTATCTCATTCTGAGATCTGGCTGGGTTGTTATGCTCGAGCTCACTCTGCCCTACACAAAATAATTAACCCCTCTCTCCTCTTCATGTTGCTAGGCTCAGTTTGATATTCAACCGGGTTGCTTTGATCACGGGCTACAATGCATCAATAGGAATGAGTGTAGTTGGGTAGAAGGCTCAAGCTAAATGTTTGCACTCACCATTGGCAGGAGGTTCAACAAAGGTAAGTTTTTTTATTTGTTATTTAGTTTTTTTATGTTTTTTATTTTTAATGTATTATATATATATATATATATATATATATATATATATATAAGTATTATTTATTATTTATAACTTTATTATCTATGTATTAATATATTTATGTAATTTTTTATATACATAAATATCGAAAAATAAATTAAAAATTAAAATTAAAAATAATATTTATTTTGAAAATATATTTTGATTAAAAAATAAATTAAAATTCAATGACGAGGTTAGTGATGATGATGTTGACTACATTGGTGTTGATGACGATCATAATCATCACCATCACCACCATCTTGATCATCATCATCATTGCGATCATCATCATAATAATAATTTTCATGATCATCATTAAGAACCTCATCATCATCATAAGCATCATCATCATCATCGTCATCGTCATTTGTATTCATAATCATCATCATAAAGAACACAATTGTCATCATCATGATCATTTTCATGATGATGATGATGGCATTGGTTCCAATGATAATGTCATTGTGGATGACAATGACAATGCCAATGAGTAACTCACCAAGGATGGTTTTGAGTTCCCTTTTCATGGTCTAGGGATAACATCTAAGGTATTATTCCAAAACATATTTCAACTAGGTTCCCAAATAATTTTTAGGCATCTAAACATCACACACCATTGACTATAGAATATTTGGTGTGTATGAGTTTGATATGATGGGTATTTAAAGGTTTGACACACTATGCATGTGTCTCAAGGATAAGGGCATGGAATGGTGGAAAAATCCATGGTATTAGTTGATAACGTCTATGTGTGGGTCCCAACTGCCATATGTTTGGCCATGAACCATAATGTAGGCCTTACATATGCAATATTTAACATGTGAGAAGGATGTGGTCTTACATTTCCAGGTATGGCACACTAAGGATGGTTATCATGATACAATCTCGAGTTAAGGTAAAACTTCAATATCTTAGGGTATAAAATTTGCATTTTGGGATTATGAGTCATGCATAGGGCCATAATACACCACATGATCCCTAAATAGGGAAATTTAAACCTGGAAATAACAAATGGTTAGCGAAATAAGAAATGGAAGAGACAACATAAATAGGAAGTTGTGGGTTAGCGAAAGGAAGTATTTTGGTCATGCTATTGTGGTATAATGATATGACTTGAGAGTAAACATAAATAAAACAAAATAATGAGTGTCACAATGCAACAAGGTGAATCCATGAACAATAATCACAGATTTTTGCAACCAATAGTGTAAATGTGCCAAATAAATTATAACTAAAATACATTTTATCCATTGAAGAAACAATAATTAAGAGATCAAGTGAGACATGCTAACTGAAACATTGACATTGAAAGTTGTCTTGGCACAAAAACACTAAAAAAATCACATGGATAACAATTGAATCTCATCAATTACTGAATTTGAGTGGTGGAAAATGAAATCCAACCACCATATGAATGACCAAAGGCCACTTCTCACATGTTAGCCGATCTTGTTTAACATCATTGTATGCACAAAAATGCCACTTGCATGGAAAAATAAATTTCTAACCATTATAACCCCTATTAGTAACACTTTAGCGTTATAGTAATTGTTCGTTCTAACCTAAAACCCTTTAACCCATATAAAACCTAACCTCCAACACATATAATTCTTTACCACTATAACATTGACCCCTATATCACAATCCATGAACAATTAACCATTACGATATTTTAACACTACAACCCCTATTCCTTATTTAGTAATTCAACTATAACTATGAACCTTTATAATATGTACACGTATATCCCCTATAACTCCTAAATCGTAGAACATAATGACTATATCCCCAAATCCACAACACTTATATCCAATTCCCCTATACATATAACCCGTTACACCTAAAAACTATAAATCCTATCCGAATAACACTTAGCACCTAATCATTATTATTTCTAAACCCCAACTCCACTTTCTTGTAAGATCTAATACATATCAATCTAATCCCTTATCACAAGAACATAACCATATATACTATATAGAGCATAATCATTATCATGCATTAACCCCTACTCTTAAAAACCTTATCCCATAATCCATATTATCCTTAACCCATAACCATTATTATCCATAAGTAATAATCCTTTTAACCCTTAAATCATATAATACTTAATCCATAATCCCTTACTTGTATTATATATAACATTTGAAAACCCTTACTATAAAACCTTTACTTCTATAAACCCTAATTAATGACCCTTACATCCTAAACTTCATAATCATTACAACCTAATATACCAAAACTAAAACAACTATCTCTAATGCTTATCCCCAAATAATATTCCTAATTCTTATCACCATTAAACCATGTAACATTAACAACTATAAACCCAAACACTTATAACACTTAACCCCTATCATAGTAAAATGGTAAATTAGTGTTAATAATATACATCGCAACCCTTAATACATAACAACTAACCCTTATAACAACTTGCCATTGTAACCCTTATCTAGCCTCTTCACCATAATCATTAACACTTATAAACTTCGCTTAGTGGGTATTCTTAATCATCATCGCTTTAACGACTTGTACTTGACGCCGATGCAATGGTATCAACATTTGTTAGACATCGATAGATACACGTTTCTAAAGAAACATTTGTAAAAATATTTAATAATGCACATGATTTCACCCTTATGTTTTTTAGATACATTCTAATATATAGGAATATAGAAGAGATTAAATAATGAAATAAAGAAGCTCAGTATTATTATCTAGATTGTAATTTTTATGAGAACCATCAACGTAATCTTTGTAGTCCTATTTGTAAGGTGTATTCAGGAATCACAACTAGGAATCATGCTCTAAGGAAGTGACATGGAGAGTTTCTATTTCCTTTTATAAACTAGGAAATCAATTTAATTTTTGAATCATTGTTTGGTCCTTGTACCTAACTTTTTTTCACTAATTAATTGAAATACTTGATGAGTTGCTTATTTATTTGGATTACAAGACACTAAATATAAAATCATTATAAAACCAAGGCATCCTTGTACCTAGGAAGATAATATATTTTGCGAACAATGTCCTTGAAACTATCTAACTAGGTGAAAATCAATGGATTGGATGTTGCCAATTCTTGTGTGCAACATGACACCATGAGAAGGATTTATGATAGCCTCAAAACTAAATATCTTATGATGATTAATAATTATGGATTATGTCTTCAAATAAGGTTCAATACTACATGAATACATGCATCCAACTTATTTTCTATTGAAGAATCCATCAGAGCAAATAAGGGAATTTTGGTATCAAACTTGAATGGATTTTAGGAATTTTTTATTTTATTTTGTGTCATTATTTTATTCTAAAACATGGGAATGTTAGCTTGCATGAGCTTCCCTTGAAACCCATTTTGTTGTTGTTGTTAGTCCAAATGGTCCATATTCTTAGTGAGCACACTTTTGACATTGTTTTACCAACTTAACTCATTGTTCTACTAGTTGATTTATTGGAAAAACAATTTCTTTTTTTTTACAACCATATGTAGAATTTTGAACTCTTGTGTGAGAACAATGTCACACTTGGGTTCCATATGAAAACAAATGCACTAGTATTGGAAATTGTTTCACTAGGTTTTAGGCATACCACTCCACCCCTCCCTGCACCCATCCCCCACTTTATACTCAACATTTATCCTAATTGGGATAATGTGATAAGGACACAATTTCAAGTATTTTTTGCATAATAAATGGTTATAAAGGCCTAACCATGGCATACAAACTAGGATCTTAGTAGATAACTACTAATTATATGACTCACGGGTCATGGATAGGGAATTTGACCACCACATGGGCCCTAAATTTATACCTAAGAAAGAGATATGTACATAATTTTAAGTATTAGAGAATGAGGGATTGGTGATTTAGCGCACACATAATTGAATATGTGTTAGATGCTCTTTACATATTTTATTGAAAATCATGATGTGTTCAAAGTGCATGGCAACAAATGTGTATAAATGTGTCTTTTTTGAACCAGTTTTACAACCACACTCAAATTTATCGGGACACTCGAACTCAAAACGGTTTATAGCATCCACAATTTGGTTTCATGTACAAAAATAAAATCAAATACAAAATCAAGGAAAACAAAGAATTGAATTGGCATTGCATGAAATACACTTTACAGCACATTACAAATAATAAAGTTCCATGATATTGATGATCAATTTAATTATATAATAATAGAGAATTCCCATGAATTTATTTATCCCAATACTAATTGAAAAATATAGATCCATCAAAAAACATTTGTTACAATTCGATATCAAATTGATCTTGAACATCGTTCAATTCTATATTTGAGTCATGAATACCAGAATTTGTATCCCACCCCTTGGAACCATTGTAAGGTTTGTCCAAAATAGCGTTTTCAACATGTAGCGCTAAGTTGTCATCATCGATATGTGACTCACGGGATATCTGGTCAATCTAGTTTCCCCCTTCGTCTAAGTCTACTTATTCCTCAATCTCTCCATCAACATATTCTTGTTATTGAACATCTTCATCTTTAGTAAAAGTATACTTTACAGGCCATTGACCTAGAATTGCGTAGGGCTATGCATTTGGATCGTAACTAAGCAAGATCAGGTCGACTGTGTGTCAAGTATAGCAAGCTGCCAACAAGCTGCCTATATGAGGTGTTGTCAACCAAGGGTGTAGATTATGCTTCTTCCATTCAAACTCCAGAAAGGAATGGAGTCTTAGAAGGATTGCAATAATCCATCTTAAACATCTTTAATAGATCAGATGCATATTTTGACTGAGATACCTTTGTTCCATCTCTGTTTGAGAAATCTCAAGCCCCAAAAACTGCTTAAGAATTCCCAAGTCACTCATGGAAAGAACTTGATGCAAAGTTGTCTTCAATGAAGCTATTTGATCAATAGAGCTACATGTGATTAGAAAATCATCAACATACAGCACTATAATCATTATTGAACCATCAATCAGCTTCATATAAACATTAGGATCAGATTTGCACCGAACATAGGATTGTGACAAGAGAAAATTGTCCATTTTGGCATACAAAGCCCTGGGGGCTTGCTTAATCCCATATAAGGACTTCTTCAACCTGCACACAAGATTAGGATCAGATGTATACCCTTATGGATGCTGCATATAAATTTCATCCTTAATATCACCATGGAGGAATGCACTCTTGACATCCATATTGTGCACTTCCCAGCACTTGGATGCAAAAATTGCAAGAACTAGTCTTATTGAATCCTTATGTGGAACATGTGCAAAAGTTTCATTGTAGTTAATGCCTTGGACTTGGTAGAATCCCTTTTCTACCAGCCTATCCTTATATTTCACTTATGTACCATCATCTACACATTTTGTTTTGTAGATCCACTTACACCTTACCAATTTGTCTGCCTGTAGGGAGCTTGACTAGCTCCCATGTTTCATTCTTCTGCAATGACTAAAAATCCTCATCCATAGAAACCTGCCATATTGGGTCATGTGAGGCTTCCTCATATGTATGAGGATACAAATATAAAATCATAAAACATATCTCATAAAGGTAGGGGTCATTCACATTTGGAGCAGTCTCAAATTGTGATCTAGTCCTCCTTGTGTCCCGAGGATTTCCCACTAGTTCACCTATTGCTTGCAAAGTCTCAGCAACCCATTTAGTATTTGTTGGTGAATTATAATCTGAAATAAAATTGTACTCATCATCATAAATATCAAAATAAAAAATTTGAATAGAATCACTTACTTCTTCTTCAGGTGGTGGTGAAGATGGTTCTCCAATTTCAGCACTATGAGAGGGCTCTTCCTCAAACTGCATACTTGTCTCTATGAAGGATTTATGAGTTGTCATGTTCAGCAACTTATAAAATTTGGATTCCTATGAATATCCAACAAATAAACATGGTTGTATTTGGGGCTGCATAGCCCTCCTCTTCTCAAGTGGAATCCTAGCCCAAGCCTTTGAGCCAAAAATCCTGAAATGAGAGATATCAGGTTTGTGCCCTGTCCAAGCCTCAAAAGGAGTGATAGATTTGAGAGATTTGTGTGGCACTTTGTTCTAAATATATGTGCCACAATTTATTGCCTCATCCCATATATTTGGAGACAATGAATTTGCCTCAAGCATACATGTGTCCATCTCCTTAAGAGACATATTTTTCCTCTCAGCAACCCCATTCTGTTGTGGTGTATATGGAACTGTGTGTTACATTTGAATGCCTGAAGAGGCACAAAATTGATGAAAATATTATTTCACATATTCATCACCATTATTTGATCTGATAATTTGTATATGCCTACAAGGCTAGTTCTCAACTAAGGCTTTGAATAGCTTGAACAAACCAAAAACTTCAGATTTTAGCTTGATGAAATAAATCCAACAGTACCTGCTAAAGTCATCTATGAATGTGAGGATGTACTTGGCATGGTTCAAAGACTCAAGAGGGAATGGACCTGATATGTTAGTGTGAATAAGATCCAGTGGTGCAAAGGTTCTCTCAGTAGTGGATCTCCCATACTTATGGTCAGGGTGTTTTCCTAGGATGCAAGATTGACAGACACCTTTGGAAAATCTGATATTGGGTAGCCCTATAACCATTTCTTTCTCATGGAGTTGGGAAAGGTATTTATATTTCATATGGCCAAATATATCATGCCATAATTTTCTTGACTCATTGGCATGGGTTAAAAGGACAGAAGGTGATGTATTTGGCACAAAGTGAGAAAACTTGTAGATTCTATAACAGTGATCAGTAGTGCCTAATGCAACAATTTTTCCTGTTGAAATTCTAGCTATCTCAATATCATTAGGGGTAAAGGTTATTGATCATTAGGGGTGAGGATGATCTGATGTGACTGATCCATGAAAGCTTTGAAATTAATTTTGGAATGATTTGGGTGTGCCCAAAGCTTGATTGTTGCACCTTCTTGATGATAGAATGCGCCCTATGAATGAATTACTGTGCCCTACTTGAGACTGGTTGGATCCTGCAAGACAATAGAAGGAGAAAGGAATAAATTGATAGCTATGATACCATGTGAAATTTATTTCACACCAAGATTTGATCAAGAGATTACACTCACTCATAAATATCTCACACATCTAGTCAAAGAACTTAGAAAATTACTCACAATAATACAAACTGTATTAACTCTCACGAATAAAATACATCATCCAACCTTTGGAAAATAATAGGATTCTTTTATATAACATTACAACATAGATTCCAATGTCTAAAGATGCCATTTGGATCCTCATATCATCAGACTTACTAAAATTGTGTACATCCCCCCTAGGTGGCAAGTGTGTTCTCCAAGTCACTCCAAAGGCTCATGAATTTCTGAATTAGTGACCTGTAGCTAATGTGTGATGAAAAAAATGCCAAATCCCAAATATGGAAAGAAGAAACATCATAGAGGATGTGTGGTCCAAAAACCATGTTTCCCTAGATGACTATCTTTTCCCCCATGGGTAAAAAGTAGTAAAAAGTAGTAAATCTCATCAAGGCACCTTTTCCACCAGAATCTTATCAAGAATCAATTAGAAATGTGCCCAAGTTGTCTAGGAATATTGTGGTCCACACTTGGAAGTCTTGTGGTCCCCCCAATGTTGCCTTGTGGTCCACACAATGGCTCAAATGGAAATAATCTAGTTTAATACATAGGAATTAATCATAAGATGATTAATTAATGCTACCAATGTATTAAACGACATAGATAGGAATATTTAAATATTACAACACCAAACCCATAAATTTTAATTAAGTTGATTCTCAACTTGATATGATTCCGAATTGTCGAAACTCAACGACTTAGACAAACATATTAAATTTAAACTTGTACTCATTTCATCAACGACATCTTGTCTAGGTCAACGAATTCATTATGTCCTTACCCGATTATCATATGAACCCTTCGGTATACTCCCCAAGTGACATTATGTGTGTTGTCTTAGTCTCGTCGAGTCCTATCTTGATGACTAGTCATCTTTTGATCTAGGTTTAACTATTTCATGCGATTAGCATAGATGCGCTCATATCATTATTTTAATCGCCTATATACTTGTTTTTATAAATATCACTCTTATCTGACCTTTTTGGAAGGTTTTTCAAGTTACACTTTCAACATTTTGATGTGAGGGTTAAGTCGAGTTTGTAGTTTTTTTTCTTTTTCTTTTCGTTAATAGTATCATCATAATGCATAATCAGTTTCCTCGTGTTCAGATCATCACAATAGCCACATCGATATCTCGTTTTCCAATTTCTAAGTTTGTTTCACACTTGCAACCATATGTCGAATTCTCAACAAGTATATGTATTTTTGTGTTATGACAGCCAAAATCACCATGTTTTATTCCTTTGTTAATTGACCATTTGGGCTCGTTCCGTAGTTTTCTCACCATGGCTATCTTCCTAAATTTACAAGTCGCCTACAAAATCATCCCTTTGCAAGAAAACTCCAATGTTCTCCATTTTAAAGACACAAAGAATCAATTGGCCTTAACATATAGAAATATTCACCAAAGTATTACGTACATATATAGTGCTTGATCTCATCTTTTATGTACCTCATCTCAATTTCTTGATGAACTACAATTCCTAATTGTTCATAATTTGATTTTCAATTTCACAATCTGTTAACATTCATCTAATTTCCATATGTGTGTGTATATATATATATATATAATTTTTTCCCCTCAAGTTAGAATATCCTTATATATATATATATATATAATTTTTTTCCCCTCAAGTTACAATATCCTTATTTATATATATATATATATATATATATGGAGCGAGATCGAGCTCTACGGTGCTAGTCGAAGTTCGGTGGATTTGAAGGTCGAAGGTTCGCGAATTAGGTGACCACTATGGATATTTTTAAGTTTTTTCCCTTTTTCAGTTACTCCCGGTCTCCCCTCATGCATAATATCAGACAACTCATCTGCCACTCATTACATCAAATTTTTTTTAAGGCTCACACGATGGAGCTGGATGAGGTGGACTATGATAGTCCCTCAATTGCGAGATCCATCTTCGTGAATGACAAAGATTTTAAATGCCGAAGCTCATTAGACCATGAAAAGAACTTTCTCCCACAGATTCCAGTACAAAGGGAGGAGGTGCATTCATCCCCTAGCACGGAAAATGATTGTGCAGATCCTCACATTGTCAAACAAAAATGCCGAAAAGCTGTGAAACTGAAATCGGAGCCAGCGTCGCTGGTGGTTGGACGGGAGATTGGAATTGAGGATATACCAAACTACCCGTCTTCAGCATTAGTAGGACACTTTTGTTGAAAGCAGGTTGGAGAGAATTCATTACGCAGCTGGATGGAAATGAATTAGGGCCCGTTACTCAACCATATCCCCTCCTTTCACATTTTGTCTAGAGGATGGATATTATTCAGAATACATTCATAAGTGGACAGGAAGAGACTACTAGATCATAATTGGAAATGGGGTCTATATGGGCTATTAATTAAACATTGGAAAATTGATTTTGATGCTCGTAAAGAACCACATAATTTACAATGGGTTTGTTTTATATTTCCCCATCTTCTGATGATATTCTGGAAAAGACCTATTTTATAGCAGATTGGAAACAAACTTGGAAGTTTCATTGCATTAGAGGGGGATTGGGACACTAAAAGGGATAGGAGTTGTACAAAAATACTTGTTGAATTGGACCTCCGCGATGGTTTATATGAGTAAATCAAGCTAGATATGCACGGCATCCAGTGGAACCAGCATTTGGATTACTAGAAGATACCTTTCAGGTTTTTTGGATGCATAAATGTTGGCCACATAGTGCGAGACTTCTCGAATCTTGTTCCAAGTACTCAAATTCGAAGGAAAATTTGGAAAAAAAAACCGATGAGTAGTATGCAACCGAAGAAGATAGATGGAACTGTAGCACAAGTTGGTGAAATGAGCACCTTGCAGGAACATGTGGGCAATGTCAAACCATGCAAGCTGACGAACCCCAAGTTAGACCCTCCTTCTGGTACGTCTGTTATTTATGTTCCTGTCCCTTCTTCTATTATTTCTACTTTAAAATTTGCTTTGAAGAATGATAATTTGGTTGGGTCAGGTATTCCTCGTTCCTCTAGTACCTCTCCTCCTCCGTATTCTCCCATCAAAAAATCCCTATCAGTGGTAGAAGTTGTTAAGAAATCCCCTCATCTGTGTTCTATTGTCCCTGTTTGTTGCTTCTATGGGTCATTGTTGAACTGATAAAGTTACAAACTTGCTTGATGAGTCCTTTACTAGGGGTTCTATTAATTTCAATGCCTACAATTCTGCCTACATTTTGCATGCAATAGCCTATTGAAAAATACCATGTATCTTGATGATAACCAGGAAATGCAACAACAGGCAGTTCCTTTAGCAACAGAATCAAAGCATAATTTAGTACGATTTCCTACTGAAACTGAAGATATGTTTTGCTGGGAAAAAATAATATCGGTCTTGGTAAAATTAATAAAATGCTTCCACTCTAAGTAACAGGTCAACCGGGATTTTGAATAGTTTAAAGGCACTATAGTCATTAACTTATCAATTTAGGTAAAACTAATGAATCTTTTTCCATCCAATGTTCCTTTTTCTGAGAGCCCAACTATTGATTATGAGATACTACAATGGTTGTCCAATCTTTCAAACCTAGATCATCTCTTTCAAACAAAATCATGTCTTCCTACATTACATTCTTTTGGTGTCCTACCTATTCTACTATGTGTGCCTCTCCATTATGGTCATTCTAAAGATTATTTCCAGAGGATTCATCGTCTCTCAACAATTTTTTTTGGAAAATGCTCCAACTTTCACTGTTAGCATCTCTTCAACCTCTGTGCTTGGAACATTTCTGGCACTCTTCCCTTCATTATCCCCCACATTCCAACTATTAGTAGAATTTGTATAACATTCCTTTTTTGTTTGAAGATTCCTCAGTTTCTTTGGCCTTCTTCTCAAAGAGACCAATCACTTCTTGAACATGTAAGTGCACATCTTCAACTTTCTTCTTCAAGTAATCTTTAACATCACTATCTTCCTTTGAGTGGAATCGTCTGAAATGTCCTCTGTGTTGGTTTGATCATGCCTTTTTTATTTGATGTAGTTTATATTACAAATAGCCACCATGCCATAGTGCTTATTTCTTGACCGCCCAATCTAAACCTTTCTCCATGGAGAAGGGGATCCTCTACGTGCTGATCTGGACCTTCTTTGCAGATGTCTATGTGATTCCTGCTTTGTTATATCTTCTTTATCTATCTCAGACTAAATGTTTGGCTCTACAAGGTCCAATGATCTTGAGAGAGATTTCAAACTTCACATTTCTGAAGCTTCTGACTTTACATTTCCATCCCTCTCATCCATGGCACTACATTTGATGTTTGTAGATATATTAGAATGTGGTTTTGCCCTTTGGGTTATGCAAAATATAGCATCTGCTGCATATAGTATCCAGTATGATGATAAATGGGGTGAAGACATTGCTAAACCTAGATGTTGATCTCCTTAAGGATATATCCCCTAGTAAAAAAGAGGATTTGGAGGATAACTCTGATAATATGGGACACCTTGAATTGGAAACCCATGAATCCCTTGCATTGTATGTCCCTATCCAATACCATGATATTAAAAACCTTGCATGTGTTGTGGAGCATGCCCTTGCTAAACAAGAATCATGGGTTGTTGGAAATGGTCTCAGGGTTAATCATTACTTCTAGCCAAAACTGGGAATACTAGTCCATCAACTGGATATCCAACCAACATTAAAATTTGAGATTAGTAACCAGTCTGGGAGTCTATCACAATGCAACCTATTAATTGCACATAATCTTAGCATGTATATTTCAATTTAAAAATAAAAAAATAAAAAAATACAGTAGAACTACCTCCATAATGACTTGCACAAGAATTATCCCCATCAACATCTATTATGGCTTCAGCTCCTTTAGAATTTCCAAGGTTGCTAATACCATGCAAAGAAGAGACCTCTGAATCACCAACTTCATTAGGAACATTAGACGATGCATCAAATAAGTCCTTTGGATTTAAAAACCAAACAACATAGACACTATTAAATATTTAATGTAATCCCAAAAGCATTTATCAAACATATCTCAGATCGAGTTGAAGAAGATTCCATAGTTTCTAATTCCATTTCTTCAAAAATTTCTAGCACATGGTAACCAGATTCTACACCTACAGGAAACTAACACAACAAGATTTTAAGGACTAATAAAAAATGCAATCTAAATATGCTAGAGTCTAGAAACTAGACACGACTACAAAATAAATAATGGAACATGTAGACCACTTTCAAAACCTCTGTCACTAATATTCCATTACTGCTGAACAAAATTGCTGCTATAGGAAAAGGAATCCGCTAAAGAACAAGAAAAAATGCTAGGTCACTTATTATTTTCTTTTATAGGGTCAGCTAAAAAATTTCTAAAGAACAATAACAAATTGTTAGGTCAGCTAAAGTTCCAAACCTTTACATATCCAATGAAATTCTACGATGTTTTTGGTGATGCCCTTGTCTCCATGAAAATTTGGCAACATGTGCTCCTTTATGTAATTTGGTCCTAAATTATATAATTGCGACATGTGCTCCTTTATATAATTTGATAAACAACCTTGTTTCTATCTTGTGTTTCCCCTTGTTTTTGAGGGATGTGATCTTGTATGGTTGTAGCCTGTAGGTGAAGGTACACCCAGTCCACTGGCTGGAACTTGTTTACGTTATCCTTGTCAGCTTGTTGCTTCATCTTGTCCTGTGATGAATGCATTTTTTTTTAGGATTTCAGGGATATCTTGTGTTTGTTGTATATGTCACTTTCGACGCCTTTGAGCTCTCCTAGAAAGTAGCTTTTGATGTTTGGAGGTTTGTGCCCATATAGGGATCGAAATGGGGTCATCTTCGTGGCTATGTGATAGGTAATATTGAATGATTTTCCAGCTAGCGGAAGCCATTTGCACATTTGTCCATGGTTCCTAGTGTTAAAGTAGCATAAGTATCCTCCCAAACATTTATTGAGGAATTCCCTAATGCAAGTCAAGTTTCTTTTGGATCTTTTATGTGGAGATACAATGGGAATACAATGAGAATTAATTTGACATGGTATGTTATTTTCTGTTGGCGATTCTTCATTTTTTCATTCATCAAGCACCAATTTGTCATGCTTATTTAACATATAAATGGTATTTAATTCGAATCTTATCATCACTTTTTATTTTAGCCTTACATACAATCTCTGCACAAGCAAGAGAACCCTCTTTCTCCAACTTTTAATGACTTTTACATTGTTGAAAGGCTTCTTTAGGTTCTTTAGCATGAAAAAAGTTCCTTAATATTGGCCTTCACCTTTTCAACAATATATTTCAATCGGAGGTAATGATGAACTAGTGAATATTTGGGAGTGAACCCATAGCTTCCACCCAACTATTTAGAAGTTTGTTGGTCACTATCTTTGATTGTATATGGAGGGTTTTGCTTCTAATGCAAAGGAAGGGTTAGCATTATCTTCTATTGTTGATTGGTCTTCTGCTATGATCCCTCTAGCCATTATAAGGGGTTGTCACATAAATAAACAATATCTTAGCCTAGAACTGGTCCCACATGTCTAAGGAGTGAGAACTACTAGATATAAGAGATTATTATAGTCATTCCCACACAAATTTATATGGTTCTATGATGTTATCACCTTTTGAGGTAGTTAGGAGATATTCTCCTATTTCTTAGGAGTTTTTTTTAAATTCCAAACACTACTTATTGATGTCTTGTTTACATATATATAGGTATTAGGTTTAATACATTTATGCATGAGTTTTTCTAACAAATATTACAATCTCCATTTAATACGCATTTTTTATAAAATTCTTTTGAATTTGAAATTTTAATTTGAAACACAATGGGTTGTATAGCTATTGAAGCAGCAGAACAACTTAAGGGACAAGTTAATGAAAATATATGGGTGAAGGTGAATATTGCAGAAATACTAGTGTTCTTATATGTTGTAGATTATTGTTCATAGGTTCCTGTAGCTTCATGTAGTTGACTATAACTTCCTGTAGGTTGACATTTGCAAATACTTCTTCAAACTGGAACAGTTCAACCAAGCAACCTCTGTTTGACATCAATGCCAACTCAGATTTCCAACACCTTCGTCTTCTCAGTGAATCATTATACTTTCATCCTTTTCCCAATTTTGTCATGAATTTCTGCATCTTACCATTACCTTTCCATCTGTCCATTACATTTATTTTTGAAAATGCCGAGGGCCCCAGAATCTGAATGTGCTTGGTTTATTGCTTGGATCTGGTCATACACTGAATCTGGTAAATTGATCCATTTTATCAAAGATTTATTTATTAGCTCAGGTTTTGTTTGCCTCAAGTTGGACCTTAACCATAGACTAATGGTTAAAGAAATACTTCATTAGTCGGAGATAACATATGGTTTGTCTAATTTTTCATAAAACGACACTGTCAAGCAAGGATTTTTTTAACTGTAGATTTTCCAAAACATTCTCAGAATGAGTTATCATTGATGTTCCATTCCCTTTGTCATCCATTTTCGCTAGAATGAGGCCCATTTTGGGGACATATGGATGATCCAAGTTCAAACAACAAGGTAGAGGAATATGGAACACCATAAGATTGGCAAGTATCTCTTTTCTATGGAAATGGAAATGTCATTCAACATTTAATGGGGATGCATCTTCTTTCATTTGGGTGAGAGAAAGCATTTAGAGTAGAATTGGAAGCCCAAATTTAAGCCAGAATTAGTACGTTCCATAAGTATGTATACCTTCTTGAGATTATGGCCAGGGAAGATATGCTGACTCTCCTTAATCACAGGCTTTCCTGATGATGTAGATGACTTGATGTATTCTTTGTTGTTCAGTAACATAGTATAAGATGCATCTTCCAGAAAGAAAAGTAGAAACATTTCTAGAGACAATGGCGATTTTTCACCTATAAGTGGGAGTGTATTTCCTTTCGTAAGAGGCTGACGTGATATGAGCAATTAAATAATTTATCTTTCACACAAGCAATACTAGAGAACAAGAGCTTATTTGTTTGTAATGGCCCTTGCTTAGTGGGGGGGAAATGATAGGCTAAGAACTAAATCATCCTGACCATCTTAAATATCTTAACAGCTCCAATACTCCTCAGTGTTAACTAATATTCGCAAGACAATTGAATTACCTTTAATGTCCATGAATAATTCATGACACAATAACTTCTAGGGACAAAAATACTATGCTAAATATTTAACGAGTCATTTAAACTTATAAAGAGCACTACACATGACTTATAAGACTCGCTTGGTAGAGTCCTCAACTTTGAAATTTAGATCTTTCGGAAAGGTTTTTAGTAAATTATTTCTGGAGGAATTCTATAACACTTGGTCTCTTACAAGGCTTGACTACAATTCTATTGGTTTAGCAAAGCACTAAAACAAGAAGGTAATAGAGAAACACCTGACAACGAACAAGGCGGGTTATGTCAATCTCTGCTGTAGAACCTAAATGAGCAATCCCAATCATGATAGCTTTTCCACCATCCCTTACACTAAGCGTAGTCTGCATAAAAGTTTGTGGCTTTCCTAATGCCTCCACAACAATATCAACACCCCAACCTCCTGTAATTTTCGGCAAAAACAAAGACAATATCAATAATGAATTTTGACATGTCCAAAGAAATTATGCATTTTATTATTTTATCACTAAATATGAAGATAGTAGGTACCATCCAGACTGTATGATGTATCCTCACCACATATGTAACCTCCATTGCCTCATATACCCACATTTCATTTCATGTAAGTTTGTAACCATATGGGAAGTATGTTTAATTTTAATCCTGACTTGCTATAGTTGTACTATTATGTTTCTAGTACTTGTTTAGTATTTTTATTTTTGCATTATAGTATATAAAATTTGAATTGTCTGCATCAAACCTTAACCTAACCTAAAATTTAACACTTTCGTCTAGTCTTTGATTATGAGGAAGACGTCCTAGATGTCATTTTCTAGGCGAACTAACCTCCATTCTAAAGAGATTATGCTTCCTTGACCATCTATTTCATTATCTTCCATGTTGAATTGCATCTTCAAGCTCATCTCTTGGTTAATCCAACATCATCTAATTGTTCTCCCTTACCTTGTACTGACTTCTCGTGCAGACCATCCACCAGCTTTATTGTTGACTTATATTTGCAAAAATTGCAGATAGTTCTCAAGAAGCTTGAACCTCCTATGGCCTTCAATGATACCACAACTTAAAGACTTTCAACTCTTGTGGGTCTCTGCAAACTCACAATCAAAATTAACCATTTCACTGAGATCATGGATATTCTGTAAAACACATAATCGATTTTAATGAACTATGATTTAACAATATTTAGCGTAGCTCAATGGATCTGTAATCAAATAAAAGTTATTGCTTTGACAAGGATTATAGAAAACAATCAAATGGAAGAAAACCAACACAATAAAATCATGTACAAGTAACCATGAGATTTTACTTAGGATTCTGTGACTTTATAAGTCATTTGTTAAGTCGAATCTCCCACCTATTAGTTTATGAAACTTAATAGAGCAGGTTCTAGCACTCAGTGAGAATTGGTATGTTTGATCCTCAAAAATTAAACATGAGCAATAAATAGTACATGGAAATTCAAGATACGATTGATACAAATTTAAAGGAAATGCTTATTATGGATCATTACGGGAAAGGAGAATCTCCAGTTGACATGTACAAGGAAGCAATCACATTGAAATCCTCCTTTGACACTATTCTAACCAATAGGAATGGTTCATGGAATAGAAAGAGAATTCCATAGTGGCCAAAGTAATCAGAAAGCTATGCCTGATTGGAAGAAAGATTCAAAAACTGCAAGCAACAATGATACTGAGAGGGCATATATATACCACTAAAAGCAAGTAGTGGCAACCAGGTAGCAACACTTGGAGAGGCTCTTGAAAGAGATTTCAGCTAGTCTAGGGGCAAAGGAGAATGTGCAGAATCAAAACATAAGAAAACACTAGGTTGTTGGCATGCCAAGAAGATAAATATTTTGGTATCAACAACAACAGTTGAGTTGTTTTTCATTTAGTGTTTGAGCAATACTAGGCTCTGTATGGAGATATTCCTTGCTATACTTGCACATATCTGAGAAAGGAGCTTCTTGAACTGAAAAGGATATTGAAAAGTAACTAAATGGCTAGGAAGTAACTTGCATGCCAAGCTAGGTGCGTGTGGTCTCCAACCTAGTTGACAATAATTTCAACTCAAACCTGCTCGGGGCCATGCTTCAACTCTTTCCCAATCTATGCATGATGTTTCTGAATGGAGTAGGCTAGTTGGAAGGTAAGTTCAAAGAAACCTATGGGTGAGATGCTAAAAAGTAAATAGCATGTACCCTCCCCACATCCTGATTCCAGTTGTGCCTTTATGTTCTTATCTGTTTGTTCATATTTATTCAAGTTTATCCTTTGATTTCTACAACATTTTGTTGATATGAAATTACTAAAACTTAAATAGCACCAAGGAAGCAAAAATGCATTTTTTGGCCATGAAAGACTCGCTAACAATACAACGTACATCAAGATAATTCATAGTTTTGATATGTCAGGTATACTAAGATAACCTAGAGTTCCTTCAAATATTTTGAAAGTATATAATGTGGACTTTTGTAGCAGTCTCAGGAAATAAAGAATCAATTTTTTTATTAAGCCTATGTTAGGCAGAATGTTTTTCATCATACCCAAATAAAATAGGAGCCATTAACTCATTACAAGTTGATAGTCAAAATTTACAATATTTGGGATCATAAAAATGAAGAATGGCTCAAAATGCATGATATTATAACCAATTCGCATGTACTCACCTCAATAACTCTAATCTCCACAACCCAACTATCAAGCTACTACAAAATTTATTTAAGTAAAGATGTCTAGGAAAATAAGAACCTTGACAGTCATTATCATTGCTTTATTTAAAATCAAGATTATCTGGAATATAGAACTAAATATCCAACCCAACAGAAGACAAATAAGTACTGAGCTTGCATTGGCCCTCTCTCAAGCAAACCATGTCAAGATGATTATTCAAGTGACCGTGGAGCTTTTTCATGAGCCTCATATGCCTCTGATTATAGTAATTTTGTATAGTTTGAAAGAAGAAAACATTTTCCCAATTACAGATTAAAATAGACATCGTGAAAATATGAATTAAGATGTCTGAAATGGTCCACCTTTTTCCCTTACTATATAGCATAAATGATATAAACTTTCCTATGTGATGTCTTGAATCTAAAAGGCTATCCTTCATAAAAGTTCACCAAGAAGTTCTCCCCACAAGTTGCAACATGGAATGGTCACGTTGGTTTAAAGGAACAACTTAAAACACGCCTTGAATGCCCATCAAAATCACCAACATTTGTGCAAGAGTCCCACCTACAACACTAGAGTTGAAATCCATCATAAGTAACCGAAAACCTACTATTTCAATGCCATACATAGGAGAAACAAGATGCTTGTCTAAAGGCCTAAGATGAGAACTTAGGAACCTAAATAAACTCCATGTTTATTATCATTTCCAAGCACTACCATATGGCATTAAATTGAGGTTCACACAATAACAAAATGTAAGGGAAATACAGCACAAAGTAGAGATGATAAAAAAAATTAAAAAATAGCAGAAATGTGGGCAGAAATATAACTGGTCACTATACTTCACAAATTATGAGAAATTTTAGAAAGTACTGGCTAATTAACCCTAAATCAAATCGATAACAATTCCTATGTCTGTGGGCACATACACAAGATATCAGGACAAGTAAAAAATATAGTCAAATAAAGACCAAAGAGACGCACCCTAAGCTCCCAAGTGAACAAATTTAAAACATCATATGAATTGCCAAAGGGACCTTGGTTCACTGATGAGGATGACGAAGCGTTAAGCTGTCCAAACACAAGACATCTTTCAGAAAGTATTTCAAATAAAATAGCAGAAATGTGGACAAAAATATAACTAGGCACTATCATTCACAAATTAGGAGATAAGTTCAGAAAGTATAGGCTAGTTAACCCTAAAGCAAATCAATAACATTTCCTTTCTCTGGGCACGTATGTCAAATATCAGGATTCAGGACAAGCAAAAAATATGGTCAGTTAAAGAACAAAGAGATGCATCCTAAGGTTACAAGTGAACAAATTGACTACATCATAAGAAATGCCAAAAGGGCCTCGGTTCACTAATGAGCTTGACAAAGTGTTAAGCTGTCCACCAGCAGTCCATTCTTGCTATGGTCTGGCCCACCCAAATGACATTGTTAAAATGGGGTATGCCTAGGTGCACATCCAAATCAAATTTGGTTGAATAGATACCCCTCAGACCTAGCATTTAAGCCAAAGGAAGTCCATGTTATGCAGTGCAACCCCTCTAGGTGTGTTTCTAAATGCATTTCTAACCAAAAAAATACATTATACAAAATTTCAGTGACTCTAACTGGCGTATCCCCTATTGAAATTGCATGTCCAGAGTCTGGACAGACTAGATGGCTCACCAGCCATGATGGTTACTACTAGACTATTGTCGAAAAGTATCTTTTTTTATTTTATTTTTTTAATGCTTCTGGTCAGCGGCAGGAATTTCACCTACAGACTTGGTTTCACCTTACTGACTTACAGTCCCCCTTAATGACTATTTAGCTAAATCAATCAATGTCTTTGATCTTCAATTTCATTATCTCTAGCTACTTCATCTCAGCACCAAAATTTGTGCTAAACTCTACGCAAACTCTGATCTTTGTCTCTGGTTTCTTTTGACCCAAATAAATGTGCTCATAAAACCCCTAATATCTACCAATCTAAAACCTAAATTGCTGATAAAATTCAGATCTGACTTCAGATCTGCAATATAAAGTTGTAAACCCCAAATCTGCAAAGCTAAAAACCTATCAACTGATAATATTTGGGTCAGAATCTTGATGTCCATTTCTTTCTCAATAAAACATCAAATATTGAAATTCCTAAAACCCTGTGTACTGAGAATTGATCACAAGTGATTGTTTCCTTAATCTCAAGCGACAATGGAGTCATTAATGCAAATATCTTCTTCAAGGGGGGGATTTTTCACCAAGGTTGAATAAGTAAGATACAAATCAGAGTATAACAATGAGTGCAAACTAAACTTACACAACCAAGAAAATATAACATTGAAAGCAAGGGAATAGAAACATCGGATTGAACTACTTTTGGTTACACTACAAAGAGACCGTAAATAACCATGTCTACAATGTAATAATGGGGATAGTACAACTCACCAGCACATTATTACTGTTGATATTGATAAGGAAAAACATAGGAATCGATGGGACCAAATCTCTCACAAATTCTGAAAAAACATCCTCACAAGTGCTCTAGAGACAGATTTGTCTATAGAGAGAGAGTGCAAAAGCCAAGCACATGTGCTGAAAACAGAAATACAAGTGTGCCAAGAGAAAATTGTCAATCACAACAAAAAACACCAAAATGAAATTCACTTTGGCATATAACACTTCGTCAAACCTTGCTAGCTCATGCCTCACAAATAGTGCCATCCCGAACAAACAGTATCCAAAACTATTTCAATTGAGAGATTTTCGTTGCAGAGGACACCATAACGAAATTTGACAGAGGAGCAATACAACAAGAGAAATCTGAAAGCAAATAAAAACCCCATTGAAAATTTAATCCAACAAGCTCGAACCAGTTGCCATCATGTTGAAGAAGGGTGGTTGAATTTCAAGGGGATGGTGCTAAGATAATTTTAGGGTGGTTGAATTTCTAACAAATTGGATTGAATATTTGAGATGCATATTTTTTATAATAAGCAAAAGAAAAAATTATTGCAGAAGATGGAGAAAATACCGTAAAACATTCATCCTCGCCAGAATGCAACATAGACTTAGTAGTGAAAAGATGTTGAGAAAAAATGGTGAAATCGATCCTAGAGGAGATGCAGGTTGATCCGTACAAACAGTGGATTTTTCCAGCATTGGACTGAAATTTGGGATGGGCCGGAATTCGGTAGAGAAATTCTGGCCTAAATCATAATTTGGAGTGTTCAAATCACCTAAATCACAATTTGGAGGGCTAAAATCGCAATTTTAGTGATCTGGGTAGTTTTAATTGGTAATCTATCCAGTTTTAAAATTGGATAATTAATCTATAACAGACATTCCAATTGCTAAAATCCCCAAAATACAAAAGTAACAATTAAATAACAATTGCTAAAATCCTTTGCGCCCAATCAAGGACACTTATCTTCCCAACAAATGAACAAAATCATTGACACTCACTCGATTTCAGATTTCATTGTCAGTGGTGGTAAACTCGACGATATATTAGCCACCAAATTTTCAAATTTAAAAAATATATTTGATTCAACTATGAAAAGTTAACATTAATATAGTTGGTAACAAAGTTATTTTTTTATTTATAAGTTTGTTTAGATTTAGTTATGTTTGAGTGACATTGTAGAAAGGAAGGGCTATAAATGATTTTTGGATGCAAATTTTCATGGGATACTTTTTCGTTCTTCAAAAGGAATTTTTTGTATTTTTTCACTCATGTTTGTTGTTGAGGGGATGTGAATTTTGAAGAAAAAAATGTAAAATAAATTTTGGATAAGAATAATATTTTTCAAAATGTTTTGGGGATGCTACTCTCTTTGCTCATTAGAGTAATGTGGTGTCCCATTTGTTATAATGATGTCTTCACTAGTCAGGTTTTCTTCTTAGTTAGGTGCATGCATAGTTAGAAGACACCTTGTTTGGATTGTTGGCAATGTGTTGGATATTGGTCTAGCTAAGGGTTCATGGGTAAAGATCTACAAAAAACACTATTAACCAATAGAGGTGGTCAAATTCCATTGCCACCTTATTAACATTGTCCCATATTATATGCAATGACATTTGTAGAAATATATTTGTCAATCAATGTATTTATCATAACTTATTTTAAATAAAATAAAATTGTGGCAATTTTTATATGATAAAATAAAATTTTGACTTTAAACACATATTATGGTATGTAGTGTTGAAATCCATTATTGAAGATATTGTTTCACAAAGAATTATAGATTTCTCTTGAAAACATGGATAGTGAGAGGCGACCACAAAATGTAGTCCAATCTTAGGTTTTTTCTAGGTGTTTGACAAAACCAAAAGGGTGTTTCAAGCTCGAGACTAAGAGTTGTGTAATAAATAAATGTTGTTATCAGTGATTATCGAGGAATACCAAACATAATGATCACTCAATAATAGATTGAAATTGAAATGGTCCCTAAGATAAATCACACAAAACTAAGGATTAATAGGTTTTTACACATTCCAAACACTACATTAACCTATGAAGGATCCTAACAATAATTTTAACAAGAGCTAGGCGATGATGAGAAGATCTTGTGTATTGAGTCCCCTCCCTCCATATTTTTTTCCATATGATCTCCTTGAATTGATATAATTTTCTAGTAGAAATAGACCTCAATAGTTTCCAAATATATTCAAATTATCCATTTAGCACAAAGTACGAGCGCTTGAGTGTGAAAATTAATGATTATCATACCCCCCCCCAACTTTAAGTGTCCAACAAATTCCCTAATTAACTAATTGGAATCCACATACATTAAATGAATCCCATGTTGATGTGCAAATAGTAGCACATGGAATGCTCAAAAGTCATTTATAGGGAATTGGGTCAGGAGGTGATTCCAACAACCTTTTTTCTACCCAATTTAGACAAGTGTTTCATGTAGTCCCTTATCTTTCTCATTATTGTCAAATCTTCTAAGCCTCCAAACCTTTCATCAAATCCATACTATATGGATTTTACAATTGTCAATCTCTCAATGCCCATAGACAGTATTTTTCCTTCTCCATTCCCTCTTGTGAAACTTTAAGAGAGAAGCATTTAGCAAATTCCCATAAGTATGCAATGTGAACACGGCCTAGTTTATGTAATTTCTACATATTAATCCAATAATTGCACTGGAGCTGATGGAATGAAGGCCGAAAACATGCAAAAGTCACTACTACTTGAAAGAGGACTAGACTCTAGACACATCATCAATTTGGTGTCTTTCTAGGATGTCATCATGATCAATAGCACTAAATTGATCTATATGTATCTAGACCCCCCTTCACCATGTGGGTGTAGAACTTATGAAGAATTTGGTACATTCTTCAATGCATATCCATTGAAGGTTCGTGTGAAGTATCTACAACTAAACTTGTGAAGATTTCAAGAGCTATCCTATGCATATTTTAGAACAGAACTTGAGAAGAATTTATGGTGCAAGTCATGTTTAGAACCCTGGAATAGAACCGTTGACAAAAATGAAAAATTGAATTTTTGAAGAAGTTTTGAAGCCTAGACGTGTGATACAAGCTAGAATGATTAAATTGTCACAATGAATCCTTATGACGTGAAGACAAGTGATCATATTAAAAAGAGGAAAGATGAAAAACCTCTTTTCACAACATTTGTAGCAAAAAGTAAAGAAGTATTTGATAAGTCCCATGATCCTCAGAAGATGCCTAAACATAAGCCTAGGAGAAGTAGATCAATCTTCTTGACAATGTGCATCAGTAAACTCGAAAGTTTCAAATATATGTATGAAACAAATGATTGAGGGAAGATCAAACTGACATATTGCTTCAAACTAGCATAAATCAAGGTTCAAATGGAGGCCATCTACCAGCCTATTGAGGAAACTATGGCTTGATTGAGACTAAAACATACAAGCTACAATTATAGCAATGTGTTCAGGATTCAACATGCCCATGTTAAATGATTTTGGGATTTGGCCTCCTCCTCCTCCTTTATCTGACTGCAAGGCCTTTTTCAATGAGGATTCTCAGGAACATGGTTTTTTTGTGTTGTTGGGTCTCTCATTATTTAATTTGGAGTTGGATCGTCACTTTATATATTTATGGTTAAATTGTGGTTGATCGGGACCAATACGAGAGGAGAGCTATTGGAACTCTCGCCTATCCTCTAGCTTTTTTGCCAATTCTCAACATCTTTCTTTACACCATATTGTTGGTGTATCTAAACTTGTAGTTGATTGGGTGAAAGGTTTGTGCTCTTTAAAGGTGATTGATCTCTCATCTTGGATGGTTCATGTTAATCTTCTGCTCGAAGCCTTTCATGATGTCTCTATCATGCATATCTTCAAGGATTTCAACACACATGTAGACGCTTTATCCAGACGTGGTCTTGTGGCCTCAGAGGGGTTTATTCATTTTGACGAGTGATGCGGGGGTCTACTTTTTTCCACAAATAGTTTTCATGGTTTTGGCTCATAGATGGAGACCTTTCTCCTCGTTTCTATTTTTTGTACTTAAATGTTATATATAACTTTCCTCTTTTCTTTTTGGTTTGTTTCCCCAATGATGACTTTTCCATCCATCCACATTGTTAAAATTTAGTAAAATATTGTAAAAATTCATTATCAAAATTGTAATTTTCCATTCTCAATGTGACACAACTACAAATTACTAACATAAACAACTAATTCACATTAATCATTGTTAGCTAGCCATATTTATATTCTCATGACTAATTTAGTCATTTATGTTAGTCATTTTTATTTTAGTCACTTGTTATCTAGTCATATATTTTATCATGTGACTAAATTAGTCGTTTATCTTAGTCATTTTTTGTTGGCTTACTTAAAATTGCTCAATTTTAGTCGTTTATCCCTTGAAAAAACAATGGTGACTAACGTTTTTAGTCGCCTAGTCACTTATCTCTCATTTTGTACTAGTGTAAGCTCACAGAATACCAGAAATCATCAAGATTGTCAATAATGAAGAAAACACATGTCACATACCCCAATTTTTGTGAAATTATGTAATTATTTCATTATATTCCTGAGACATTATGTTAAATTTAATGCTAAGTAGGAATTGATGACTCAGCAGAGTCACTAGAAATGGAATGTAATTCTGAATATTTTATTATTAATAAATAAATTATGGAGACAACAGCATGGGAGAGCTGTTAAAAAGAGGTTACTGGTCAAACTGGTGGATGGAACTAGGTGGAAAGACAAAAGACAAGTGGCAGCATCCTCAAACACTTCCTAAGTTGCAGGTGGTAACTTCCCTATATTTTGGGGTCATGATTCCCCAAGAAAGTGGAATCAGAGCAGGTGGCTCATTAATGACAGTTAACCCAACAAAGACCTAGGCAATCTTTTAAATAGTACTCAATGAACTGAGCTGGGGGTTCAGTTGTTCTGGAGGGAGAATACATTCTGGTGAATGTTATTCAGGAGTCCCATTGAGGAAGAGGGAAAATATACAATAAGGAAGTTGTTGAGAGAAATGCTGCAGGAACTTGGTTCCATTATAGTTGTTTTGGCTGAGTGAATTATTGCTGCACCTAGTTCCAGCCAAGGAGACCAGAGCAAGCTCGGGGGTCCTGAGAAGTGCTGTCTGGGCACTCTCCAGGAGTTGGTAGGGAGGAACAGCCTCCCATTGCTGTTGTGGTCCTCGGTTTAAACAGGTTCTGTTATTTATTGCTTTGTCTTTATTAAGTCTAAATGAATGTCTGTTATGATTATCATCTAATTGTCTGAATAATATCAGTTTAGTAAAAGATAATATCCCAGAATATCAACATGTAAGATTTTAAATAATTACTGTGTTTACCGCATTCCTTCTAGCATTATTTCAGTACTGATAATGTTTAATCCTGCATGCCGTACAATAGTAATATTGTAAGCAACGGATTATTAATGTAAATTCTAGACATAGTTTAATTATTTTAGTTTAATAGATAGGTAGGGTTTTTAGTACAAGTAATCATTCTCTGGATTTACAACTTGTTTTAAACCATCATAGGAACAAAAACAATTATAACCATTTAAAACTACTGTAGTGATATTATTATAGACAGTATTGCAGAAGAAGTTGTAGCTATTATTAGAATAGCTTTATAGAGATTTAAAATTCAAACCCTAGTTAACAAACATACAATTATTATCTGTTATACAAATGATTGAGCCATTTCTCAATAGGAAATTTACCTAGTATTGTTTGAACATACGAAAGGAACCCTTTTTGACTCAAACAACGATCTAAATAAAAGTACAATAATATCTTCACTTGATTAAATTCTTTGATAGAGTCAAAATCCTAACTACTGAACAAGCATTTACACAAAAGCACGACCGTGTTGATGGAATCAGACCTTAACACTCCAGTTTTTAACAATAAGAATTATTCAGCAGAGAAAAACCTAGATAGTAAATTCACAACCAAACAAAATAGACAAAACAGTTTCCAGCTCATTGTCGAGCTTCATTATCGTTACAAAATCTTTAAATTGTTTCTCAAACTATCAATAGGAGAAAAACGAAAACTACAGAATCAGCATATAACTAAAAACACTATTGTAATTTCGTATTAAACCAGACATTATAGGTAATTAAACATTGAAAAGAATTACAATGACTCACCCACAGCCGTAGCTCCTTTTTACTACATAATAGATTGTAAAACGTAGAATCTATTCTTGCATGTATTAAAACAACCAAAGGAGCAAGAATACTTTTTCACAAGTTATATTATCCAAACCTGAGTGAAAACCCAAAATAAATTAAGAGTTTAACAATAAAACTTAGGAAATAAACCCTACAATATTTTATCAATAGGGGTTTATCAGCAGAAGAATAATCTAGTTCATAATCTTTCCTTTCAACAAAAATATACAAAACAAAACGCTGAGAATTAAAAAAACCATGCCTTCACCTACAACCGCGTCACCATTTCACGCAATAAGTGTTTTAGAAACTTAAAACTTTCCTACTACTATATCTAGCATCATTCTACAGGAGAACGCAGACATCATACAAGCCATCTTACAAACAATGCTTTATATTAAGATTTATTTTCGAAACCATGGGAGTTATCCCAAAAACCTTTTTAAGAAGTGTTGTAACAAAACTCAAACACCCGAGGTCGCAACCTCACCTACAGAACAGGCTCACAAGCCTTTGTTCTCTTCTAAAATTACAATGCAACTCTTCTGTATCAAAACAACTAAGTGCTGAAAGGAGTTCCAATAGCCACAACAACGACTGAAACCATGCATCCAAACCCAACACAGGGTTAAACACTTTTGGTTTTCATTTAAATTTTACAGTTACAAGATTTTGCAAGGCTGTCGTGACTTTTAAGTCAAACCAAAACCCTACAGCCCAAACAACCCACAAGGAGGATTTTGCCATGGTAAGAACCAGGCTTACCCGGAAACACTACTTGCTAAAGCTCGTGCCACCCATGTCATAAGTAGAGCCAGGACCTGCAAGACAGAGAAGTATCTGTTAGAAACTTTAATTTGTTTAAAAACAATTCCTTGTAACTGCAAACGCAAAGCAGATTACAGTAACTTACCGGTTTTGAAGGAGGCTTCCATTCCAGTAACTATCTTGCTAACCACGAACACAAGATGTGTAAAAACCCCATCCTTGCCACCGAGTAACTAAGCTAGCAAAAGCAATGGTTGTTTTTCCCTCAATGGAAATCTTAAGAAAATCACCCAGAGAGTTTTGAATCACGCTATGATAGGAATTCTTGGTTAACAAAAATACAAACCCTAGTCTCTTGACCAGCTACAGCTGCCAAACAACAAATAAAAATGACTCTCAGACGAAGCTATGGACATTACGAAGGTTGAGGCAACATGCAAGCTGCTAGCACACTGTAACAACGGAGACCAAACCAGTAAAGGAACTCGAGGGATAAACCCTAGACATTGTAACACTTTCAGGGCTATCAACAGCCAATTCTAAAGACTTCCAAACGTTAACCTTAAGCAAGGGAACTGTAAGAACCTAGAAGCTGAATCAACAGTGCCACTACAAAGACTCAGACCTGGAGATGTTGCAGAAAGACCTGAGCCCGAAGGTGAAGGATAATGACGAGGTAGGGTTAGGTCCCATGTTTTATATCGCCAAGCACTTGGATCTCGTTTAACCATGTAGCAGCTTAAATATTTCCATGCAGTAGGGTCTAGACTCCATAGTTCCGAAGAGGATATCCCAATTATTGTTAGTAAATTAAATCATAGTAAGAATATCCAATTATTGTTACGAACCATAGTTCAATCTTACAATTTATTCCATGTTAACACATGCTATAGATTTTCATGTTGGAGAACAATCACACTTGGTGCTATAATTATTACAATCATGCTAATGAAATAGAGTTTAAAAATCTCGATGAGGTTCTTATCCTTTTTATTAAACAAAAACTCATAACATCTGTACATAAAATTATTGTACGATTCTTCATAGTGATAGTTCACTTGTCACCCTATAATAATCGAAACATTAGAATGAAGTCTTAAATATCTTGCCTTGCATTCAATACAAACTTGCTTGGTCAATATCACTCTAGATTAAGACTTGGAGTATGTTCCAAACATGGAGCATATGTTAATTTATTATAAAAATCACCAAGAAGGTAGTTTTCAGGTTAAATAAATGCTAGTTAAAAAAAAAAAAAACTATCTCCATTTTGTATACCCTAGTCTAATGTGAAAGAACCCGAGATAATATAAATCTTTCAATTTTCTAAGTTATAGTAGAGATGTAGGGCTTAAATGAATGATGATTCTATATGGAGATAGCATTGCACAGCTGAGTTATTACTCGTCAATTCTTCTTTATGGAACTTTAACTAATGAACACTAAGTTATGCAAATCATAAAAATTTTCTTAAGGGGAAAGGTCCTTTGCCATTCTTATTACACAATGAGTTCAATCAATTATGAAAATGAAAGACTAAATCCAAACATGTTTATGGTTTTTGTTCAAAGTATCATATATGGAAACAAGGAGATGACACCAAGCTAGGCAAATCCTTAAATTTAATAATAGAAAAACATGTACTGACAGGTAACCCTGCAATGGCTGAATGTAAGAGAAAAACAATTATAGTGATAAATTTTAACTCCAAATCCTTTGCAAATTAAAGTATAAATTCAAACATATTCAGAAGTTGAACTTGGCAAGAGGCAGGAAGATCTTCTACCTTTAAGATGACTTGATAAAAACTGGTTAGCATGTTACACTTTTTACTGAATGAATTGGTAATGTTAATTGATATTTAATACTTGAAAGATTTAAAGGTAGTGACTGCTATTACCTGTATATCTGTAAGAGACAGAAAATCGATTGCATTAGCTCGTAAGCTAAGTAAGCCCAGTTCGACATACAAACTCCCCCTTGTGGTTACAAAACAATAAAACAATCAGTAGCAGAAAAGAGAAACCCATAACAACATTTAAGTATAGCAAAAGATCTTTTAGACAAACTTACGACCATGTAAGCTAAACAAACAGTCATGTGGTTGCATTTAATATCATTATTTTCTATTTTAAAAATTTTTAAATTTTTTCAGAATTTTTGGGTTTTGACATGTGGTATCAGAGCATGGTTCATACACTAGGCCTTAATATGGCTCAACTAGTTTCTGCAGAACAGTGACAATGAAAAGAAGAATTTGTATATATATATATATAATGTACTAATTTGTGTTTTTGTTTCATTTAAACAGAGCAGAAAAATTTCCTTTTTTGAATCTAACAAACAGGTATGGAGAAGCTAGGAGAATATGCTGGGGAGGAATCTCCAAACACTGAGATAAGACAGATGTCCAGAGAACCTGTGATAGAGGAGGTAATTGCTCACTCCTCGGAACTAATGCAGACCATAAAAGGTTTAAAGACTGAGATAGAAATAGTCAAGAAGGATAATGAAAGGATTCTGAAAACTCAAGAGCAATTAAATCAATTATTGATAGAAAACTTTCAGACAGAAGGAAGAAGCAAAAGAGCTAAATCTGAAGAAGCTAGTCATCAAAGAGGGTCTAAAAGGATGAAACCAGCTAAATCTGAAAGCAGTTCATTATCTGAAGGAAGAAGGGAACAACACATCTATCGCACTACTAGTGACAGCAGTGAAGCTGAGTTGCATAACAGAAAGAAAAAGTACAGACCTTATGAAGAGATTTCCGGGGAGTTCAAGAAAATAAAACCCCCAACTTTCAACGGAGAATCTGAAATAGGAGAAGAGGCAGAATCCTGGTTATCCGGTATGAGAAAATATTTTCAGATCTACAATTATTCAAATCAGCTGAAGGCAAGAATGGCCATATATAACCTTTCTGGAAAGGCAGATATATGGTGGCAAGACCTGAAAAGGGTCAAAGGGATTAAAGAAAAAGAAGTCAATTGGAGTACCTTTAAAAGGTACTTCAAAAATAAATTTCTGTCTGAACAATACTATGAAGAGAGGGCCAAGGAATTTTATGATTTGAAGCTAGGATCTATGACTATGAAGGACTTAAACAATAAGTTCTTAAGTCTGTTAAGATATGTGCCCTATTTTGTCGAAGAAAAACCAAAAATATAGCGGTTTCTTAGCTGTCTGCCATATCACATCAAGGACAAAATCGAATATGATAACCCCAAAACTTTGGAAGAAGCTATGCGAAAGGCAAATTTCTGTTTTGAACAGAATAAAAAGAATGAAGGGATAACTAATTGGAAGGCTAAAAAGTACAGTAATCAGCTTGAGTACAGGAAAAAGGAGTTTGTACCCCAGAAAAATTTCAAGAATAACAAGAACGGAAACCATTTTAATGGTAAAAGCTTCCAGGGGAACAAAAATGGAGCCGCTAATCATTCCAACAACTTCAAGGGCAGCAGAGAGACTTCTAACAACCATGGAAATTACACTAAGAATTTTGAACGAAAGGAACCTGTCAAGTGCTGGGAGTGCAATGGCCCACACTATGCTTTAGTTTGCCCAAATCGGAAGAAAACAAACAGAAATATTCATACTATACAAGATGAAATGACTGTTGGAGACTTTCCAAGAACTATGCCCCGAATCAATGCAGCATTGGAGAACCGCCAAGCTGACTATCAAACTTCCATGGTGGAAGTAGGAGGTATGATTAACAAAATCCCTGTAACTATTTTAATAGATCCAGGTGCTAGTCTTAGTTATATTTCACCCCAGCTAGTAGAAAAGTGTAATCTAACTGTTGAAAGGTTTGATAACTCTTGTTCAGTACAACTAGCCACTGGGGAAAAAAGGAAAGTAAATTGTTATATTAAGGAATGTGCCTTAGACATGAATGATTTCAAAACTACTATTAAGTTAAATATTTTGCCACTTGGTTCGTATGACATACTTATTGGTATGGACTGGTTAGAACAGCATAAAGTAGTTTCAAACTGTTTCGATAAAACTTTTACGTGTGTAAACAATAACGAACAGCCTGTAATGGTTAAGGGTATTCCTAGGAAAACTGTAATCAGGCAGATTTCTGCTTTACAACTTAAAAGAGCAGTCAAAAAAGGGTGCAAATCCTATGCTGTAACTATTACAGATGAGACAGTTAAGTCTGAAATTTGAAAGAAAACAGTAGAGGATATTCCTATAGTAAATGAATTTATTGATGTTTTTCCGGAGGAAATCCCAGGATTACCTCCCAAGAGAGAACTGGATTTTACAATTGAGCTGATACCAGGTGCTGTACCCAGTTCAAAAGCTCCGTATCGTATGAATATTTTGGAGCTTAACGAATTAAAAACTCAGTTAAAGGAGTTAATAGATAAGAATTACATTTGACCCAGTGTGTCCCCTTGGGGAGCACCAGTAATTTTTGTTAAAAAGAAGGACGGAACTATGCGACTTTGCATAGATTACCGTCAACTGAACAAGATGACGATTAAAAACAGATATTCGTTTCCTCGCATAGATGATCTGTTTGATCAGCTACATGGAGCTACGGTGTTCTCTAAGATAGACCTGAGATCGGGTTATCATCAGGTGAGGATTAAAGAAGAGGACATATTTAAGATAGCTTTCAGAACGAGGTATGGACATTACGAATTTGTGGTAATGCCATTCGGGCTTACTAATGCCCCAGCCATCTTTATGTGCCCAATGAATAACATAATGCATAAATACTTAGATAAGTTTGTTGTCGTATTCATCAATGACATTTTAATTTATTCTAAGAACGAAGAGGAACATAAAGAACATTTACGGATAGTCTTACAAGAACTGCGAGAACAACAGCTCTTTGCAAAGTTCAGTAAGTGTGATTTCTTCAAGGATGAAATCCAGTACTTAGGTCACATAGTGACTAAGGAAGGGATTTCAGTTGATCCTGAAAAGATCCGGGCAATTGAGGATTGGCCAGTACCAAAAGACATAACAGATGTTAGGTCCTTCATGGGAATTACTGGTTATTACCAGAGATTCATTGAAGGTTTTTCAAAGATAGCCAACCCAATCAATTCCTTGCAAAATAAAGGCAAGAAGTTTGATTGGAACGTGAAGTGTGAAGAAAGCTTTAATAAATTAAAGACTTTATTAACAATTGCGCCTATTCTAAGAATAATAGATCTTAATAAGGATTTTGTAGTCTGCACCGACGCTTGTAATGATGGTCTAGGTAGAGTGTTGACTGAGGATGGGCATGTCATTGCCTATGAGTCTAGGAAGTTGAAGATTCACGAAAAGAATTATGCCACTTATGATTTGGAATTAGCTGCTGTTATTCATGCTTTAAAGATGTGGCGACACCACTTAATAGGCAGAAAGTTTACTTTAATGACTGATAATAAGGGTCTGAAATACCTTTTAGATCAGCCTAACTTAAATGCAAGGCAAGCAAGATGGTTGGCCTTCTTAAGTGAATATGATTTCGAAATTCAGCACATAAAAGGAAAGGAAAATAAGGTGGCTGATGCTTTGAGCAGAAATGCAAGGCTGAATTTTATATCAGCTAGTAGCACTTATACCTCCGATTTGAATGAGTAGTTGTCTGAAGGGATAAAATCAGATGAAATTTATCAACATTTACAAGCTACAGCTAAAGAAGATCCTACAGAAAGTTTGATAAAGGGTTACAGTCTAAATAAAGATGGATTTTTATTGTTTAAAGACAGAGTGTATGTTCCAAATGTATCCAAAGTTAAACTGTTAATTCTGGATGAGGTTCACAAAACCCCTTACTCAGGGCATCCAGGCTACCAAAAGACTATTACCATGTTGAGAAAAGACTATTTTTGGCCTAATATGAAATCTGAAACAGCTGAGTATATAGCTAGATGTTTGGACTGTCAACAAGTAAAAACGGAGCATCAACATCCAGCGGGATTATTACAACCTTTGCCTATTCCTAGTTGGGAATGGGAAATAATTAGTTTAGATTTCATTACCAGGTTACCCAAAAATCAAAATCAGAATGATTCCATTATGGTGGTAGTAGATAAATTGAGTAAATCAACACACTTTATTCCTGTTAAAACCACTTACAAGGCTGCAAATATAGCTGATATATTTCTAAAACAGATTTTTAGGTTACATGGGGTCCCAAAAGTTATTATTTCAGACAGGGATCCTAAATTCACAGGAAATTTCTAGAAATCCTTGTTTAAAGGATTAAACACAACACTGAATTTCACCACTTCTTTCCATCCTCAGACGGACGGACAAACTGAAAGAGTTAATCAAGTATTAGAAGATCTGCTAAGAATGTATGTTAAGGACCAACCAGGTAAGTGGGAGGATTATTTACATTTAGCAGAATTTGCATACAATAACAACTATCAATCGTCAGCTAAGTTCAGTCCTTTTGAAATTCTGTATGGGCGTAAATGTAACACTCCTATCTCTTGGAATAATCCAGTAGACAGATTAGTGTTAGGTCCAGAATTATTAAAAGAAATGGAACAGATTGTGAAACAAGTGCAGGTAAATTTGAAGATTTCCCAGGATCGACAAAAGAGCCAAGCAGATTTGAAAAGAACTCCTAAAGAGTTCCAGGTGGGTGAACATGTGTTCATAAAGGTAAGACCAAAGAAGAGCTCCCTAAGATTAGGGATTTGTGCAAAATTGGCACCACGTTACTGTGGTCCATTTGAAATTTTATCTAGAATTGGTCAAGTTGCTTATCAGCTAGCATTACCACCTAATTTAAAAGTGCACAATGTTTTTCATATTTCTATTCTGAAAAAGTATGTTCATGATGCTACTCATGTGATTGATTGGAACGTTGTACAGGTAGAACTAGAAGGGGAAATTCTGGTGGAACCGGATTGTATCCTCGGGAGGAGGGAAATTACTCTACGGAACCGCACAATTGGACAGCTGAAGGTGCAATGGAAGCACCTTAGTCCTAAAGAAGCTACCTGGGAACTGGAAAGTAAGATGCGGGAAGCATACCCAAATCTATTCCAGCAGGTGGCTGAGAATGAGGAATAAGTAACATCGAGGACGATGTTACATTTTAAGGTGGTGTGTATGTCACATACCCCAATTTTTGTAAAATTATGTAATTATTTCATTATATTCCTGAGACATTATGTTAAATTTAATGCTAAGTAGGAATTGATGACTCAACAGAGTCACTAGAAATGGAATGTAATTCTGAATATTTTATTATTAATAAATAAATTATGGAGACAACAGCATGGGAGAGCTGTTAAAAAGAGGTTACTGGTCAAACTGGTGGATGGAACTAGGTGCAAAGGCAAAAGACAAGTGGCAGCATCCGCAAACACTTCCTAAGTTGCAGGTGGCAACTTCCCTATATTTTGGGGTCATGATTCCCCAAAAAAGTGGAATCAGAGCAGGTGGCTCATTAATGACAGTTAACCCAACAAAGACCTAGGCAATCTTTTAAATAGTACTCAATGAACTGAACTGGGGGTTCAGTTGTTCTGGAGGGAGAATACACTCTGGTGAATGTTATTTAGGAGTCCCATTGAGGAAGAGGGAAAATATACAGTAAGGAAGTTGTTGAGAGAAATGCTGCAGGAACTTGGTTCCATTATAGCTGTTTTGGCTGAGTGAATTATTGCTGCACCTAGTTCCAGCCAGGGAGACCAGAGCAAGCTCGGGGGTCCTGAGAAGTGCTATCTGGGCACTCTCCAGGAGTTGGCACGGAGGAATAGCCTCCCATTGCTGTTGTGGTCCTCTGTTTAAACAGGTTCTGTTATTTATTGCTTTGTGTTTATTAAGTCTAAATGAATGTCTGTTATGATTATCATCTAATTGTCTGAATAATATCAGTTTAGTAAAAGATAATATCCCAGAATATCAACATGTAAGATTTTAACTAATTACTGTGTTTACAGCATTCCTTCTAGCATTATTTCAGTACTGATAGTGTTTAATCCTGCATGCTGTACAATAGTAATATTGTAACCAACGGATTATTAATGTAAATTCTAGACATAGTTTAATTATTTTAGTTTAATAGATAGGTAGGGTTTTTAGTACAAGTAATCATTCTCTGGATTTACAACTTGTTTTAAACCATCATAGGAACATAAACAATTATAACCATTTAAAACTACTGTAGTGATATTATTATAGACAGTATTGCAGAAGAAGTTGTAGCTATTATTAGAATAGCTTTATAAAGATTTAAAATTCAAACCCTAGTTAACAAACATACAATTATTACCTGTTATACAAATGATTGAGCCATTTCTCAATAGGAAATTTACCTAGTATTGTTTGAACATACGAAAGGAACCCTTTTTTACTCAAACAACGATCTAAATAACAGTATAGTAATATCTTCACTTGATTAACTTCTTTGACAGAGTCGAAATCCTAACTACTGAACAAGCATGTACACAAAAGCACGACCGTGTTGATGGAATCAGACCTTAACACTCCAGTTTTTAACAATAAGAATTATTCAGCAGAGAAAAACCTAGATAGTAAATTCACAACCAAACAAAATAGACAGAACAGTTTCCAGCTCATTGTCGAACTTCATTATCGTTACAAAATATTTAAATTGTTTCTCAAACTATCAATAGGAGAAAAACGAAAACTACAGAATCACCATATAGCTAAAAACACTATTGTAATTTCGTATTAAACCAGACGTTACAGGTAATTAAACATTGAAAAGAATTACAATGACTCACCCACAGTCGTAGCCCCTTTTCACTACATAATAGATTGTAAAATGTCGAATCTATTCTTGCATGTATTAAAACAACCAAAGGACCAAGAATACTTTTTCACAAGTTATATTATCCAAACATGGGTGAAAACCCCAAATAAATTAAGAGTTTAACAATAAAACTTAGGACGTAAACCCCACAATATTTTATCAATAAGGGTTTATCAGTAGTAGAATAATCTAGTTCATAATCTTTCCTTTCAACAAAAATATACAAAACAAAACGCTAAGAATTAAAAAAACCATGCCTTCACCTACAGCCACGTCACCATTTCACGCAATAGGTGTTTTAGAAACTTAAAACTTTCCTACTACTGTATCTAGCATCATTCTACAGGAGAACGCAGACATCATACAAGCCATCTTACAAACAACGCTTTATATTAAGATTTATTTTCGAAACCCTGGGATTTATCCCAAAAACCTTTTTAAGAAGTTTTGTAACAAAACTCAAACACCCGAGGTCGTAACCTCACCTACAGAACAGGCTCACAAGCCTTTGTTCTCTTCTAAAATTACAATGCAACTCTTCTGTATCAAAACAACCTAAGTGCCGAAAGGAGTTCCAATAGCCACAACAACGACTGAAGCCATGCATCCAAACCCAACACAGGGTTAAACCCTTTTGGTTTTCATTTAAATTTTACAGTTACAAGATTTTGCAAGGCTGCTGTGACTTTTAAGTCAAACCAAAACCCTACAGCCCAAACAACCCATAAGGAGAATTTAGCCATGGTAAGAACCAGGCTTACCCGGAAATGCTACTTGCTGAAGCTTGTGCCACCCATGTCATAAGTAGAGCCAGGACCTACAAGACAGAGAAGTATCTGTTAGAAACTTTAATTTGTTTAATAACAATTCCTTGTAACTGCAAACGCAAAGGAGATTATAGTAACTTACCAGTTTTGAAGGAGGCTTCCATTCCAGTAACTATCCTGCTAACCATGAACACAAGATGTGTAAAAACCCCATCCTTTCCACCGAGTAACTAAGCTAGCAAAAGCAATGGTTGTTTTTCCCTGAATGGAAGTCTTAAGAAAATCACACCGAGAGTTATGAATCACGCTGTGACAGGGATTCTTGGTTAACAAAAATACAAACCCTAGACTCTTGACCAGTTACAGCTGCCAAATAGCAAATAAAAATGACTGTCAGACGAAGCTGTGGACATTACGAAGGTTGAGGAAGCATGCAAGCTGCTAGCATACTGTAACAACGGAGACCAGACCAGTAAAGGAACTCGAGGGATAAACCCTAGACGTTGTCACACTTTCAGGGCTATCAACAGCCAATTCTAAAGACTTCCAAACGTTAACCTTAAGCAAGGGAACTGTAAGAACCTGGAAGTTGAATCAACAGCGCCACTACAAAGACTTAGACCTAGAGATGTTGCAGAAAGACCCGAGCCTGAAGGCGAAGGATAATGACGAGGTAGGGTTAGGTCCCATGTTTTATATCGCCAAGCACTTGGCTCTCGTTTAACCACGTAGCAGCTTAAATATTTCCATATAGTAGGGTCGAGACTCCATAGTTCTGAAGAGGATATCCCAATTATTGCTAATCAATTAAATCATAGTAAGAATATCCAATTATTTTTACGAACCATAGTTCAATCTTACAATTTATTCCATGTTAACACATGCTATAGATTTTCATGTTGGAGAACAATCACACTTGGTGCTATAATTATTACAATCATGCTAATGAAATAGAGTTTAAAAATCTCGATGAGGTTCTTATCCTTTTTATTAAACAAAAACTCATAACATGTGTACATAAAATTATTGTATGATTCTTCATAGTGATAGTTCACTTGTCACCCTATAATAATCAAAACATTAGAATGAAGTCTTAAATATCTTGCCTTGCATTCAATACAAACTTGCTTGGTCAATAGCACTCTAGATTAAGACTTGGAGTATGTTCCAAACATGGAGCATATGTTAATTTATTATAAAAATCACCAAGAAGGTAGTTTTCAGGTTAAATAAACGCTAGTTAAAAAAAAAAAAACTATCTCCATTTTGTATACCCTAGTCTAATGTGAAAGAACCCGAGATAATATAACTCTTTCAATTTTCTAAGTTATAGTAGAGATGTAGGGCTTAAATGAATGACGATTGTATATGGAGATAGCATTGCACAGCTGAGTTATTACTCGTCAATTCTTCTTTATGGAACTTTAACTAATGAACACTAAGTTATGCAAATCATAAAAATTGTCTTAAGGGGAAAGGTCCTTTGCCATTCTTATTACACAATAAGTTCAATCAATTATGAAAATGAAAGACTAAATCCAAACATGTTTATGGTTTTTGTTCAAAGTATCATATATGGAAGCAAGGAGATGACACCAAACTAGGCAAATCCTTAAATTTAAGAATAGAAAAACATGTACTGACAGGTAACCCTGTAATGGCTGAAAGTAAGAGAAAAACAATTATAGTGATAAATTTTAACTCCAAATCCTTTGCAAATTAAAGTATAAAGTCAAACATATTCAGAAGTTGAACTTGGAAAGAGGCAGGAAGATCTTCTACCTTTAAGATGACTTGATCAAAACTGGTTAGCATGTTACACTTTTTACTGAATGAATTGGTACTGTTAATTGATATTTAATACTTGAAAGATTTAAAGGTAGCGACCGCTATTACCTGTATATCTGTAAGAGACAGAAAATCGATTGCATTAGCTCGTAAGCTAAGTAATCCCAGTTCGACATACAAACTCCCCCTTGTGGTTACAAAACAATAAAACAATCAGTAGCAAAAAAGAGAAACCCATAACAACATTTAAGTATAAAAAAAGATCTTTTAGACAAATTTACGACCAGGCAAGCTAAACAAACAGTCATGTGGCTGCATTTAATATTATTATTTGCTATTTTAAAAAATTTTAAATTTTTTTGGAATTTTTGGGTTTTGACATGTGGTATCAGAGCATGGTTCATACACTAGGCCTTAATATGGCTCAACTAGTTTCCGCAGAACAGTGACAATGAAAAGAAGAATTTGTATATATATATATATATAATGTACTAATTTGTATTTTTGTTTCATTTAAACAGAGTAGAAAAATTTCCTTTTCTGAATCTAACAAACAGGTATGGAGAAGCTAGGAGAATATGCTGGGGAGGAATCTCCAAACACTGAGACAAGACAGATGTCCAGAGAACCTGTGATAGAGGAGGTAATTGCTCACTCCTTGGAACTAATGCAAACCATAAAATGTTTAAAGACTGAGATAGAAACAGTCAAGAAGGATAATGAAAGGATTCTGAAAACTCAAGAGCAGTTAAATCAATTATTGATAGAAAAATTTCAGACAGAAGGAAGAAGCAAAAGAGCTGATTTTGAAGAAGCTAGTCATCAAAGAGGGTCTAAAAGGATGAAACCAGCTAAATCTGACAGCAGTTCATCATCTAAAGGAAGAAGGGAACAACACAGCTATCACACTACTAGTGACAGCAGTGAAGCTGAGTTGCATAACAGAAAGAAAAAGTACAGACCTTATGAAGATATTTCCGTGGAGTTCAAGAAAATAAAACCCCCAACTTTCAACGGAGAATCTAAAACAGGAGAAGAGGCAGAATCCTGGTTATCCGGGATGAGAAAATATTTTCAGATCTACAATTATTCAAATCAGCTGAAGGCAAGAATGGCCATATATAACCTTTCTGGAAAGGCAGATATATGGTGGCAAGACCTGAAAAGGGTCAAAGGGATTAAAGAAAAAGAAGTCAATTGGAGTACCTTTAAAAGGAACTTCAAAAAGAAATTTATGTCTGAACAATACTATGAAGAGAGGGCCAAGGAATTTTATGAATTGAAGCTAGAATCTATGACTATGAAGGACTTAAACAGTAAGTTCTTAAGTCTGTTAAGATATGTGCCGTATTTTGTCGAAGAAAAACCAAAAATACAGCGGTTTCTTAGTTGTCTGCCATATCACATCAAGGACAGAATCGAATATGATAACCCCAAAACTTTGGAAGAAGCTATGCAAAAAGCAAATTTCTGTTTTGAACAGAATAAAAAGAAAGAAGGGATAGCTAATTGGAAGGCTAAAAAGAACAGTAATCAGCTTGAGTACAAGAAAAAGGAGTTTGTACCCCAGAAAAATTTCAAGAATAACAAGAACGGAAACCATTTTAATGGTAAAAGCTTCCAGGTGAACAAAAATGGAGCCGCTAATCATTCCAACAACTTCAAGGGCAGCAGAGAGACTTCTAACAACCATGGAAATTACACTAAGAATTTTGAACGAAAGGAACCTGTCAAGTGCTGGGAGTGCAATGGCCCACACTATGCTTTAGTTTGCCCAAATCGGAAGAAAACAAACAGCAATATTCATACTATACAAGATGAAGTGACTGTTGTAGACTTTGCAGGAACTATGCCCCGAAGCAATGCAACATTGGAGAACCGCCAAGCTGACTATCAAACTTCCATGGTGGAAGTAGGAGGTATGATTAACAAAATCCCTGTAACTATTTTAATAGATCCAGGTGCTAGTCTTAGTTATATTTCACCCTAGCCAATAGAAAAGTGTAATCTGACTGTTGAAAGGTTTGATAACTCTTGGTCAGTACAACTAGCCACTGGGGCAAAAAGGAAAGTAAACTGTTATGTTAAGGAATGTGCCTTAGACCTGAATGATTTCAAAACTACTGTTAAGTTAAATATTTTGCCACTTGGTTCGTATGACATACTTATTGGTATGGACTGGTTAGAACAGCATAAAGTAGTTTTAAACTGTTTTGATAAAACTTTTACGTGTGTAAACAATAACGAACAGCCTGTAACGGTTAAGGGTATTCCTAGGAAAACTGTAATCAGGCAGATTTCTGCTTTACAACTTAAAAGAGCAGTCAGAAAAGGGTGCAAAGCCTATGCTGTAACTATTACAGATGAGACAGTTAAGTCTAAAATTTGCAAGAAAACAGTAGAGGATATTCCTGTAGTAAATGAATTTATTGATGTTTTTCCAGAGGAAATCCCAGGATTACCTCCCAAGAGAGAAATGGATTTTACAATTGAGCTGATACCAGGTGTTGTACCCAGTTCCAAAGCTCCGTATTGTATGAATATTTTGGAGCTTAACAAATTAAAAACTCAGTTAAAGGAGTTAATAGATAAGAATTACATTCGACCCAGTGTGTCCCCATAGGGAGCACCAGTAATTTTTGTTAAAAAGAAGGACGAAACTATGCGACTTTGCATAGATTACCGTCAACTGAACAAGATGACGATTAAAAATAGATATCCGTTGCCTCGCATAGATGATCTATTTGATCAGCTACGTGGAGCTACGGTGTTCTCTAAGATAGACCTGAGATCGGGTTATCATCAGGTGAGGATTGAAGAAGAGGACATATTTAAGACAGCTTTCAGAACGAGGTATGGACATTACAAATTTGTGGTAATGCCATTCGGGCTCACTAATGCCCCAGTCGTCTTTATGTGCCTAATGAATAACATAATGCATAAATACTTAGATAAGTTTGTTGTCGTATTCATCGATGACATTTTAATTTATTCTAAGAACGAAGAGGAACATAAAGAACATTTACGGATAGTCTTACAAGAATTGCAAGAACAGCAGCTCTTTGCAAAGTTTAGTAAGTGTGATTTCTTCAAGGATGAAATCTAGTACTTAGGTCACATAGTGACTAAGGAAGGGATTTCAGTTGATCCTGAAAAGATCCAGGAAATTGAGGATTGGCCAGTACCAAAAGACGTAACAGATGTTAGGTCCTTCATGGGAATTACCGGTTATTACCGGAGATTCATTGAAGGTTTTTCAAAGATAGCCAACCCAATCACTTCCTTGCAAAAGAAAGGCAAGAATTTTGATTGGAACGTGAAGTGTGAAGAAAGCTTTAATAAATTAAAGACTTTATTAACAACTGCGCCTATTCTAAGAATAGCAGATCCTAATAAGGATTTTGTAGTCTGCACCGACGCTTGTAATGATGGTCTAGGTGGAGTGTTGACTCGGGATGGGCATATCATTGCCTATGAGTCTAGGAAGCTGAAGATTCACGAAACGAATTATGCCACTTATGATTTGGAATTAGCTGTTGTTATTCATGCTTTAAAGATGTGGCGACACCACTTAATAGGCATAAAGTTTACTTTAATGACTGATAATAAGGGTCTGAAATACCTTTTAGATCAGCCTAACTTAAATGCAAGGCAAGCAACATGGTTGGCCTTCTTAAGTGAATATGATTTCCAAATTCAGCACATAAAAGGAAAGGAAAATAAGGTGGTTGATGCTTTGAGCAGAAATGCAAGGCTGAATTTTATATCAGCTAGCAACACTTATACCTCCGATTTGAATGAGCAGTTGTCTGAAGGGATAAAATTAGATGAAATTTATCAACATTTACAAGCTACAGCTAAAGAATATCCTACAGAAAGTTTGATAAAGGGTTACAGTCTAAATAAAGATGGATTTTTATTGTTTAAATACAGACTGTATGTTCCAAATGTATCCAAAGTTAAACTGTTAATTCTGGATGGGGTTCACAAAACCCCTTACTCAAGGCATCCAGGCTACCAAAAGACTGTCACCATGTTGAGAAAAGACTATTTTTGGCCTAATATGAAATCTGAAACAGCTGAGTATATAGCTAGATGTTTGGACTGTCAACAAGTAAAAATGGAGCATCAACATCCAGCGGGATTATTACAACCTTTGCCTATTCCTAGTTGGAAATGGGAAATAATCAGTTTAGATTTCATTACCGATTTACCTAGAAATCAAAATCAGAATGATTCCATTATGGTGGTAGTAGATAAATTGAGTAAATCAGCACACTTTATTCCTGTTAAAACCACTTACAAGGCTGCAAATATAGCTGATATATTTCTGAAACAGATTTTTAGGTTACATGGGGTCCCAAAAGTTATTATTTCAGACAGGGATCCTAAATTCACAGGAAATTTCTGGAAATCCTTGTTTAAAGGATTAAACACAACACTGAATTTCAGCACTTCTTTCCATCCTCAGACGGACGAACAAACTGAAAGAGTTAATCAAGTATTAGAAGATCTACTAAGAATGTATGTTAAGGATCAACCAGGTAAGTGGGAGGATTATTTACATTTAGCAGAATTTGCATACAATAACAACTATCAATCGTCAGCGAAGTTCAGTCCTTTTGAAATTCTGTATGGGCGTAAATGTAACACTCCTGCCTCTTGCAATAATCCAGTAGACAGATTAGTGTTAGGTCCAGAATTATTAAAAGAAATGGAACAGATTGTGAAACAAGTGCAGGTAAATTTGAAGATTGCCCAGGATCAGCAAAAGAGCCAAGCAGATTTGAAAAGAACTCCTAAAGAGTTCCAGGTGGGTGAACATGTGTTCATAAAGGTAATACCAAAGAAGAGCTCCCTAAGATTAGGGAGTTGTGCAAAATTAGCACCACGTTACTGTGGTCCATTTGAAATTTTATCTAGAATTGGTCAAGTTGCTTATCAGCTAGCATTACCACCTAATTTAAAAGTGCACAATGTTTTTCATATTTCTGTTCTGAAAAAGTATGTTCATGATGCTACTCATGTGATTGATTGGAACATTGTATAGGTAGAACCAGAAGGGAAAGTTCTGGTGGAACCGGATTGTATCCTCGAGAGGAGGGAAATTACTCTGCGGAACCGCACAATTGGACAGCTGAAGGTGCAATGGAAGCACCTTAGTCCTGAAGAAGCTACCTGGGAACTGGAAAGTAAGATGCGGGAAGCATACCCAAATCTATTCCAGCAGGTGGCTGAGAATGAGGAATAAGTAACATCGAGGATGATGTTACATTTTAAGGGGGTGTGTATGTCACATACCCCAATTTTTGTAAAATTATGTAATTATTTCATTATATTCCTGAGACATTATGTTAAATTTAATGCTAAGTAGGAATTGATGACTCAACAGAGTCACTAGAAATGGAATGTAATTCTGAATATTTTATTATTAATAAATAAATTATGGAGACAACAGCAGAGAAAAACCTAGATAGTAAATTCACAACCAAACAAAATAGACAGAACAGTTTCCAGCTCATTGTCGAGCTTCATTATCGTTACAAAATCTTTAAATTGTTTCTCAAACTATCAATAGGAGAAAAACGAAAACTATAGAATCAACATATAACTAAAAACACTATTGTAATTTCGTATTAAACCGGACGTTACAGGTAATTAAACATTGAAAACAATTACAATGACTCACCCACAGCCGTAGCTCCTTTTTACTACATAATAGATTGTAAAACGTAGAATCTATTCTTGCATGTATTAAAACAACCGAAGGAGCAAGAATACTTTTTCACAAGTTATATTATCCAAACCTGGGTGAAAACCCCAATTAAATTAAGAGTTTAACAATAAAACTTAGGACGTAGACCCTACAATATTTTATCAATAGGGGTTTATCAGCAGTAGAATAATCTAGTTCATAATCTTTCCTTTCAACAAAAATATACAAAACAAAACACTGAGAATTAAAAAAACCATGCCTTCACCTACAGCCGCATCACCATTTCACGCAATAAGTGTTTTATACACTTAAAACTTTCCTACTACTGTATCTAGCATCATTCTACAGGAGAACGCAGACATCATACAAGCCATCTTACAGACAACTCTTTATATTAAGATTTATTTTCGAAACCCTGGGAGTTATCCCAAAAACCTTTTTAAGAAGTGTTGTAACAAAACTCAAACACCCGAGGTCGTAACCTCACCTACAGAACAGGCTCACAAGCCTTTGTTCTCTTCTAAAATTACAATGCAAGTCTTCTGTATCAAAACAACCTAAGTGCCGAAAGGAGTTCCAATAGCCACAACAACGACTGAAGCCATGCATCCAAACCCAACACAGGGTTAAACCCTTTTGGTTTTCATTTAAATTTTACAGTTACAAGATTTTTCAAGGCTGTTGTGACTTTTAAGTCAAACCAAAACCCTACAGCCCAAACAACCCACAAGGAGGATTTTGCCATGGTAAGAACCAGGCTTACCCAGAAACGCTACTTGCTGAAGCTCGTGCCACCCATGTCGTAAGTAGAGCCAGGACCTGCAAGACAGAGAAGTATCTGTTAGAAACTTTAATTTGTTTAAAAACAATTCCTTGTAACTGCAAACGCAAAGGAGAGTACAGTAACTTACCGATTTTGAAGGAGGCTGCCATTCCAGTAAACTATCCTGCTAACCACGAACACAAGATGTGTAAAAACCCCATCCTTGCCACCGAGTAACTAAGCTAGCAAAAGCAATGGTTGTTTTTCCCTGAATGGAAGTCTTAAGAAAATCACACCGAGAGTTATGAATCACACTGTGACAGCGATTCTTGGTTAACAAAAATACAAACCCTAGACTATTGACCAGCTACAGCTGCCAAACAACAAATAAAAATGACTCTCAGACGAAGCTATGGACATTACGAAGGTTGAGGCAGCATGCAAGCTGCTAGCACACTGTAACAACGGAGACCATACCAGTAAAGGAACTCGAGGGATAAACCCTAGACATTGTAACACTTTCAGGGCTGTCAGCAGCCAATTCTAAAGACTTCCAAACGTTAACCTTAAGCAAGGGAACTGTAAGAACCTGGAAGCTGAATCAACAGCGCCACTACAAAGACTCAGACCTGGAGATGTTGCAGAAAGACCCGAGCCCGAAGGCGAAGGATAATGACAAGGTAGGGTTAGGTCCCATGTTTTATATCGCCAAGCACTTGGCTCTCGTTTAACCACGTAGCAGCTTAAATATTTCCATGCAGTAGGGTCGAGACTCCATAGTTCTGAAGAGGATATCCCAATTATTGTTAATCAATTAAATCATAGTAAGAATATCCAATTATTGTTACGAACCATAGTTCAATCTTACAATTTATCCCATGTTAACACATGCTATAGATTTTCATGTTGGAGAACAATCACACTTGGTGCTATAATTATTACAATCATGCTAATGAAATAGAGTTTAAAATATCGATGAGATTCTTATCCTTTTTATTAAACAAAAACTCATAACATGTGTACATAAAATTATTGTATGATTCTTCATAGTGATAGTTCACTTGTCACCCTATAATAATCAAAACATTAGAATGAAGTCTTAAATATCTTGCCTTGCATTCAATACAAACTTGCTTGGTCAATAGCACTCTAGATTAAGACTTGGAGTATGTTCCAAACATGGAGCATATGTTAATTTATTATAAAAATCACCAAGAAGGTAGTTTTTAGGTTAAATAAAGGCTAGTTAAAAAAAAAAAAAACTATCTCCATTTTGTATACCCTAGTCTAATGTGAAAGAACCCGACATAATATAACTCTTTCAATTTTCTAAGTTATAGTAGATATGTAGGGCTTAAATGAATGACGATTCTATATGGAGATAGCATTGCACAGCTGAGTTATTACTCGTCAATTCTTCTTTATGGAACTTTAACTAATGAACACTAAGTTATGCAAATCATAAAAATTGTCTTAAGGGGAAAGGTCCTTTGCCATTCTTATTACACAATGAGTTCAATCAATTATGAAAATTAAAGACTAAATCCAAACACGTTTATGGTTTTTGTTCAAAGTATCATATATGGAAACAAGGAGATGACACCAAACTAGGCAAATCCTTAAATTTAATAATAGAAAAACATGTACTGACAGGTAACCCTGCAATGGCTGAATGTAAGAGAAAAACAATTATAGTGATAAATTTTAACTGATAAATTTTAACTCCAAATCCTTTGCAAATTAAAGTATAAATTCAAACATATTCAGAAGTTGAACTTGGCAAGAGGCAGGAAGATCTTCTACCTTTAAGATGACTTGATAAAAATTGGTTAGCATGTTACACTTTTTACTGAATGAATTGGTACTGTTAATTGATATTTAATACTTGAAAGATTTAAAGGTAGCGACCGCTATTACTTGTATATCTGTAAGAGACAGAAAATCGATTGCATTAGCTCGTAAGCTAAGTAAGCCCAGTTCGACATACAAACTCCCCCTTGTGGTTACAAAACAATAAAACAATCAGTAGCAGAAAAGAGAAAGCCATAACAACATTTAAGTATAACAAAATATCTTTTAGACACATTTACGACCACGTAAGCTAAACAAACAATGATGTGGCTGCATTTAATATCATTATTTGCTATTTTAAAAAATTTTAAATTTTTTCGGAATTTTTGGGTTTTGACAACACACCAGCATTCATCATTCAAGATATTCAATTACAACAATACGGAAGATCAGATTTCTGTTCGAACAAAATGGTTTAAACGTTGTTTGGCTTAAACATATGAATCTCTATTTAGGCACTGGAGTCACATTTAAACAAACTCTGAAAATTCATTTACAAATGCTTCGCAAGTGTATTAACACAGGGGAAAGGTAGTAAACAACTCGTAGTCAAAGTGATTTTAATTGGTGAAAAAGAAGAAAAAGAAGCAATCCATTGATATAAGGCATACAATGATGAATCCTACATCAATTTTAGCAGAGAGAGTAATGGTGAAATACTTGGAAAAAGGTGAACAGAGCATATTTCTATGAATTCTACTTAACTATAACACTGCACCAAGTATGAAAAATGTTATAGACTGGAATTAACAATGAGAGATACACAATTCACATAGAGAAAGAAAGAACATACTACAAGACCAGTTACACAGGAATCCCTGAAAACATTGGCTCAGCTCTGCAAATCTTTATTCAAAATATAGCTCAAAAATGTCTTACAGAACAATACACAAAAATTTCCATTAAAGTTTTCAACACTTTTTCATTCCATTACACCACATATATAGATCCTATGAGTCCTCTTGATCGACTCATCTAAACCAAAAATAGTTATATCGGAGTGATACCTCTTTCAGGTTGTTTTGCCACTATCACTACAAAATAAAAACAGGTAGAACCGGCCTAACCGTTTTCTTACAATCCATTGGTATTATTACTAAGTAACATTTACTTCAAGTAAAAAAGTAAAGATAGTAAAGTAATAGTTCCAACTGGCTATTTATATAGCCACCTCAAAAAATATTAAAAATTTCACAATAACAGGAAAGTTTTTCGAAGTCTCTAATTCCAAACTAGCATCAATAACTATAAAAAGTCAAATATCACTGTGGAAGATGGAGATAGTATCGCAATTTGCTATATTTTTCTACATTATCCCATTGGTCTACAAGTGGGAGGTCATATTCCACCATCTCCTTTACCATCACTCGTATCTCGATATGCTTTGTGTAGGAAAATGGGGGAAGACTTTAACTAATGGCGATCAACCTATTCAGGATTTCAATGTCCTCTTCGAACATCTCCATCAGATTCCTGCCTATAAGAAGCTGGTTCAAACGTTTGAAATTTGTATGATCCATCCTTATCGCCCAGAGTAGGATTTTATAAGCATTATGGGAGATTAGTTCCTGGTCATCATTCCAGAACGAAGGTATCCCCATTTCAACCAGCTTATCAAGCAACCCTTTGAATTCTGCAACTTGTCTTTTCATTTCTTCTACTTTAGCTTCCACACTCTCAACTTGCGCATATTTCCCCAGGACCCTTCGTGTCACTGCAAGTGTTGTGATCTGGTTCCCAATATTCAGCTTAATCCTTTCTTCTTCAGATAGATCATTTAGGAACGTGATAGAATTTAGTGCCATTTCTTTATGTCTTTGGGTTAGGGTCTCCCTTGCAACTTCACAACCTGTGAGCAAATCACTAATAGTCTTCTCTTTTATTTTTATGAACTCTAAGTAGGGTCCAAAGTTCTCAGCTTCTTTAATGATCTGGTCCCACACCAAATTTTTGCATCCCTGTAACGTTGCCTTCCTAGTAACCTGATGAGTGAGCTTTTTATTGATGTCAATTAATTCTTTGTGCTTCTTTTGGAGGACCTTTGCTTCTTCTTCCTTTTTATTATTCTCTTCTTCCAACCTTTGAGATTTTTCTTTCAGCTCCTTGATTTCCACATCTTTCAGGCTAATGTGAGACATAGCCTGCACAAGACTGTCAGCTCTATTGCTTTCCCCAGTTTGGTTCAAATTGTTAGGCCACATGTCCAATTTGGACAAGTTACTTTTCAAGTCATCAAGTTGTTTTTCTAAGTTTATTCTCTCTTTCTTCCAGCAATCTTCCTTCTCTGCAAACTTCAGCAACTCTGCTTTACATTCACTTATTTCTTTAGACAAGTCTTCTTTTTGTATTTCAAAGTTTGTCTCTTCGGGAGGTTCGATTAGCCGGATATTTGGAACCTTTTCCTTCTTTTGTAGTTTAAGAATCAACTTAACGTTCTCCGCCAACAACTTGCTCATGCTTTTACCTCCACCGTCACTTATAACTAGGTTAGATTGTACCTTTTTGACCTGATTTTGAAGGGCTCGGTTTTCACTTTTCTCTTGCTTTTATTGGTTTTCTAACTTTTTCACAATAACCAACAAGTTGTCACTTTTCAATGCTGCTTTCACAAAATCATCATATACAACATCACTAACCTGTTTGCGAAACTGGATTTTATCTGGTACTGGTATCTTTTGACAATTGATCTTTGTCTTGGTCACTCCATCTTCCATCAATACTGCTAAGTTCAAGATGTTATCATTTATACCTCTGCTAGTCATCAAGGAAGTCTCGGACAAACCTCTGGCTATAGGTATCGAATCAAACAGCCTCTAGGCTGAGGCCCCCTTATTCTGATCGTATTGTTTACATAGGTCGGCCTTGGACCAAAATTTATTACCAACATCTCCCTCTTGAACATCCTGAAACTTATATTCTATAACTTGGATCTCAGGAGCCGAAGACTCCTCATCACCTGCATCTCCACTATCCATTTGGGCAATCAATTCTTCTTGAGCCGCTGCAACAACCAGCTCCTCTTTAGTTGGGGAAGCAATTGACTCATCTGGAGTAGCCGCAACAACTAACTCATTTTGTACTTCTAATTTGGGCTGCTTGTCACCACTACCTTCTTCAGTATCCATATCTCTGACTTCTTCTAAGTCCCTTTTTCGGCCCACCTCCACAGTGTCCGACGCTTGATCTAAATCCATTATTAAATCAGATAACATGAGATCTCCTTCCTGTGTCTGCACTGTTTCTCCCACCTCGGGTTCCCAACGCAAAAAATTTTGCCCTTTCAGCACCCCTTCTGGTTCTGCATGCTCAAAAGCGCTGAGATTACATTCTTTCCTTCTCTTGGAAATATTGTGCAGGGGGTCATATTTGATGGCTACCTCTTTCTTGAACCCTAGCGGATTCAATAATTCTTCTACCTCTGACAAAGCTTCTTTATTTTTCAAAATGAAAGGGCCTAACTTCCAGGGGTATTTGACATTCGTGCCCTTCTTATGTTTTAGGAATTGCACCTCCTCTAGAGCCCATTTCTATGTAATAAATTCAAGAGCAAAGATCTGCAATGTTAGAAAAGTGGGTAGGACATAGGGATCCTGTACAAAACTGTACAACCTAATGACTGTAGCTTCTTTCAACAAAATCTAGTCAATAACAGCCAGTTCGTCCTTCAACTGCATCATTGTTTGCATTTCAGGCAACACTCTAGGCAATTATTCCCCGAAGATGATTTTATAAATAGGGGGTAAAACATAGTTCAAATAATTGAAAACATTGTCTACCAAAACATCTATCTCAAGCAGTGAGGAGAAATGTGGGGTTTCGGCACTTTCGGCACTGCTCTACATAATCATTTTCATCAACTACGCCTGATATCTAAAAAACCTAGTACTCGGGAAATTGCTCAATTGTACATGTATCTTTTCCGCCAAAAATTAATCAAACCTCAAGGATGGAATGAGCCCGCTTTCAGACCTATAGAAACAGATGCTAATCCTAAAGAGTAAACTTAATTGGACTTCAGTCATGCACAAATCAGTATCCAACCCCAAAAACTAAGCTAACAAAGAAAGAACCAACTGGGAATTGTCATAAAAAAGGCTGACATTTAGGGGGTAGGGTTCTTCGAAGATTTCAGAGTTGGGCTTCAAGCATGTGGCTAAGAAAGCTTGATGGCTTTCGGGGTTGATTTGGTGGTACAAGGAAACCACAGAATCTTAAGAAAAACTCTCCAACTCTTGGTACTGAGACTCCGGAATTAAAAAGGAATTCCTAACAGCTGAGGCGTCTATGTTACAAACGACTCTGGACTTATGGGCATCCATAATGACTCTTTGGGGTTCTGGGTAGTTTGAAGAACACCATGTTACAAACTCAGGGAAAGAGAACACTTGGTCAAGGAAAAATAAAATGAACGACGACCTAAAGATTCCATGTATATCCAATCCCTGTTCATGCAAGACTTCCAACCTCTTCTTAATTTCCGGAATTGGGAGCTGAATGCATGTATCAAATACATCGACATCCTTATCCTCCATGGAAGCCTTAACCCTAGAACTGGTAGAAGCTTCCTCTTCCCCCATATTATACTGTAAAAGACTTAGACTTTTAGAATAATGGCGGTTACAGATCCTACCTGTCACTTTGGGACCTCTGCACGCACCCTGTCGAAGGTTCTGTTGCCTTCGTCATCTGCCACACGCCGAGAGACTTTCTGACTTCGACAGGATCTGGAAACAAATGTCAACTTTCATGGGTGTCTTTATATATATAACCGTGTTTCCATAATTTATGGTTTCTTTGGCCCATTGTCCTTTAATCTCAACTATTTGAACTCTCACGTGCTCATTTTCAATCGTCGGATCTGAGCTTCTCTTTACCCACTGATTTGACAACCCATCTATTTCTACCATAGGATCACCTCCGCTAGTTCTCATCTAGGTTGTTAATCTCATTTGTATGTGCCTACAGGGTAGTATTGCATGCACCCCAAAATCCTTTCCTATATCACTCTTTCTCTATGCGACCAGCTGTGGAGTTGACACCTGTCCGACAGGGCCCGGCCCATCGCATCTGCCCTATCATTATCCATCGTGTTACTTCTTGATGCAACAATGTATGAAAGCCGTCCATTTATTCTCAAACAGGTATCTACGGTGAGTCCTCATACTCGACTTAGCCTTTAGATCTCTGGTCTGAAGGTGGGGTCCTCCCTATTATATCCTATGCATCTCATACTTCCATAGATCGTTGATGTGGCTCTCCCCGCCATCCAAACCATAGATCTACTGGAGACTTAGGTCTTTTCTGTGGTAAATAAACCTGAACATTTGGATCTCGAAAGGACAACCTCTACTGCAGATCCTTGCATCTGTCCCTACCATCGCATGCGCCCAATATGGCTTGCTCGCTGCTCCTATCTCCTTACGATGCGCTCTGTTTCCGATAGGACCCGTCCCATTGCATTTACAGATTCCCTTTCTTCCTCACAATTTGACCATGGGATAGTCTATTTAAAACCGTAGATCTTGATTGCGCTCTTGATCAACGGTGTCGACCTGTGCGACAATTAATTTTTCATAATTTGCCCGTGAACTATAGGTTTTAGGGTGTTCTTGGCTTGCCTTAAGCCATCCCTTTTTTCCTATTAATACTTATCCCTTGACATTAGCCCATTTTATTCCTTTCGATCCCTTCTAGATCATTCTTTCTCATGTCTTAGCACCTAGCCCTCGAGGATGGAGACCACTTCCAACTTTTCCTCAGGTAGTTGTCTGACCTTCCACCTTTCATATACAACTTTTTGTGTTGCAGAAGAGAAAACAATATAGGTTCTAACAACTAGCTCCAACCGGGGATGCTATCCTCCCAGTGAGGTAGCAAACAACTCCGTAGACTAAGTGCCTGATCCATTGGGTGGATCTTCCAAACCCTAAGCTGAAATTTTTTTCTAGAAACTGAAACTAAATCGATACCCGCTTTTCATGTCTAGGCTGAAATTTAAAAAAAAAACACATGGCTTCCCCTTCCAGACCTTAGGGCCTTCACTTCGGACTTCAAGTCTTTCTGGTTCGCCATTAAAACATCAAAACAAAATGTGAAAAATGAAAATATACACAGGCTATGGTACATGAGTTACCTGTTTCCTTTAGGATAGGTAATGTTTTAAAAACCTCCCAATGACTGGACCTCCTAACAAGGTAGATCCATCTTGGTGTTCCAGGATAAAGGAATTTATTCCTCTATTGGATGCAATAATATATGGCCCCATCCACATATGGTCGAATTTTTCATGTTTATCCTCGCTAGTAGCATCCCACTTCAGGACCAAATCATTCACCTAAAATTCATCCTCTTTAGTTTTCTTGTCGAAAGCTTCCTTTATCTTCTCCTGATGCCCCTATATTCTGTCGTATGCCTTCATTCTTAGCTCATTCAGCTCTATTATGTGGCTTACTCTTCTCTGCATGTGATTTGGTTCTTCTTCCATGCCCTGCAACAATCTCATAACTGGTAACCCTAGAGATGCTGGAAAAACCACTTCAGCTCCATATACTAGTTGGAAAGGAGACATCCCGATGGCCCTTTTTGTACTTATTCTATCATCCCATAGAGCATATTTTAGCTTTGTGTGCCACGCTCTCTTATTTTCCTCTATCAACTTCTTTATGATTCTTACTAAGCTTTTGTTGGATGACTCTACTAGTCCATTTCCCTGGGGATAGTATGCTGTGGAATGATTCAGGCTGATATGGTACTTGCGGAAAAAATTTATCATTTTCTTGGAACAGAATGTAGGTGTGTTGCCTATCACCATCCCTTTTGTGCATCCAAATCTTGACAAGATATTATCTTCCAAAAAATCTATGATAACATCTTCTGTTGCTTTCCTTGTTGGTATGGCCTCTATCCACCTGGTGAAATAATCAGTGGTTATCAATATCCATCTATGTTTCCCTAAGGAGTTGGATGCATAGTTAAATTATGCATCTAACGAGTACCCATGTTGCATACTTTTAACAACATCCACACCATGAAAAATTGAAAATAGATTAAAAAATGTGTTTCTAGTGAGAGAAAACATGTTTTTAATGTATTTTCGATTTTTCATGGTGTCGATGTTGTTAAAAGTATGCAACATGGGTAATCGTTGGATGCATAATTTAATTATGCATCCAATGAGTCCCCCCACTTGAAATTTAAGTAAACATATAAGGAGATAAGTTGAAAATACGATCCAAAAAAATAGTTTTTATTTTTTCCCTCCAATTTTTTTACATGCACCTTGTTTGAATTTTAAAGCATTTTGATTGGCTAATATGTGATGACAATAAATTGTACTTTAGGGTTAAAAGGCCTAGTTTTTATCCAAATTTTCTCTAATGCTTGTAAGAAGTTCAGTTATAAAGAGTCACAGTTGGTCTTGGTCATTAATTTTGCTAACCCTTTCCCATTTACCAATTTAGTGGGCTTTATCTCTAGGTCGTATTCCAGCAATACAACAATCCATTTGGCTCTTCTTCCTTCAGGGTCTGCTTGGGTGAGGATACCCTTCATAGCACTGTTTGGCACATGAGCAATGATGTGTGAATGGAGGATATAAACCCTAAAATCCTTTAGTGACTTGATCAGAGCATAAGTCTGCTTTTCCATGATGTCGTATTTCAATTATGCATCTCTTAGTACCCTACTGAAAAAAGCAATCGGCTGTTCAACATTCTGGGCGTTTTTCTATAACAGCATCCCTACTACCGTGTGTTCTGAAGCGTAGGAGAATAAAAAAAAAAAATAGAAAAATCTAGACTGGCTAATATTGGGGCTTCAGTGGTAGCATTTTTAATCCCTTTGAAAGAATCTCTTTCTTCCTCAGTCCATTTTACCTGATTTTCCTTTCTTAACATATTAGTAATATTCATCATAATTTCTGCAAAAATTGGAATGAACCTTCTCAGAAAACCCACTTGTCCAATGAAAGACTGCACCTCCTTTTTTCTTCTTGGCTCTCCAACTTTCTGGATGGCACTAACCCTTTCAGGATGGATCTTGATACCTCCCTTGGAAATAATATGACCCAAGAGCTTAGCTTCTTCTAATGCAAAATGTGATTTCTTAGGATTAAGGGAAATACAGTATTTTAGACATTTCTTAAAAACTTGTTCCAAATGCTTCGTGTGCTCTTCATCAGATTTTGAGTACACAGTTATGTCATCCATATATACAACCACAAACTTATCTTTTTCTTCAGCGAATGCTATGTCCATCTCCCATTGGAAGTTAGCTCCTACATTCATCAGCCCAAAGGGCATCTTAGCATACATGAAAGTACCCAAAGGAGTGGTGAAAGCGGTCTTCTCTTGGTCTTCAGGACTGACCTTGATTTGGTTGTATCTGGAGAAACCATCCATAGTAGAGATCCTCTCTGCCCCTACTACCTTTTGTGAGATATACTCCATTTTGGGAAGGGGGTAATTATCCTTTAGTAAGGCCCTTTTCAGGTTCCTAAAATCTATGCAGATTCTAATTTCGCCATTCTTTTTCCTTACATGGACCATATTTTCTATCCATTGAGAGAATCTCAATGTGACAATGGTTTTTGCATTAAATAACCTTCTAATCTCTTTTTCTATCATAGGCACCAGCTTAGAGTTTATCCTCCTCAACTTTTGCTTAAAAGGTTTCTCTCCTAGTCTAATTGGAATAGAATGTTGTGTTATTGAGGTATCATATTCCTTCACTTCTTCATAACTCCATGCAAATCCAGTGGTATATTTTTCATCAACCCTACATATAGCTTCTTCTTTTCAGCAAATAGCTTCTTAGACAAGTTTACTATCTGAGGCTCTTCTTTAGTACCCAAGTTTTGGTCTTCTACCGCCTCTTTGGGGGGCTCAAACTTCAGGTTTTTTGCTACATCATTATGGTCAAATAGCCTTTCCAGGGGTATTAATCCTTTGGGGATGTAATTACTTTTCAATTGAACGATATCTTTCCCACCCAACATATTTTTCCATTGTTTGCTTTCTCTGTCTTCTTCTTCTTATTGCTCTTGGTCTATTAATCCTTCTATGTTCTCATTTTTAGTATCAATTTGAACATTAGCAAACTCGTCAGATAATTCCAAAAATCTTTTAATTTGTAAATCATCTTCAAATACTTCCGAGTATCTAGCATTGTCTGGAATAGATGGCCTATTCACCACCTCTACCTCGTATTTTTCTTGAGAGAAAATATGAGTTTTAAAACCACCAGCAGTGGTGGCCAAAGAGTCTGCCGCCTGATTTTCAAATCTTAGGATCACCCAGATCTTGTGTTCGGTGAAAAATTTCCCAAACATATCCTAAACTTCATTCCTATAGGCCCTCATCCTGGGGTGTTTTGCCTGATAACTGTAATTTACTTGAATAACCACCAATTCTGAATCTCCAAAAACATGTATCCTTTTGGCCCCCAAATATTTCAAAGCTTTTAGTCCCAAAAGTAGAGCTTCATACTCAGCCACATTATTAGTACACTCAAAAGTTAGCTTGTATGATAAAGCTCTAGACTCTTGATCGGGAGGTATAATCCAAACACCTGCACCTGCACCATTTTTGCTTAGTGATCCATCAAAGTACATCTTCCATAGCCCTTCCTCATTTTTCTATTTCTCTGAGGCCTCATACCTCGTGGAAAACTCCTTGTCTTCCTCGACCTCGTGGAAAAATGTGGGCATAGGATCGGTATGTGGGCCATCATTAAATAAGATAGAGGAACCTACAACCGTGTCTACAGCTTACACTGGGTGATTTTCAGGTTTGTCATCACTGCTGACCACATAGGCCATTCTATTCTCTCTATATAAATTTCTATTGCTTCCAAAAAGTGGTATAGTGGCATAAGATAAGTCCATCTGCATGGTTCCTTTCAGCTTCTTTACCTCGGATATTGATAACAATAGCCCAAACTTAGCAGGTACTTCTGCCACTATTACATCCATCATAATGCTCTTAGCCAGAATTTGGGCAAGGGTAACTACTACATCTTTAATTAAACCCAAATATGGTACTTTTTTGGAATCAAAAGAATACAGGTCTTTGTAGGGTCTAGTGACTTCTATCCCCAACTGATCTACCACTAATTTTGGCATTAGGTTGTGTGAAGCCCCAGAATCTATCGGGGCATTATGTAACAACTTACCATGGATATTCAAACTCAGATAGAAAGGAGGGACTTCTTCATCATCTGGTTCTTCCAGCTTGGAACCAAATATTATAGTGGGGGCATCATCTGTTACTTCTAAAATGTCTTGCATGCCTTCTGCTTGTCCCTTTACCAGGCTAGTTATCTCTTCCCTATATTCATTATTTCTCAACAGCTCTTTCAAGGGGATAGAGATCTTCACCTTAGATAGTTCATCCTTTAGACTGAATGTCGAAGCTGGCCTCACTACTCCAATGACCTCTAGTTGACTACCCTCTTTAGAATGTTTCCTCTTATCTTTCGAGGTTTTCTACGTGGTAACATCTCGCTGTTTTTCCTTTAGCTTCTCCATATTATTCTGAGTCTTGGATAACTGAATATGGGCAGACTTCCCTTCACTTATTGGTATCTCCCTGCTTCTTAACTTCATCTTTCTTTGGATATCATCTACAGCATTCATGTAACACATTTGGTACTGCTCAGAATCAAACTCAACAGCTTTACTAGCATTCCCCTCGTTGAAAAAGTCATGCTCTCTTTGTGTTAAATATACTTCATGATGTAGGGTGTCAAAGAGATGGATCTGGTCTCCAACAGGCTCTTCAGGTCCTTCCTCATCCACCAAATTTTCAGGAAAGGGAGGTCTCATCTCGTGTTCTTCTTGATTTCTTGGATTTCTTGGACGGGGTGGCCTTCTGAAGTTAAGATTCCTTATCTGAATTTCAGGCTGTTCTCTAGGAGGAGGTTTATTTTCCATGGCCAACCTATCCATCAGCTTTTCCATAGTTTTCATCATAGTATCAAACTTGGCATCACTAGAAGATGAGGAGGTAGAGGCTAGGCTTTCTTGCTTCTTTTTATCTGCTTCTGTTTTACCCTTTATTTTTCCCGAGGCCATCATGTTGGCTTCCACCTCTATGGCATCCTTTAGCATAACGGGCAAAGTAGTAGACTTTCTCTCCCTTAAAGTATATGAGAAATCTCCCTCAAAGGCATCTACATAATGGAGCTTTGCGGCACCTACTGAGGGTCTCAGATCGTCTGGGATAGAATTATAGGCCTTCATAAACCTAGCTGAAAACTCATGAAGATATTCAAAACCTCCTTTCTTTATATGGTTGTACTGGGATAAGACTAGGGCGGGACTCCCTATCGTTTCCCACCTCTCTAAGAACAATGTCTTAAAGGCTGTGAAATCATTGATAGAAGCATTCGGTAACTGTCTAAACCATTTCTTAGGTTCTCTAAACAAACTCTAAGCAAACAACCTTATTTTAGCATCATCATGATCTACTTCTTCCAAATCAATAAATTCTTCAAATCTGTCTACATGCTGCTTGGCAAAAAAACTCCCTCGCCATCATAAGAGACTATTCTCTGGGGATTATTATGAGGGAGATCATGCCAGATAGCTGGTAGGGCCAATGGTGCAAACCTAGCAGCCATGGGTTTGAGTGGAATTTGAGCTTGGGGATGGATATTATAGATAGGATTAGTTGCAGGGATCATGGTATGGGTTTTAGGGATATGAGAACTGGATATAGCTTTTTTTGCTTTGATAATATTTTGCAACTGGAGCCAGCCAAGATCTAACAAATAAGATTCAGGGGCATTGAGACCTTCTTCGCCTAGACTTAGATAAGACTCGGATCTTGATCTTGACAAGGTCTTTCCAATATCTATCTCTATAGCCAATTCTTGAAGAACAGGGAGTTCTCCTTTAGACCCAATTCTTTTAATGTTAGAAGAAGCACTAGCTTTATCCTTTCTGGTCTTATGTCTAAGTAATGTTTCTATATTTTTTACACTTAACAAAATTTCAGAAATAGGATTACCTCTAGTATGGATCTTTCTTGAGGCCAAGATGCCCTTTGTTCTAGATTCCTTCATAAATGAACTTAGCTCACCGATCTTCCCCAGTGGAGTCTTTCTTGAATGTGGATCTTTACAAGTGGAGTCGCCAAGGAAAGTTTGCACAACCCTCTAGAACATTGGAAATCTCTGTTCGTCCACTGGGATCTCTTCTTTCCTTTGAATCTTTGGAATACTTTTCCCAAGGATAATAAAACAATCACATTCCCCGGCAATGGTGCCAATTTGTTAACACCCAAAATGACCCCCTATGTTGTGGGAGAGGGTAAACTGGGGTAACCACTAACCAATCTTTAGCCTGTGTTACTGACCTGTTGGCTTAAACTAACCCAGAGGTTTCCAATTAGACCCAGGTTCTTTGCGGTTCTCCCTTTGACCAACAAAACCCCTTTGCACCGGCCCTTTCGGAAACAACTTGCGAGCAGGTTGAGGTCTCACCTGAGGTGTATCTTATGGGGTACTGCAGAATCAGGTTTCCACAATAAATGATGAGTTGTTTATATGAACAAGCTACGCAACGCAGGATAGAAGGATGGCGCTACAGGGTAAAGTGATGCGGTACACAACACGATCTATGCTGCGAGCAGTACTGCGCACTGGATGCAACACTGCGGGCTTCACTAAGGTTTTCTTACTACTGCGAATCTTCTACAGGAACTGTGAATTACCCACACTTATCCTCTACTTGGAAGATATTGGAAACATTAAGGCACTGAAATGAATATCACTCATCCATTCATTCAGGCACTTACTAGTTATCTTTCTAGCATTCATTCTAGAACTTGGATTATTACAACGTGAACTGAAATGATAGACACGACTAACTGCGTTGCGTTCCTTCACTGTGTTTAAGAAAGTATTTAAACTCAAATGACTGATTCACAATTTTAACATAAAATTGAAATGTTTACCATTCATCTACTTCCGTGGAACCTAGCATATCATTCCCAAACTTCTCCTATTGGTAAATGCATATCAAAGTTCTCATATTACAGCATGCAAGGAAACATTCAAGCATTCATTCTACAGGAAATACAGACAGTCATTCATTCATAAACATCATCACATAACACAGGATTTAACGTGGTTCACTTCCTCGGATGGAAAGCTACGTCCACAAGAACGGTTGGTAATATATTTCTTTCAAAAGGGATTGGGAAACTGTTCTTAGTCTGCGCACTCAGCTGCAGACTCCTCTTTCTCTCGGTTAGGTCTCTTCGCACACAACTGCAGAGCCTTTACAATATTCTTAGCTCAGAGAGATTTTACAATACAAAAATGTTATCTCCAGATTACTCTAATCCCCAATCAACTAACCAACAACCCCCATCCCATACAAAAGTGTCTTCTTAAATAGATCATGCCTGAAGGTCATGTCTGTACAATGTCGAATACCTAAAACCCAAAACCCTAAGGGTTTTCAAAACTGCGCCAGTTTTCCAAATCGGCTTGCTGGCTCTTGGTAGCATCTGCTTGATCATGGTGGATCTCGACGTCCTCATTCTGTCACTATCGGCCTTCCTGTCGCATGCGTGCCTATAGGCTTCTTTTTCTGAACCATTTCTCTCTAACGATTTTACCTTCTAAGCATTCCAAACATCGCTTTCCTTAACAACCCATGCGTGGTCGGCTTCCTATTTTTCCCATGTCTGCCGCTCGGCAATCCTGGAATATCTTTCCAAAAATGGTTGCTACCAGTCGAGCTGGTGGCTATACTTGATACTTGTCCATCACACCGCTTTGCTGGCTCCACGTGCCCTCCTAACTCCACAACAATGCTTCAGCACAGTACTGGTCTTCGCATCATGGCCAAAACTTCGATGCTGCGTGCAACTCCGCAGTTTGGTCAAAAGTTGGATGCTGCGCGCAACTTCGTAGCATCCTCAATACTTAGCCAAAATTGTATTTCTGAGCTGTGCTTAGGTCATCTTTCCCTGCTTACCTCAAAAAGGTGCTTCCAAAACTTTATCTCAACCTAGGACCAACATGCCCCTAACACTTACATGTGGCTCATCCCCGAGCCTCTAATTGTTTCAGCTGTCTCACTCTACGTCGCGACTGGTGGAACAAACTTGGCCGCGAACTTGTCATATGTACTGCACAACTGCACCACTACTTCTCTTGTATCCTCCTCAACCTGTTTAACTGTCTCAAGTAGTTTTGGAGTTATTTCTTGTCCAATTTGGTCTTGTACCTGCTCTTGGTTATCGCGCAGTTCTGTTAACTTATCTTCAATCTGCTGCGATACCGCCATGGCATTCTCCAGGAGTTGCTGCGACTGATTATCCATCTCAGTCTCTTTTTGTTGTAGCTCCTGTACTTCTTTCCTTATGCCGGATATCTCCTTGTATCTCGACAGCCTTTCTCTGGGTGGCAGAGCTTTAACCTCTGCATTCAACTTTTCCAGTGCGGTCTGTTTTTCTTGTACCGAGGTTTTGACCTGCAGCAACCCTTGATCCTCTTCAAGGGTCATGATTTCCTATGAAACCTTATCCAGGGGAGATTGGAACTTATCCATCTCACTTGTAATTCTTTTCGAGGTGGTGCTCACTACTTTCTCTCTGACTTGCTGTTCAGTTAATGACGCCTACTTATTCAGCTTCTCCTTCAATGTGGCAATATCAGCCTCATAATAAATATCTTTATCCTGCATCTCCAACTGCAAGGATCTCACCTTATCTCCGATCCTCAGAACTATGTCTGGAGGATCATCCTGTATTTCTATGTCTTTACTATCCTTCGCCACATTGGGTATGGTAGTCTCCAAATTCTGTCGGTAGTCTAGCTCATTTCGTAGCTATATTTTTGCCTACAACTGAATTTCCCTGTTCACTACGGTGAGCTCTGCTTGTAACTTCATTGATTCAACCGTCCATTCATGCATCTCCTCAACGATCTGCGTGTGGATGAAGTGCAATCCTGGTAAAGGGATTTTGGCTAAGTCGAGCTCTACCCTCTCGACTCCCCTTGTGTCCAAGACAACTTGCTCTGCCATTGGCAACGCAACAGCCAATGAGTCCAAATGGACAATTCTAGTCTTCGACAGCAGCGTTATTGCTAGCTGTTGGCTTCCTTGCTGTGAGGTCCCTACCAACCTCCCTTCAGCCCCTGCTTCTTGTGGAAAAATAAGGCTTTTCTAGACATCATCCATTTTCTTCATTAGGCCTTGCATTGCGAGCTGCGTCTTGTGCAGGTCATCCTGGATGACCATGTCCTTCTTTTCTTTAGCTGCCGTAAGCTCCTTCATCTGCTCCAAGACTATTTCAGCTATCATCTCATAGTCATCATCATTGAGGACTGCCTCCGATTGAATCTTTGTGGCCATCACCTTTTTCCTCGACCTTGACTTCTTCGAAGTCTCAGCTTCTTTTCTCTTCCCTGTTTCTTCAATGATTGGGCATGAGAGGGGGATTAGCTCATCTTCTGTTGAATCTGTCTCCACATCCATAACCTCTATGCGGAACTCTACTGGCCAATCTTTCATGAGGTCCTCAATATCCTGATCATACATGATGTACTTCCCTAGGAACCACTCCGGGTTCCTCATTTGTGCTTTCAGCGATATGAATATACATTTCATATCTGCCTCAAAGTCGATGATGTGGATATACTTCACCATGACCTGCTTTGTAATTCGGGGTGTCCTCGTGATTGTGTCGCGTAGCTTAATATAGTACTGGTAAAAGACTTCTGTTGTCGCATGCTGGTGTTCTGCATTTGTGCTTGCCCAGGGGTTGATGAACTTAAACCCTCTAGGATCCTTAGTGTCCATATTGATGCCCGCATAATCTCGCATTTCCTTCCATCCACACAAAGCAATCAGGATAATGAGCCAGGTGAAATGGAACTGACCACCATTCACATGTGTGTCGTTGAGTTCTTCAAGGAATTCATTCAATAGAAACTTACACCAATTAAAGCTGTTGCCTTCGGTCGCTGTGGCACCAAGGAGTATTGTGCCCGCAGGCACCTCCGGAGGCCTAGCTATTTTGAGTATCTTTCCTGTGAGCAACTGCGTTACAAATCTTGTTTCTCTGTCCTCTATATCTTCTATCGGGAAACCTCTTTTTGCCTTCAGCACCGGATGGGTTTTCTTCATCTTCTCAACAACCTCTTTTTCTTTGCTCTTCCCCTGGAAGAATTGCTTTGGATCCTTACCGCACTTGCTTAGCCCGGTGATGCGGTAGATCAAATCAATGTTAATATCAATGTTCCTGTCTAGCCACAAATAAACTTGGTGGATTCGCACCATGAGTGTGTGAACCACGATATTAAGTTTTGGATAACGGTCAAAATGTGGCAATCTCAACAAGTTCAATAGCCCCGACTGAACGACAGGTGCTAACCAACTGTCAGCTACCAAGTTCAGAGTTCCCTTGGCATCCTTTTTTCAACACATATACTGGTTTGGTTGAAAATTTGGGTATTTGGGAACATCTGGCTTGTCTTTCTTCATTCCCAAGAGGTCATAATCCTCCCATTTACAATCTGCTATCTTTCCCAGCAGATTCTTAGCAACGTTTACATGCTTTGAGATAGGTGACAGCGGGATGTCATATCTCACATTCTTGGAAAATTTAAACACAGGGGCATTCAGTGCCCCTTGGGAGATATATTCATGTGTCATCTTCAAGGGTTCTTTCTGAAAGATTGGTGATTTCTATGCCGAGGAGCCCATCTTTATGATGTTGGATCGAGGTGCAGTTACGACTTTTCCTTTATCTTTTGCTTTTTCCTGCATTGTCGGATTAATTCTTGGTGATCTGTGGGATCCTTCACCTTGTTCTACGGTGACCTTCTTAACTGGAGTTTTCATTAACTGTTGAATCCCTTCATGTTGAAGGATCCTCAGTGCTTCTTCAATGGTCAGTTCTTCTTCTCTATAGGTAGGTTCGGACATTCACTAATGAGGTAGTGGCTAAAGCAGACAGAATACAAATGGCTACTAGCTCAAAGAAGTTAATTGCAAGAAAATTCTAAGTGCTCAGTAACGCCTGCGAGTCTCCCAACGGTGTTATTTATAGGCACAGCAGACCCTCTCGTGCACCCTTCAACGACTAGATAAGCAGTTAATTTGGTGTCCATTGGCGAATTTGAGCAGATCCTTTGATCTTTTTCTGTTGTCAGCGTGCTCATAACGGCTATCTTCTCATTGAATGCTGAAGTGGTTGCTGCAATGGTCATCTAACGGCTATTTTTCTCTGAGTGATGTGCCGAACTATGCGGCAAGCCATCTGCAACCCTGCGTGGCTACTTCACAGTGCCAAAAATTTTGAACTGTGCGGCTTCCACTATACACACACACACACACACACACATATATATATATATATATTTTTTCCTTTTTTTTTTTTTTGCCTTCTGCGCAGCTTCAACAGTGCTGCGCAGTGCATAGATCATTCTTCTTATCATACCTTCTTCCTTTTATCATACATGTACAGACTCCTTTACATTTCTAGTGTCCACTTTCAACTGTACTTGACACTTAGAACTTCCTTCCTTTGTTCGTTATTCAAGGTTCTGCGAAGAAGTGCTATCATGGTATAGCTTTAGCCTGCTTTCATTTATCAAAATTCGTAAGGTATCACCAGCTAAATTGGCTAACTGGACTGCACCAATCTTAGTAACATGTATCACAGTATATGGGCCAAGCCAATGCATCTTAAATTTACCAGGGAATTTCATGAATTTGCTATCATACAGGAGGACTAGATCACCTACCTGAAAACACTTGTTCTTTATATGGTGATCATGCCATGATTTCTCATGGTCCTTCTGAGCTTGATGGTGGAAGCCTACGATGAAGCGATCTTCCTCCAAGCTCACTAAGTGTAGTAATTTTTCTTCTAGAGCTTCGCAATCTTCCATCCCTGTAAATGCAGCGATTCTTAAACTAGGGATAATATATTCCCTAGGCATTATAGCCTCCTGCCCATAAACCAACCGAAAGGGTGTCTGTCCTGTTAATTTCTTGCATGTGGTCCTGTATGCCCATAGCACAGATGAGACACGCAAGTCCCAATCGTCTCTATTTACATTGCACACCTTAGTGAGTGAGTTCTCCAATATTTTATTGAAATCCTCTACAGTACCATTCTCCTATGGGTGATATGGAGTACTGCGCTGATGACGAATTTGGATTTCCTCTGTAAGCGCCTCAATCGTCTTGTTCAAAAAGTGAGTACCTTGGTCACTCATCAAAATCTTTGGACAACCAAATCTGGTGAGTATTTCTTCAAAAATAAACTGCGCAGTAGTACTGGTGCTGCAGTCCTTAATTAGTTTTGCTTCCGCCCATCTGGTGAGGTAATTCGTAGTAGTAATAATATACCTTGCACCCATTCTTTTTCCTGGTGGGTTTATAGGACCCACAAAGTCTATTGCCCATTTTTCAAATGGTTGTAGTGTAAACTATGGATTCAATGGCATCTCATCTCGGCGTGATGGTTTTCCTGTCCTCTGACAGACATCACAGTTCCTGCAATGTTCTTTGGCATCTTTATGGAGCGTAGGTCACCATAGCCCTGCGCGCAATATCTTCTACACAATAGCCCTTCCTGCATAGTGACCTCCCACGATTCCTGAGTGTGCGTCGGCTAGAATAAATGGTTTCTCATGATCGAGTATGCACTTGCACAGGACTTCATGTGGCCCAAGTTTGTATAACTGTCCTGCAATTATAGTGAAGTCTGCGGTGCGCACCACTAAATGTTTTTTCTGCTGGACCGAGAATTCCTGGGGTGCCAGCCCTGTGGTTAGGAAGTCAATGATATCCTTGTAATAATCATGGGCAACCTGTATACTAAATAACTGTGCATCAGGTGGACTGTCTTCAATATTCGTTGGCTCCTCTCGTGACTCGACCCTTGACAGATGATCAGGTCCCAAGTTCAATTTACCTGGCTTGACAATAATTTCAAAGTCATATTCCTGGAACAGCAATAGCCATTGGCATATGTGTCCCCCTAACACTGCCTTGTTGACCAAATATTTCAATGCAGAATGGTCAGTAAACATAAGGAAGTGTGATCCCAAAAAGTAGTGTCTAAATTTCTGTAGGGCATATACCATTGCAAGGCCTTCCCTCTCAGTAGTAGTATAGTTCTTCTCTGCTGTTGAAAGCTTTCTGCTAGAAAATGCAATAGGGTGGTCAATACCTCCCTCTCCTGGCTGAGCTAACACGATCCCCAGGGAAATACATGATGTGTCAACCTGGACATGGAATGGCTTTGTCCAGTCTGGAAAGGCTAAAATAGGCACAGTGACCATCTTTTCTTTTAATGTGTCAAAACCCTGTTCGCATTCTGCATTCCGAATGAATGGTGTGTCTTTATTCAACAACTTCTCCATTACTGCGGTTATCTGTGCATAACCCTTTATAAATTTCCTGTAATATCCAGTATGGCCTAATGTAGATCGCAACATCTTCACTAAATTTGGTGTTGGTAAGTTTGCAATAACTGCAATCTTCGCAGGGTCTACCATCAATCCTTGCTTATAGACAATGTGGCCAAGTAAAATTCCATACGACACATAGAAAATACACTTTTTCAAATTCAAGGATATTTGATGCTGTTGACACTTCTTGAGCATCATGCGAAGATTCACGCAATGATTTTTCAATAGACCAAATACAGTCCAATCATCAAAATACGCTTCTAAAAACTTGTGCATAAAATCTTTAAATGTTGCGACGACGACTCTAGAGAATATGGCAGGTGCGTTCTTCATACCAAAAGGCATGACGGTGTACTGGAATGACCCCCATTCTTAAGCAAATGTCATCTTATGCCTATCTGTAGGATCAATCTTGATCTGATGGTAACCAGAGAAACCATCAGTGAAAGAATATGCCTCATTTCCTCCAACGTTATCAATCACTTCATCTGTGAATGGAGTAGGAAATGGGTCATTCATGGAAGCATCATTCAGCTTTCTGAGATCCACACAAATCCTGATCTCGCCTTTTCCTTTCTTGTATTGAACAACAATGGGGCTAATCCATTCAGATTCCTCGACTGGTTCAATGATTCCTGCTTTTAGCATCTTATCAAGTTCTACACGGACTTTTTTCTTGTAGCATGGATTCAATCTGTATGGCCTCTGCTTGTCAGGCTTAGCATTTGGTTTTAAAGGTATTTTCATGACCCCTAGGTCTCCCAAAATTCCTTTCATCTCTGTAAATTTTGTTGTAAACATTTCCTGATACTCATGTAAGGTATCTGCGATCTCTGCAATAGTCTGATCGTCCCAATAATCTCCTATTCATGCGAACTTCGGCTCTTTGTCTGTGCCAATGTTCACTTTTTGTGTTTTTACTGGTCCAGTCATATCTGGGATTTCCAACGGAGATCCTTCTACCTTACGTGCGCCTTCTGACTCTGGTATATCTATGTTGCGCGGGTCCTCCTCACCGTCTTCATTTGTATCATTGGTATCTTCAGCTAAGTTGTAACACTCAATAAAGTGCTCTTCATGTTCCTTCCATTCTGACTGTAGGTGCACAGGAACGCACTCTATCCCAAAAAATGCCTGCAATGTTATGTTTGGATGAGGACAGTCATCCTAGAATATGCGCTTCTTTATTAGTTGTAATGCTTCATGGATTAATGGATTCTCGTCTTCAAAACTGAAGTCCTTCTGGAAGTTCACAGCGAGCAGCTCCCAATCAGTGAGTTCACTGCGCAACTCCAAGTGTAGGTACCATTTCTCTGGGATACCCGCATCCAATGTATGTACAAATAAATGTACCCATTCTGTAAGTGGTCTTTCCACCCATGCCTTTGAACATATTTCAATGTGTTGACTAGGGTCTGTCTGTCCATTATACTTTTCGAAGGGTAAAGAAACCTTTTCGGCGAACCGGATCTGCATCTTAGTTCTGCATTGATCCCAAGTGGTCAATGTTTTCTTATGTGCATTCCACCATTTGGCAGGTGTATCGCACAATGCTATATCTAAAGTTGGAAGTCTATGCTCATCTGGTATAGCTGCAGTATATTCCCTTATGAAACCATAAACATTAGCAGAACCATTATATGTGGGAATAGGACTCACCTCTTTCTGATCCAATGCAGTGATTTCGTAACCTTCGCACATCTTCTTGTTGATACTTCATGCATGCGGCTTTGTCAATTCTCCAGTCTTGTATCTGATTCAGAGATATAAGAAGTGTCCCATCACCAGCTGAGTGTACCGTCCGCGGTATGATTAATGTAGTATTCCTTGTTCACAGTCAGCTGGTATAGACGGTCTAAATCTTGAGCCTGGGATTCCTCCTGAATCGGCTCACTATATCTATTACCATCTTTAGGATCCAATGGTGTGATGACCCTAAGATGCTTCCCTTCAAATATCATCTTCTTTGTCTTCAATTTTATGATAACCAAGTTATCCATAGCCCAATAAATTCCCAATATTGCTGGAAAAGGTTGACTATCATCCACAATTTCAATAACCTCAAAGTCTGCATGACTCTGTACTCTGTCGATGTCAACTACTACATTAGCTAAGCGGCCAAAAGGTATGACCTTCTCCTAATTAGCCATTCGTAACTGGATAGGTGACCAGAGCAACTTTGGTCGACCCATCTGCTACCATGTCTGCTTAGTCAAGACATTCACTTCTGATCCCAGATCAAGGATGACTTCATCCATTTCAAATTATCCTATCTGCGCAGTAAGCCTCATCTCTCAGCGTGTTCTTTTGTGCTTCCTTATATTATGTACAGTGCTATCTGGAGTCTGTGTTGCAATCTGAGGTTCATACTGGCTGATAAGCTTTTGAAGCTCTACTATGGCTTTTTCACTTTTTAGTAACTTCATGTAGTTTCGCAAGAACTACACAACAGAAGTACGGACATCTGTCGTAGTACTTGTTTTGTCACAAGGAGCCAGCATGTCTTCAACAACATGCGGTGTTTCACTATGGAGTGGGATCCTTGATGACTTATCTGTTGGTTCTCTAAAGGTATCCCACACGTCAATGAATATCTCCTTGTTCTTCTGTAGTTTAAGAGGGGGTGCTTGTTAAATTTTCATAATTTACTTCAATCTGATCTAGGATCTTAACTGAGAGAACAACATGTACAGCATATCTACAGCATATCAATCATGGAGACAATAATGCAAGCACACAAGAGACACAAAGATTTACTTGGGGAAAACCATAAAGGTGAAAAACCCCAATAACTTCCTCAGAGATAGATAGAGCAATGATACAACCAACCATGAGAGATAGACATAACCTAGCAGCAGATCCTCCTCCTCCATAAGTGCGCCACTCCTCCTTGAGTGCATGTGTGAGAAGTGAGTGATTAAATAGAGTGCCTCCCGCACTCTATTTATACTTGACTTGACTTGCCTTTTTACCTAACTCATGTAGGCTCGAACTTAACCACATAACATAATGCTGACTGGGCTGATCCCCAATAGGGTGGTCTAATAACCCTTTGACCCACATGGCCGACCCCCAATAGGGCGGTCTAATAACCCTTCGACCCACATGACCTCTACAGGGCCAACCCCAACAAGGTGGTCTAATAACCCATCAAGTATAAGTTACGACACTTACAATATAAATGATGACACTTCCGTATAGAGGAATAATACCATCTCTATAGGAATACAATATACATATATGTGAAATACATTCCGAAGTTACATATACATCAACACTCCCTCTTAACTAGGAAGGTATTTCTCAGCACAGTTCTTCTAGCACAAGTCATCTTCTCTGGATCATCGTCACTAGATAATCGTCATCGAGTCATCATCATCGTCACTGCTACTTCTATCTCAATCAATCTCTGAATCTACTCGTCATAGGAAGTTCTACAGAGCCATTCCTTTTTCATACTGGATGTAGGCCCACCACCTACAGGTCTTCATCATCACTGGCCATACTGTGGAATCCTCAGGACTTATTACGTGCGTCACAAAACCTCGAAAGAGCATCCCAGGATGTTACGGGTACACAACTCCGACCTGTAGGATCTCCCAGGGCGCTATTACATGTGACCCCACCACAAAACCTCGAAAGAGCATCCCAGGATGTTACGGGTACACAACTCCGACCTGTAGGATCTCCCAGGGCGCTATTATATGTGGTCATGGCAAAACCTCACAAGAGCATCCTAGGACTGATTACAGGCACACAGCCCAACCTATCGGATCTCCCAGGGCGCTATTACATGCCATAGGACAAAACCTCGCAAGAGCATCTACCAGATATCCCAGGGCGCTATTACATGCCATAGGAAAAACCTCGAAAGACTATCTGTAGATCTCCCAGGGCACCGAATTACATGTCCTCCCAGAGCAAAACCTCGAAAGAGCATTTGCCAGATGTCCTAGGGCACCGATATTACATGCCATAGGCAAAACCTCGAAAGACCATCTGCAAATCTCCCAGGGCACCGGATTACATGCTCATCTGCACAACCTGATCCACGGCCATAGAGTATCAACCTGATACTCACCATACATCATCCTGATGTATCCATGATCATCCTGATCATCATCACTGCAACGTCCTGCTGCATGTCATCTAGAGCAACATCCTGAAGCTCGTCATCCATGATCATCCTGATCATCACTGCAACGTCCTGCTGCATGTCATCTAGAGCAACATCCTGAAGCTCGTCATCCATGATCATCCTGATCATCACTGCAACGTCCTGCTGCATGTCATCTAGAGCAACATCCTGAAGCTCGTCATCCATGATCATCCTGATCATCACTGCAACATCCTGCTGCATGTCATCATACATGATCCACCTGATCATCAATGCATCTACATGATGCATACCAAGTATCTACCTGATACATATCATCATACATGATCCTCCTGATCATCAATGTATCCACCTGATACAAATACAAATACATGATACATATCACCATACATGATCCACCTGATCATACAATGTATCCACCTGATACATATACAGATACATGATCCAAGCATCCAACATGATGCATATACAAAATACATACAAATGATCCAACTGATCATATCCAACATCAACATGATGCGTACATAGATACAAAAAAAATGATCCAACTGATCATATCCAAGCAGAAACCAGAACATCATCCTGATGCTCATCATCCAGCGCTTACATCCACAGCCATGTGAAGGATCCTCCTTCCAACATGCTTGGAATGGCTTCAGCAAATGTGTCCATCACTTCTTCCTCGAAGTGTCCTTGATCTGAAGAACGCCAAGCCTCTCTCTGAAGTACTCGAACTTCACCCTGGCTAGTGGCTTCGTCAGCACATCTGCAATCTGCTCGTCCGTCGCAACATACAGGAGCTTCACAGCTCCTCTCTACACCATATCCCTGATATAGTGATATTTGATCTCTATGTGTTTCGACCTGTCATGAAACACTGGGTTCTCGGACAGCTTCACACAACTCTGGTTATCACAGAAGATACCAGTAGCCTCCAACGGGAGATCAAATAACTCAGATAGTAGCTTCCGTAGCCATACTGCCTCACAACTAGCTGAACAGGCTGCAACATACTCTGCCTCAGCTGTACTCAGTGCTACACAGGACTGCTTCCTGCTAAACCAAGAGATCGCACCTGATCTCATACTGAAGCAGCACCTAGATGTGCTCTTCCTATCTGCAGCACTGCCAGCCCAATCTGAATCAACATAACCCTGTAGGTTAAACTTTTGATTCACTTCATACTTGAGCCCATAATCCACTGTACCCTTCAGGTACCTCAGAACATGCTTTACAGCAACCAGGTGAACACTCCTCGGATCCGTCAGGAATTGGCTCAATGTGTTCATATCAAAGCAAATGTCTGGTCTCGTGTCCGTTAGGTACATTAAGGACCCAATCGTCTGACGATACATAGAGACATCAACTGGCTCAGATGAAGCATCACATAGAAGCTTTAGATTCGATGCCATAAGTGTGGCCATAGCTTTGCAGTCCATCATCCCGAACCTCTTCAGGATCTCTACTGCATACTTCCCTTGTCCAAGGAAGATTCCATCACTCTGCCACACCTCCATGCCAAAAACAAATAGTGTATCATCCCCAAGTTCTTCATCTCGAACTCGGCAGTAAGCTTCCGCTGCGTGTCGGCAATCAATCTATTTTCACCTGTAATAAACAGGTTATCTGCATACAAAAGTAGTATCACTAGATTTCCTTCATCAACCTTGTAGTAAGGGTTGGAATCCGCTTTACTCTTGGTAAAGCCCAAACTGGATAGAAAGCTGTCTATCCTACCATACCAAGTTCTGCACACATATATGACTACACCATGCTGTCTTGAAATCCATCTGGTGCATCTTCTATTTCATCACTTTTATATTTCTTAATGCTGCCATCTGCAACGTGCTTGATCTGATAGTTCCATTTGGAAGTCATAACAAACTTCCCTTCACGTCTTGGGACTACATCCCAAACATCATTCTTCATGATCGACGGATCATGGCATTCTATTTCTTCATCCCAGATCCTGGGAACTTCAATATCTTCAATAAATATCTTTGTTGCTGGAACAAATGTTGTAGTCCTTTTGTAGGTGAAGATATGCGGTCTTTCCTACAAAACAGGTTAAATTGCATGATTAGAATCATCTCATAGTTTTCAGAACAAATTCTTACACATAAAGAAATATGTCATACAGTCATGCAATTATCTTAGCCAATGCTTCAATACAACATTTATCCATATCCCGTAACTTTCTAGATGCCTTCCAATCTCTACTAGAACATTGTTAAGAGTGTGCACAACTCCCAACATGTCAGCAAAGAGGTTTCATTCTAGATAAGTAGCAATGGAATGTTGTACAGTGCCATAGGCCACTTACCCATGTAAATTAGTAGTATACTGTTCATCAATGCAACTATTCTAATATGCATAATACACAACCTAATTCTAGGAACATCAGTGTATACATTATTGAACAGTATTATTTAAACAAACAAATATGCAAGAAATGATGATTAAAATACTTATCTTTCTTTGTTCGTTGGGTAGACTCCCTCTGAGTCTTTGCTTCCTTGCAGGAGCTGTTGGAGTCCTAATCTGAAGTAGCTTCTTCTACACCTTTATGTTGTGGAATGTAGAAAGATGGTCAACTCCCTCTGAATATCTGCATCTTTGCAGAAACTACTGAAGTGTACTCCTTTGCTTTCTTGCAGGAACAACTAGAGTGTGCTCCCTCTTGATCTTTGCTTCCTGGATTACCTGTTCTTGAATCTCATATTCATCCTTGGTCCCTATGCATGCTTATTAGTATCATGAATGTGTTATCTCATATAAAATCATACATTCATTAGTATACTATTTAAACACAATAATCTCAAGCATGTATAGTCATGATCATTTCAAACAGAAATAATAAGCATTAGCATTCAAGGTTTATGTAGGATTCTTATGGTTAGTCAAATCATAAGAAACATAACATGTCTAAACCTGTAATTACTCAAACCTATGACTCTTCAGGTTAGTTGAATCATCAATCAAGATAAGAGATATAAAATGCATAAAACCTGTGATTATTCAAACCTATACCATCATGATTCTTCTGGTTAGTCATATCATCAATTATGGTAGGAAACATAATATGCATGCAATCATGATTATTCAAACCTATAACTTCATGAATAATCATTATCAACAACAGTATAAAATCCTAACACAAGGTAGGATTCTATCTTGATATAGGAAAAAAATACCTAGATTAGCATGCTAGCTATTTATGTCTAACATACTCACATGATGCCTTCTTGTTCTTCTTCAATGACTTGTGCTAGTAACCTGTATGTCTCATAGGTTAACTATTACAAAACCAAGTTATACATACCTCATAAATGGATCTTCTATGAGATCCATGACAATGGATGAATCTTTGTCCTCATGTTATCATGATCATATGTTCTTGGACCAGAACATGATTTGTCTTTCTTGGTGTACCTTTCATGTTAGTAGACAACATAAACCTCATACAACACCATAATGCATTAGTACAATCATAAGTTTCAACACCCTAACCAATGAATATCCTCTATCATGCATTCATGTTAAGGTGATACGACAAATCTAAAATCAAAATTGTACTAACCGTAATAACATGAAGACAAACATACCATAAACTTAATCATGGACAAATATCGAAACATACCTCGATGAGTCATACCTGTCGAGATCGCTTGTAATCTTCTTATGTAAGGCCTTAGCCTCATCTCCCTCTGAAACAGGAACTTCTTCACTCATGCAGATGATCAATCCATCTTCTTCTAGGATTAACCCAATCCACTTGATTTGCAAGAACTGGACCTGGAGCTGGATATGGGTTTGTCAGAGAAACCCCAAAAATTCAAACTTTGAATTTCAAACTTCCGAAAGGATAGAAATATGCGCCTTGATGAGCTGATCAAACTGGTATATTCAGAATTTGAAAACTGCAAAGTTTCACTCCTCAATTTTGCCTTTGAAACTTCCGGATTCACTGGACATGACCCTGAACTAGGGTTTGATGAAGCCCACTCTTTTTCCCCATCAAAAGGTTTGATCCAAAGCTCTAAGCTTCTATTTTTCTGAGGAGCTTCCAGCCGTGGTCACAGATTGCAAAAATTCCCATTTTTACAGAAGCCCTAATTTTCTACTTTTCTGATCAAAGTCCCGAACTAGGGTTTGATCAAGCCCGGCCTTTTTCCCAACCAAAAATTCTGATCTTGGTCTCTAAATTTCTATTTTTATGAGTAGCACTCAGCCGTGGTCTTCGATTACAAAAATTCCAACTTTCTCCAAAGCCCTAAATTCTGAAAGCCATGAATGAAGGTACTCAAAAATAATTCTGTTTTGACAGAAATATGTACCTGATTGTTTCCAGTGTACCTCCAAACTTTTTGATCCACAGGGTCTGAAATTTTTTTTTGAGATAGCCTGACCTTCTATCTTTCCATCCTGACAGGTCTGACCTCAATTGGATTCTCTGAGAGAGATTTATGTCAAATGTCGCAACGTGACCTATTTTGGGATAAAATAGAAGAGCGAACTTGTATGGCGTACCACGTGTGACTATTTGAACTTAGGCCTCTGAAAACATTTCCTAAGATAGCTCGGCCTGTTATCTTTCCATCTTGATAGGTATGACCTCAATTGGACTCTCTGAGAGAGAGTTATGCCAAGTGTCGCAACATGACCTGTTTATGGGATAATACAGGAGAGCGAACTTGTACGGCGTTCCACGTGCCACTGGTTCAACTTCGGCCTCTGAAAAAGTTTTCTAAGATAGTACAGACTGTGCACTACCTGTCACTTTTTACAAAATTTCATTTGGAGCTTCCTAGCCCAGGTTATGACCTTTTTCCCAAGGTCACCTGATTTTGACTCAGATCTGGAAGAGGCAGAAACCCTATATTGTACAGATCATAAATCACAAAGTACAACGCATTAGAGGTTGTCCTTTGGACACGAGGTACCTGGAGATTTAATATTCGTCCTGTAACAATTTCAGATCCGAAAACTTTTCCAAAACGTATTTATAGCGAAAGTGATACGATGACTGGTTTTTGCTATATCAAGCCCTGGCATCGTAAGTGCAACAAGTGTCATACATGCCATATCATGCCTTTTTTTCAGGCTAGCTCTGATACCATGTTAAATTTTCAGAATTTACTTCAATCTGATCTAGGATCTTAGCTGAAAGAACAACATGTACAGCATATCTACAGCATATCAATCATGGAGACAATAATGCAAGCACACAAGAGACACAAAGATTTACTTGGGGAAAACCATAAAGGTGAAAAACCCCAATAACTTCCTCAGAGATAGATAGAGCAATGATACAACCAACCATGAGAGATAGACATAAACTAGTAGCAGATCCTCCTCCTCCATAAGTGCGCCACTCCTCCTTGAGTGCATGTGTGAGAAGTGAGTGAGTAAATAGAGTGCCTCCCGCACTCTATTTATACTTGACTTGACTTGCCTTTTTACCTAACTCATGTAGGCTCGAACTTAACCACATAACATAATGATGACTGGGCCGACCCCCAATAGGGTGGTCTAATAACCCTTTGACCCACATGGCCGACCCCCAATAGGGCGTTCTAATAACCCTTCGACCCACATGACCTATACAGGGCCAACCCCAACAAGGTGGTCTAATAACCCATCAAGTATAAGTTACGACACTTACAATATAAATGACGACACTTCCGTATAGAGGAATAATACCATCTCTATAGGAATACAATATACATATATGTGAAATACATTCAGAAGTTACATATACATCAATAATGCTTTTCCTGGAGCTTTCCTTATCCATACTACTTCAAGGGGATCCTTCTTCGTATGTGCCTCCCCTGATGTTGAAGCTTCCGCTCCTCTATCTCGGCCCGTCTCAGCGCCACTACGCGTGACCACATTAATGCTTGGATCCACTGGTCTATTTTCTACTGTGATCCACTGGACATTTGGATTCAGAGCCTCTGTTCATCTTCTCTTCTGCATTTCCACCTCTAATACTGGGCAATCTTCAATGACATGTTCAAACAATTTACAATAATTGCATGTAGTGCATGGATTAACACAATCTCTAGACACGTGCCCGGGTTGGCCACAGTTATAACAAATGACTTGGCCACGGCCTCTTTCCTGTGCCAGACCAGCATTTCTTCCTCTGCCGCGGTATCCACCACCACGACCTCTGCATCCTCCTTGGTCATATTGTGCATTTTCTTGTTTTGGCTAGGTATCTTGTTGTACGCAGTACAAGCCAGGGCCTCGCATTGAGTCCATATCCCTTTTTCTTTCATTCATTAATTCATATGCATGGCAGTTGGATTCATCATGTCCAACTGATTTACAGAAATTGCAGCATAAATTCTTAGGAGTTTTCACATATTTCTGGATGAGGTAACAGTCTTCAGGTCTATGCCCTGTGGTTCTGCGAATTTCACACCATGGGGCCTGATTCTGATTTAATGGGTTAGGCGCACCACTGTTAATATAGTCACGGAATAGAGGGCAATGCTCGCGGTCATGACCTTCTCCTTTACAACTTGTACACCAAAACTCCTATCTAGGTTCATATCTTTGTTCTTTACCATTTTTCATACTTTGCAGTTCAAGTGTCAGGGTGGTCAACTGGTTCTAGATTTGAGACATCCCAGAACTAGTATCACCAATCGGTGAAGCTTCCAGCTTCATTGCAATTTCCAAGGCCTCTGCTTGGGATAGAACCTTCTGCTGCATCAATGGTAATCTGATATGAGGTAACAACGTAGCAATGAACCATTCTTTATGCTATTCTGGTGGTATAACAAAACTTACTTGGTCTAGTAAGGTCTTAAATTTTTGATCAAATTCCTAGATCGTTTCAGTTGGTATCTACTTTATTTCCTTCAGCTCAGTTATACACTGAGACTCAGACTTAGGTTTCTTGAACTCTTCCACCAGCGCAACTTTAATTTCTGCGAGGGTTCTCGGCTATACGGTAGAGTATTTCATAAACCAATGTAGTGCTCTATCCCTGAAAGTGGTGATGAGCTGTGCTTGCTTCACAGCATCATCTTGGATTTGTATTACACTCCATACGGCTTCATAAAGGAATCAATGCTGATCAGGGTCTTCTAGGCCAGTTCCTCTGAATATTAGCAGTTTCATATCAGTGTTTGCCATTGTGCTACTAGGTGGTGGAGCGTAGGGATTAGTGTGCGGCTGGTGTAAAGGTATCTGCGTAGTAAATACAAATGGGACTATCAGGAGAGATGGACTAGGCTGAGTCTTCTGTGGGATGGGCTACGTAGTGGGTGGGTTCTGCGATAAGGGTGGCACGGTTTCTGCAGCCGGCAGATTCTCATGGGTAAATGGTTGTGTAACTTCGCTATCAAGCTCACAGGGGATCTCAGTATCTATATGAAGTTTAGGGCCTTCCAAATTCTTATTAATTTTATATCTCTTACCACTTCTAAGAGTATGTGTCTCTTTGTCAGAATCAATATATGTACTGTTTATCATGACAAACTTCAAGCATATTACTGCATTCTTAGAACACCTTTCTCAGCTAACAACATCTTAATGTATAGACTGAGATTGTTCAGAAACTTACCTTGGAATCCTCCAAAAAAATGTGCTTTTGCTCGGCTGTAGGATTTGAGTGTGTCTACATCAAATTCTGTTACAAAGCCTTCTAGCATATGATCGACCCAATAATCAACAGCACGTGACAATGGGCTGTCTAATGCTTTAAGCTGTGCTGTGAGCTCGGGAGTCCACTCTGTAGGAACTCCTCTTTGGAAACCATTTTTCTTCTCTGCAAGTCGTGAGATCCACGCATGCAGCTCGTTTGGAAACAATGCCCAAAAGATATCGTGAATGTCATCCAACAGATATCTATCCGACCACTGTGTGTCGCTTAGACGTGGATGCCTATTTTCTTGTCTGTTAAAATCGCTTATGGTCGTATCCCACCAAGCTTGGATTTATGTCTTTTCGGGATGCCAATAGTCAGATCCTTCGGGGAACTAATATTCTTCTTCACACATTGTGATTGCAACTCATCATGGATTCTAGCGCGGCAATGAAACCATTTGTTGGCTTAAACTGACCCAGAGGTTTCCAATTAGACCCAGGTTCTTTGCGGTTCTCCCTTTGATCAACAAAACCCCTTCACACCGGCCCTTTCAGTAACAACCTACGAGCAGGTTGAGGTCTTACCCGAGGTGTATCTTATGGGGTACTGCGGAATCAGGTTTCCATAGTAAATGATGAGTTGTTTATATGAACAAGCTACGCAGCACAGGACAGAAGGATGGCGTTGCGGGGTAAAGTGATGCGGTACACAGTAGGATCTACGCTGCAAGAAATACTGTGCGGTGGAGGCAACAATGTGGGCTTCACTAAGGGTTTCTTACTACTGCGAATCTTCTACAACAACTGTGAACTACCCACACTTATCCTCTACTTGGAAGATCTTGGAAACATTAAGGCACTGAAATGAATATCACTCATCCATTCATTCAGGCACTTACTGGTTATCTTTCTAGCATTCATTCTAGAAATTGGATTATTACAATGTGAACTGAAATGATAGACACGACTAACTGTGATGCGTTCCTTCACTATGTTTAAGAAAGTATTTAAACTCAAATGATTGATTCATGATTTTAACATAGAATTGAAATGTTTGCCATTCATCTGCTTCCGTGGAACCTAGCATATCATTCCCAAACTTCTCCTATTGGTAAATGCATATCAAAGTTCTCATATTACAGCATGCAAGGAAACATTCAAGCATTAATTCTACAAGAAATACAGAGAGTCATTCATTCATAAACATCATCACATAACATGGGATTTAAGGTGGTTCACTTCCCTAGATGGAAAGCTACGTCCACAAGAACGGTTGGTAATATATTTCTTTCAAAAGGGATGGGGAAACCGTTCTTAGTCCGCGCACTCAGCTGCAGACTCCCGTTTCTCTGGGCTAGGTCTCTGCACACATAGCTGCAGATCCTTTACAATATTCTCAGCTCAGAGAGATTTTACAAAACAAAAATGTTATCTCTGGATTACTCTAATCCCCAATCAACTAACCAACAACCCCCATCCCATACAAAAGTGTCTTCTTAAATAGATTATTCCCAAAGGTCATGTCTGTACAATGTCGAAGACCTAAAACCCAAAACCCTAAGGGTTTCCAAAATTGCGTCGATTTTCCAAACCGGCTTGCTAGCTCCTGGTAGTGTATGCTTGATCATGGTGGATCTCCATGTCCTCATTCTATCGCTATCAACCTTCCTATTGCACGCGTTCCTATAGGTTGCTTCTGCGGAAGCATTTCTCTCTAACGGTTTTACCTTCTAACTGTGCCAAACGCCGCTTTCCTTAACAACCCACGCGTGGTCACCTTCCTGTTTTGCCCATGTCCACTGCTCGGCAATCCTGGAATATCTTTCCAAAAATGGCTACTACCGGTCGAGCCAGTGACTATACTTGATACTTGTCTAGCACACCGCTTTGCTGGCTCCATGTGGCCTCCTAACTCCGTAGCACTGCTTCGACGCAGTACTGGTCTTCGCATCACGACCAAAACTTCGATGCTGCGTGCAACTCCGCAGTCTGGTCAAAAGTTGGATGCTGCACGCAACTTCACAGCATCCTCAATACTTAGCTAAAATTGTATTTCTGAGTTGTGCTCAGCTCAATTTTCCCTGCTTGCCTCAAAAAGGTGCTTCCAAAACTTTATCTCAACCTGGGCCCAACATGACCCAACACAAACAGAGAGGGCTCTCTCTATAAGATCACAGAATACTGGAAATCATCAAGATTGTCAATAATGAAGAAAACACACCAGCATTCATCATTCAAGATATTCAGTTACAACAATACAAAAGATCAGATTTCTATTGGAACAAAATGGTTTAAATGTTGTTTGGCTGAAACATATGAATCTCTATTTGGGAAATGGAGTCACATTTGAACAAACTCTAAAAATTCATTTACAAATGCTTCGCAAGTGTATTAACAGAGGGGCGAGGTAGTAAACAACTCATAGTGAAAGTGATTTTAATTGGTCAAAAAGAAGAAAAAGAAACAATCCATTGATATAAGGCATACAATGATGAATCCTACATCAATTTTAGCAGAGAGAGTAATGGTGAAATACTTGGAAAAAGTTAAGCAGAGCATATTTCTATGAATTCTACTTAACTATAACACTGCACCAAGTATGCAAGAATGTTACAGAATGGAATTAACAATGAGAAATACATAATTCACATACAAAAAGAAAGAACAGACTACAAGACCAGTTACACAAGAATCCCTGAAAACATTGGCTCAGCTCTACAAATATTTAATCAAAATATAGCTCAAAAATGTCTTACAGAACAATACACAAAAATTCCCAGAAAAGTTTTCAACACTTTTTCATTCCATTACACCACATATATAGATGCTAGGAGTCCTCTTTGATCGACTCATCTAAACCAAAAACATTTATATCGGAGTGACACCTCTTTCAGGTTGTTTTTCCACTATCACTACAAAACAGAAATAAGTAGAACCGGCCTAACTATTTTCTTACAATGCATCAGTATTATTACTAAGTAACATTTACTTCAAGTAAAAAAGTAAAGATAGTAAAGTAATAGTTCCAGCTGGCTATTTATATAGCCACCTCAAAAAATATTACAAATTTCTCAATAACAGGAAAGTTTGTAGAAGTCTCTGATTCCAAACAAGCATCAATAACTATAAAAAGTCAAATATCACTGTGGAAGATGGAGATAGTATAGCGATTTGCTATAATTTTCTACATTAGCCCATTGGTCTGCAGGTGGGAGGTCATAGTCCACCATCTCCTTTACCATCACTCATATCTCGATATGATCTGTGTAGGAAAATGGGGGAAGCCTTTCACCAATGGCGATCAACCTATTCAAGATTTCAAAGTCCTCTTCGACCATCTCCATCAGAGTCCTGCATATAAGCAGCTGGTTCAGACATTTGAACTTTGTATGATCCATCCTTATCACCCATAGTAGGTTTTTATAAACATTATGGGAGATTAGTTCTTGGTCATCATTCCAGAATGAAGGTAGCCCCATTTGAACCAGCTTATCAAACAACCTTTTGAATTCCACCACTTGTCTTTTCATTTCTTATCCTTTAGCTTCCACACTCTCAACCTGCACATATTTCCCCAGGACCCTTCGTGCCGCAGCAAGTGTTGTGATCTGGTTCCCAATATTCATATTAATCCCTTCTTCTTCGGATATATCATTTAGGAAAGTGATAGCATTTACTGTCGTTTCTTTAGGTCTTTGGGTTAGGGTCTCCCTTGCAACTCCACAACCTGTGAGAACATCACTAATTGTCTTCTGTTTTATTCTTATGAACATTAAGTAGGGTCCAAAGTTCTCAGCTTCTTTAATGATCTGGTCCCATAGCAAATGTTTGCATCCCTATAATGCTGCCTGCCCGGTAACCTGATGAGTGAGCTTTCTATTGATGTCAATTAATTCTTTGTGCTTATTTTTGAGGACCTTGTTAGAAAAACAGGATCGTAGAGCAATAACAATAAACAAAAATGCAAATATAATCACACATACACATTACAAGAGAGACACAGATATATCGTGGTTCACCCAACTTGGGCTACGTCCACACTGAATTTGCTAGTCCTTATTATTATTACCGTCCAGCAAGGTGAAGGGATACAACCTGCAGCACAACCGCTGCACTTCCTCTTCTCTGTTTCACAGTCTCTCTCCTGATCTCAAAGATCTTTACAATGCATAAAACCTAATACATCATCATCCCTATCCGTATTACAATGTCTTTATTTTATAAGGGAAATACAATGGGAAAATACCACGGGATACCCAAAACCATGGGCCCACAAAACAGCTGGCGAAAACAGCCCCAAAAATTTTCTTCGGTGGCGTTGCCCCCGAACCCCCATTTCTTGAGGGTACTGCCCCCGGACCCCCCAACCAGGGGGGATGGTCCCCACTGGGGTGACTGTACAGTCCACCTACATATCATATAAAACTGGGGTACAAACACGGCTGATACAATATCATCTATGAGACTAGAAGATCTGGCTCCACAACCAATAGACCTTTGCTTCTTCTTCCAAACTTTAAGCTTTTTCTTTCAGCTCCTTGATTTCCACATCTTTCAGGCTAATGTGAGACATAGCTTGCACAAGACTGTCAATACTATTGCTTTCCCCAGTTTGGTTCAAATTGGTAGGCCGCATGTCCAATTTGGACAAGTTACTTTTCAAGTCATCGAGCTATTTTTCTAGGTTTATTCTCTCTTTTTTCCAGCTATCTTCCTTCTCTACAAACTTCAACAACTCTACTTTACATTCAGTTATTTCCTTAGACAAGTCTTCTTTTTGTATTTCAAATTCTGTCTCTTCGAGAGGTTCGATTAACCAGATATTTGGAACATTTTCCTTCTTCTGTAGTTTAAGAATCAGCTTATCTTTCTCCGCCAACAACTTGCTCATGCTTTTTCCTCCACCGTCACTTATAACTAGGTCAAATTGTACCTTTTTGATCTAATTTTGAAGTGCTCGATTTTCACTTTTCTCCTTCTTTAATTGGTTTTCTAAATTTTTCACAGTAACCAGCAAGTTGTCGCTTTTCGATGCTGCTTTCAAAAAACATCATATACAAGATCACTAACCTGGTTGTGAAACTAGGTTTTATCTAGTACTGGTATCTTTTTCCAATTGATCTTTGTCTCGATCACTCCATCTTCCGTCAATAGTACTAAGTTTAAGATGTTATCATTTATACCTCTGCTGGAAATCAAGGAAGTCTTGGACAAACCTATGGCTATAGGCATTGAATCAAATAGGCTCTAGGCCGATGCCCGCTTGTTCTGATCGTATTGCTTACAGAGGTCGGCCTTGGACCAAAATTTATTACCAACATCTCCCTCCTGAACATCCTGAAACTTATATTCTATAACCTGAATCTAAGGAGCCGAAGACTCCTCATCCCCTGGCTCTCCACTATCCATTTGGGAAATCAATTCTTCTTGAGCCGCTGCAACACCAGCTCCTCTTTAGTTGGGAAAGCAATTAACTCGGCTGGAGTAGCCCCAACAACTAACTCATTCTGTACTTCTAATTTGGTTTGCTTATCACCACTACCTTCTTCAGTATCCATATCTCTGACTTCTTCTAAGTCCCTTTTCTGGCCCACCTACACGATGTCCGATGCTTGATCTAAATCCATAACATGAGATCTCCTTCATGTGTCTCCATGGATTCTCCCGCCTCGGGTTCCCAATGCAACAAATTTCACCCTTTCAACACCCCTTCTGGTTCTGTATGCTCAAAAGCGCTGAGATTACATTCTTTCCTTCTCTTGGAAATATTGTGCAAGGGGTCATATTTGATGGCTACCTCTTTCTTGAACCCTAGTGGCTTCAATAATTCTTCTACCTATGACAAAGCTTCTTTACTCTTCAAAATGAAAGGGCCTACCTTCTAGGGGTATTTGACATCCGTGCCCTTCTTATGTTTTAGGAATTGCACCTCCACCAGAGCCAAATTCTGTTTGATAAATTCAAGAGCAAAGATCCACAATGTTAGAAAAGCAGGTAGGACATAGGGCTCTTGTACAAAACCGTACAACCTAATGACTATAGCTTCTTTCAACAAAAACTAGTCACCGGCAGCCAGTTCATCCTTCAACTGCATCATTGTTTGCATTTCAGGCAACACCCTAGGCAATTCTTCCCCAAAGATGATTTTATCAATAAGGGGAAAAACATAGTTTAAATAATTGAAAACATTGTCTGCCAAAACATATGTCTCAAGCAGTGAGGAGAAATGTGGGCTTTCAGCGCCATTGTACATAATCATTTTCATCAACTGCGCCTGATATATAAAAAACCTAGTACTCGGGAAATTGCTCAATTGTACATGTATCTTTTCCACCAAAAATTCATCAAACCTCAAGGATGGAATGAGCCCGCTTTCGAACCTGGCCAAACTAATGCTAATTCTAAAGAGTAAACTTAAGTGGACTTCAGTCACCCACAAATCAGTATCCAACCCTAGAAACTGAGCTAACAAAGAAAGAACCAACTGGGAATTGTCATAAAAAAGGATGACATTTAGGGGGTAGGGTTGTTCGGAGATTTCGGAGTTGGGCTTCAGACATATGGCTAAGAAAGCTTGACCACTTTCGGGGTTGATTTGGCGGTACAAGGAAACCACAAACTCTTTAGAAAAACTCTCCAACTCTTAGTACTGAGACTCCAAAATGAAAAACGAATTCCTAACAGCTGAGGCATCTATGTTACAAACGACTCTAGACTTATGGGCATCCATAATGACTCTTTGGGGTTCTGAGTAGTTTGAAGAACACCATGTTACAAACTCAGGGAAAGAGAACACTTGGTTGAGGAAAAAGAAAATGAACAACAACCTAAAGATTCCATGTATTTCCAATCCCTGTTCATGCAAGGCTTCCAACCTCTTCTTAATTTCTGAAATTGGGAGTTGAATGCATGTATCAAATACATCAACGTCCCTATCCTCAAGGGAAACCTTAACCCTAGAACTTGTAGAAGCTTCCTCTTCCCCCATCTTATATTGTAAAAGACTTAGACTTTTAGAATAATGGCAGTTATAGATCCTACCTGTCACTTTGGGACCTCTGCACGCACCCTGTCGAAGGTTCTGTCGCCTTCGTCATCTGCCACATGCTGAGAGACTTTCTGACTTCGACAGGCTCTGGAAAAAAATGTCAACTTTCATGGGTGTCCTTATATATATAACCATGTTTCCATAACTTACGATTTCTTTGGCCCGTTGTCCTTTAATCTCAACCGTTTGAACTCTCACGTGCTCATTTTCAGTCATCGGATCTGAGCTTCTCTTTACCCACTGATTTGGGAACCCATCTATTTCCACTGTAGGATCATCTCTGCTAGTTCTCATCTGGGCCGTTAATCTCATCTTTATGCTCCTATGGGGTAGTTTCGCATGCACCCAAAAATCCTTTCCTATATCACCCTTTCTCTATGCGACTAGCTGTGAAGTTCACACTTGTCCGGCGGGGCCCAGCCAATTGCATCAGCCCTGCCGCTATCCATCGTGTTACTTCTTGATGCGATGATGTATGAGAGCCATCCATTTATTCTCAAACGTGTATCTACAATGATTCCTCATACTCGAATTAGCCTTTAGATCTCTCATTTGATGGTGAGGTCCTCCCTATTATATCCTATGCGTCTCAGACTTCCATTGGATGTTGATGTGGCTCTCCCTGCCATCTAAAACATAGATCTATTGGAGACTTAGATCTTTTCTATGGTAAATAAACCCGAACCTTTGGATCTCGAAAGGACAACCTCCTCCATAGATCCTTTCATCTGTCCCTACCATCGCATGCACCCAATATGGCATTGCTCACTGCTCCTATCTCCTTGCGACACACTCCTAAGCCGACACCTGTCTTGCGGGACCCGGCCCATCGCATTCACAGATTCCCTTTCTTCCTCGCATCTTGACCATGCGATGGTCTATTTAAAACCGTATATCTTGATCCCACTCTTGATCAATGGTGCCGACCTATGCGACACTTAATTTTTCATAATTTGCCCCCGGACTATAGGTTTTAGGGTGTTCTCAGCTTGCCTTAAGTCACCCCTTTTTTTCTATTAATACTTATCCCTTGGGATTAGCCCATTTTATTCCTTTGGAGCCCTTCTAGATCATTCTTTCTCATGTCTTAGCACCTGGACCTCGAGGATGGAGACCACTTCCATATTTTCATCAGGTAGTTGTCTAACCTTCCACCTTTCATATACAACCTTTTGTGCTGCAGAAGAGCAAAAAATATAGGTGCTAAGAATTGGATCCAATGAGGGATGCTATCCTCCCAGTGAGTTAGCAAAGAACTCTGTAGACTAAGTGCCTGATCCATTGGGTGGATCTTCTAAACCCTAAGCCAAATTTTTTTTATAGAAACTGAACCTGAACCGACACCCGCTTTTCATCTCTAGGATGAAATTTCAAAAACAAACACATGGATTCCCCTTCTAGACCTTAGGGCCTTCACTTCGGGCTTCAAGTCTTTCTGGTTCACCGTTAAAACCTCAAAACAAAATGTGAAAAATGAAAATATACATAGGCTATGGTACATGAGTTACCTCTTTCCTTTAGGATAGGTAATGTTTTAAAAACCTCCCATTGACTGGACCTCCTGACCAGGAAAATCCATCTTGGTGTTCCAGGATAAAGGAATTTATTCCTATATTTGCTGCAATAATATATCGCCCCATTCACATATGGTCGAATTTTCCATGTTTATCCTCCCTAGGAGCGTCCCACTTCTGGACCAAATCATTCACGCGAAATTCATCCTCTTTGGTTTTCTTTTCGAAAGCTTCCTTTATCTTCTCCTGATGCCCCTGTATTCTGTCGTACGCCTTCATTCTTAGTTCATTCAGCTCTATTATCTAGATTACTCTTCTCTACATGTGATTCGATTCTTCTTCCATTCCCTACAGTAATCTCATCACTTGTAACCCTAGAGATGCTAGAAAAAACACTTCAGCTCCGTATACCAATTGGAAAGGAGACATTTCGATGGCCCTTTTTGTACTTATTCTATCAGCCCATAGAGCATATTTCAGCTTTGTGTTCCATGCTCTCTTATTGTCCTCTAACAATTTCTTTATGAATCTTACTAAGATTTTGTTGGACGACTCTGCTAGTCCATTTCCTTGGGGATAGTATATTGTGGAATGATTCAGGATGATATGGTACTTGCGGCAAAAATTTATCATTTTCTTGGAAAGGAATGCAGGTGCATTGTCTGTCACTATCCTTTTTGTGCATCCAAATCTTGACAAGATATTATCTTCCAGAAAATCCATGATAACATCTTCCGTTTCTTTCCTAGTTGGTATGGCCTCTATCCAGTTGGTGAAATAATCAGTGGCTGTCAATATCCATCTATGCTGCCATGAGGAGTTGGGATTTATTTCTTTGATGAAGTCTAAGCTCGACTGTTGGAAGGGCGTTTCTAATATGACAGGGTGGAGGGGTAGTGAAACAACCTTTCTTTTTCCTTCAAATATTTGACATTGGTGACAAGCAATAGTTACATTATATATATCTAAAAACATAGTAGGCTAGTAGAACCTAGCCCTCAGGATTTTGTTGACTGTCACCTTCCAGGAATGATTTCCACCGCAATATCCCTTGTGAAACTCTTCCTTTGTGTGTTTAGGCTCTTCCTCAAGCAATAAATTCAGTAGGACACCTCCAGGGTCGTTCCAGTATAGGAATTGATTCATAATACAGTACTTCGCAGCCTTCAGCTTCATAGCTCTGACCCTGCTTTTGCTTAACCCTGGAGGGGTTTGTAAATTTTTTAGTACATACACAATGTCAGCGTACCAAGGGGATGCAGAGAATTCTTGCCTTACCTACACTCCTACATCCAGCTGATTAGGATAATCTTGTAAGAAGTTCAGTTGTAAAGAGTCACAGTTGGTCTTGGTCATTAATTTTGCTAACCCTTTCCACTTTACCAATTTAGTGGGCTTTATCTCTAGGTCGTATTCCAGCAATACAATAATCCATTTGGCTCTTCTTCCTTCACGGTCTGCTTGGGTGAGGATACCCTTCACAGCACTGTTTGGGACATGAGCAATGATGTGTGAATGGAGGATATAAACCCTGAAATCCTTTAGTGACTTGATCAAAGCATAAGCCTACTGTTCCATGATGTCGTATTTCAGTTCTGCATCTCTCAGCACCCTGATGAAAAAATCAATCGACTATTCAGCGTTCTGGGAATTTTTCTGTAACAGCACCCCTGCTACCGTGTGTTCTGAAGCGTAGGAGAAAATAAAAAATTCTTTAGAAAAATCTGGAATGGCTAATACTGGGGCTTCAATGATAACATTTTTAATCCCTTTGAAAGAATCTCTTTCTTCCTCAATCCATTTTACCTGATTTTTCTTTCTTAACATATTGGTAATATTCATCATAATTTCTGCAAAACTTGGAATGAACCTTCTCAGAAAACCTACTTGTCCAATGAAATACTACACCTCCTTTTTGCTTCTTGGCTTTCCAACTTTCTGGATGGCACTAACCCTTTCAGGATCGATCTTGATACCTCCCTTGGAAATAATATGACCCAAGAGCTTAGCTTCTTCTAATGCAAAATGTGATTTCTTAGGATTAGGGAAATATCGTATTTTAGACATTTCTTAAAAACTTGTTCCAAATGCTTCAGGTGCTCTTCACCAGATTTTGAGTACACAGTTATGTCATCCATGTATACAACCACAAACTTATCTTTTTCTTCAGCGAATGCTATGTCCATCGCCCGCTAGAAGGTAGCTCCTGCATTCATCAGCCCAAAGGGCATCTTAGCATACATGAAAGTACCCCAAGGAGTGGTGAAAGCGGTCTTCTCTTGGTCTTCAATACTGACCTTGATTTGGTTGTATCCAGAGAAACCATCCATAGTAGAGATCCTCTCTGCCCCTACTACCTTTTGTAAGATATGCTCCATTTTGGGAAGGGGGTAATTATCCTATAGTGAAGCCCTGTTCAGGTTCCTAAAATCTATGCAGATTCTAATTTCGCCATTCTTCTTCCTTACGGGGACCAGATTTGCTATCCATTGAGAGAATCTCAAGGTGACAATGATTTTTGCATTAAATAACCTTCTAATCTCTTTTTCTATCACAGGAACCAGCTTAGCGTTTATCCTCCTCAACTTTTGATTGAAAGGTTTCTCTCCTGGCCTGATTGGAATAGAATACTATATTATTGAGGTATTACATTCCTTCAGTTCATCATAACTCCATGCAAATGCAACGGTATATTTCTTCATCAACTCTACATATCGCTTCTTCTTTTCAGTAGGTAGCTTCTTAGAAAAGTTTACTATCCGAGGCTCTTCTTTATTACCCAAGTTTTGGTCTTCTATTGCCTCTTTGGGGGGCTCAAAACTGCCTCTTTTGGTCTTCTACATCATTCTGGTCAAACAATCTCTCCAGGGGTATCAATCCTTTGGGGATGTAATTACTTTTCAATTGAACGATATCTTTCCCAACCAACATGTTTTTTCATTGTTTGCTTTCACTGTCTTCTTCTTCTTATTGCTCTTGGTCTATTAATCCTTCTATGTTCTCATTTTTAGTATCAATCTGAACATTAGCAAACTCATCCGATAATTCCAAAAATATTTTAATTTGTAAATCATCTTCAAATACTTGCCAGTATTTAGCATTGTCTGGAATAGATGGCCTATTCACCACCTCTACCTCGTATTTTTCTTGAGAGAAAATAGGAGTTTTAAAACCATCGGCAGTGGTGTCCAAAGAGTCCGCCACTTGATTTTTAAATCTTGGGATCACCCAAATCTTGTGTTCGGTAAAAAAGTTCCCAAACATATCCCAAACTTCATTCTTATAGGCCTTCATCCTGGGGTGTTTTTCCTGATAACTGTCATTTATTTGATTAACCACCAATTCTGAATCTCCAAAAATGTGTATCCTTTTGGCCCCCAAATATTTCAAAGCTCTTAGTCCCAAAAGTAGAGCATCATACTCAGCCACAATATTAGTACACTGAAAAGTTAGCTTGTATGATAAAGCTCTAGACTCTTGATCGGGAGGTATAATCCAAACACCTACACCTGCACCATTTTTGCTCAGTGATCCACCAAAGTACATCTTCCATAGCCCTTCCTCATTTTTCTGTTTCTATGAGGCCTCATACCTCACGGAAAACTCCTTGTCTTCCTCGACCTCATGGAAAAATGGGGGCACAGGATCGGTATGTAGGCCATCATTAAAGAAGATGGAGGAACCTACACCCGTGTCTACAACATACACTAGGTGATTTTCAGGTTTGTCGTCATTGCTGACCACATAGGCCATTCTCTTCTCTCTATAGAAATTTCTATTGCTTCCAAAATGTGGTATAGTGGCGTAAGATAAGTCCATCTGCATGGTTCCTTTCAGCTTCTTTATCCCAGATCTTGATAACAACAGCCCAAACTTAGCGGGTACATTTGCCACTATTACATCCATCATAATGCTCTTAGCCAGAATTTGGGAAAGGGTCACTACTACATATTTAATTAAACCCAAACATGGTACCTTTCTGGAATAAAAATAATACAGGTCTTTGTAGGGTCTAGTGACTTCTAACCCCAACTGATCTACCACTGATTTTGGCATTAGGTTATGTGAAGCCCGAGAATCTATCAGGGCATTGTGTAACAACTTACCATGGATATTCAAACTCAGATAGAAAGGAGGGACTTCATCATCGTCCGGTTCTTCCAGCTTGGAACTGAAGATTATAGTGGGGACGTCATCTGTTACTTCTAATATGTCTTGCATGCCTTCTGCTTGTCCCTTTATCAGGCTAGTTATCCCTTCCCTATATTCATTGTTTCTCAACAGCTCATTCAAGGGGAGAGAGATCTTCACCTTAGACAGTACAGCCTTTAGACTGAATGTCGAAGCTGGCCTCACTACTTCAATTACCTCTGGTTGCCTACTCTCTTTAGAATGCTGCCCCTTATCTTCTGAGGTTTTCTGTGCGGTAACATCTGGCTATTTTTCCTTTAGCTTCTCCATATTCTGTTGAGTCTTGGATAACTGAATATGGGCAGACTTCCCTTCACTTATTGGTATCTCCTTGTTTCTTAACTTCATATTTCTTTGGATACTAGCATTCCCCTCATTGAAAAAGTCATGCTCTCTTTGGGTTAAATGTACTTCATCATCTAGGGTGTCAAAGAGATGGATCTGGTCTTCAGTAAGCTCTTCAAGTGCTTCCTCATTGACCAAATTTTCAGGAAAGGGAGGTCTCATCTGGTGTTCTTCTTGATTTCTTGGATTTATTGGAGGGGGTGGCCTTCTGAAGTTAAGATTCCTTATTTGATTTTCATGCTGTTCTCTAGGAGGAGGTTTATTTTCCATGGCTAACCTATCCATCATCTTTTCCATAGTTTTCATCATAGTATCAAACTTGGCATCACTAGAAGATGAGGAGGTAGAGGCTAGGTTTTCTTGCTTCTTTTTATCTGCTTCTGTATTACCCTTTATTTTTCCCGAGTCCATCATGTGGGCTTCCACCTCTATGACATCCTTTAGCATAGCGGGCAAAGTAGCAGACTTTCTCTCCCTTAAAGTACATGAGAAATCTCCCTCAAAGGAATCTGCATAATGGATCTTTGCGGTGCCTACTGAGGGTCTCAGATCATCTGGGATAGAATTATAGGCCTTCATAAACCTAGTTGAAAACTCATGAACAGATTCAAAACCTCCTTTCTTTATATGGTTGTACTGGGATAAGACTAGGGTAGGACTCCCTATCGTTTCCCACCTCTCTAAGAACAATGTCTTAAAGGTTGCGAAATCGTTGATCGAATCATTCGGTAACTGTCTGAACCATTTTTGAGGTTCTCCAAACAAACTCTGAGAAAACAGCCTTATTTTAGCATCATCATGATCTACTTCCTCCAAATCAATAAAATCTTCAAATCTGTCTACATGTTGCTTGGCATAAAAACCTCCCTCTCCATCATAAGAGACTATTCTCTGGGCGTAATTCTGAGGGAGATCATGCAAGACAGTTGGTAGGGCCAATGGTGCAAACCTAGCAACCATTGGTATGAGTGGAATTTGAGCTTGGGGATGGATATTCTGGATAGGATTACTTGCAGGGATCGTGGTATGGGTTTTAGGGATCTGAGAATTGGATATAGCTTTTTCTGCTTTGATAATATTCTGCAACTAGAGCTAGACAGGATCTAACAAATAAGATTCAGGGGCATTCATACCTTCTTCGCCTAGACTTAGCTAACACTTGGATCTTGATCTTGACAAGGTCTTTCCAATATCTATCTCTATAACCAATTCTTTAAGAGCAGGGAGTTCCCCTTTAGACCCAATTCTTTTAATGTTAGAAGAAGCACTAGCTTTATCCTTTCCGGTTTTATGTCTAAGTAGTGTTTCTAGATTTTCCACACTTAAACAAAATTTTAGAAACAAGATTACTTCTCCTATGGATCTTTCTTGAGGCTAGGATGCCCTTTGTTTAAGATTCCTTCATAAATGAACTTGGCTCACCAATCTTCCCCAGTGGATTCTTTCTTGAGTGTGTATCTTTACGAGTGGAGTCGTCAGGGAAAATTTGCACAACCCTCTAGAACTTTGGAAATCTCTGTTTGTCCGCAGGGATCTCTTCTTGTCCTTGAATATTTGGAATCCTTTGTCATTTTCCCAGGGATAATAAAACAATCACGTTCCCCGGTAACGGTGCCAATTTGTTAACACCCAAAATGACCCCCTAGGTTGTGGGAGAGGGTAAACTGGGGTAACCACTAACCAATCTTTAGCCTGTGTTACTAACCCAACACAAACAGAGAGGGCTCTCTCTATAAGCTCACAAAATACTGGAAATAATCAAGATTGTCAATAATGAAGAACACACACCAGCATTCGTCATTCAATATATTCAATTACAACAATACAGAAGATCAGATTTCTATTGGAACAAAATGGTTTAAACGTTGTTTGGTTGAAACATATGAATCTCTATTTGGGCAATGGAGTCACATTTAAACAAACTCTGAAAATTCATTTACAAATGCTTCGCAAGTGTATTAACACAGGGGCGAGGTAGTAAACAGCTCATAGTCAAAGTGATTTTAATTGGTGAAAAAAAGAAAAAGAAACAATCCATTGATATAAGGCATACAATGATGAATCCTACATCAATTTTAGCAGAGAGAGTAATGGTGAAATACTTGGAAAAAGGTAAGCAGAGCATATTTCTATGAATTCTACTTAACTATAACACTGCACCAAGTATGAAAGAATGTTACAAACTGGAATGAACAATGAGAGATACACAATTCACATAGAGAAAGAAAGAACAGACTACAAGACCAGTTACACAAGAATCCTTGAAAACATTGGCTCAGCTCTGCAAATCTTTATTCAAAATATAGCTCAAAAATGTCTTACAGAACAATAAACAAAAATTCCCATAAAAGTTTTCAACACTTTTTCATTCCATTACACTGCATATATAGATGTTAGGAGTCCTCTTTGATCGACTCATCTAAACAAAAAACAATTATATCAAAGTGACAGCTCTTTCAGTTTATTTTGCCACTATCACTACAAAACAGAAACAGGTAGAACCGGCCTAACTGTTTTCTTACAATCCATTGGTATTATTACTAAGTAACATTTACTTCAAGTTAATAAGTAAAGATAGTAAAGTAATAGTTCCAATTGGCTATTTATATAGCCACCTCAAGAAATATTACAAATTTCTCAATAACAGGAATGTTTTTAGAAGTCTCTGATTCCAAACAAGCATCAATAACTATAAAAAGTCAAATATCACTATGGAAGACAGATATAGTATAGCGATTTGCTATATTTTTCTACATTAGCCCATTGGTCTGCAGGTGGGATGTCATAGTCCACCATCTCCTTTACCATCACTCATATCTCGATATGCTCTATGTAGGAAAATGGGGGAATCCATTCACCAATGGTGATCAACCTATTCCAGATTTCAAAGTCCTCTTTGACCATCTCCATCAGAGTCCTGCCTATAAGCAGCTGGTTCAAACATTTGAACTTTGTATGATCCATCCTTATTTCCCACAGTAGGTTTTTATAAGCATTATGGGAGATTAGTTCATGGTCATCATTCCAGAACAAAGGTAGCTCCATTTCAACCAGCTTATCAAACAACCCTTTGAATTCTGTCACTTGTCTTTTCATTTCGTCTACTTTAGCTTCCACACTCTCAACCTGCGCATATTTCCCCAGGACCCTTCGTGCCGCTGCAAGTGTTGTGATCCAGTTCCCAATATTTAGCTTAATCCTTTCTTCTTCAGATAGATCATTTAAGAAAGTGATAGCATTTAATGTCGTTTATTTAGGTCTTTGGGTTAGGTTCTCCCTTGCAACTCCACAACTTGTGAGAACATAACTAATAGTCTTCTCTTTTATTCTTATGAACTCTAAGTAGGGTCCAAAGTTCTTAGCTTCTTTAATGATCCAGTCCCACACCAAATGTTTACATCCCTATAATGCTGCCTACCTGGTAACCTGATGAGTGAGCTTTTTATTGATGTCAATTAATTCTTTGTGCTTCTTTTGGAGGACCTTTCCTTCTTCTTCCTTTTTATTATTCTCTTCTTCCAACCTTTGATCTTTTTCTTTTAGCTCCTTGATTTTCACATCTTTCAAGCTAATGTGAGACATAGCCTGCACAAGACTATCAGTACTATTGCTTTCCCCAATTTGGTTCAAATTGGTAGGACGCATGTCCAATTTGGACAAGTTACTTTTCAAGTCATCAAGCTATTTTTCTAAGTTTATTCTCTCTTTTTTCCAGCTATCTTCCTTCTCTGCAAACTTCAGCAACTCTGCTTTACATTCACTTATTTCTTTAGACAAGTCTTCTTTTTGTATTTCAAAGTCTGTCTCTTTGGGAGGTTCGATTAGCCGGATATTTGGAACCTTTTCCTTCTTCTATAGTTTAAGAATCAGCTCATCTTTCTCCACCAATAGCTTGCTCATGCTTTTAACTCCACCGTCACTTATAACTAGGTCAGATTATACCTTTTTGACCTGATTTTGAAGGGCTCGGTTTTCACTTTTCTCCTGCTTTAATTGGTTTTCTAACTTTTTCACAGTAACCAGCAAGTTGTCGCATTTCAATGCTGCTTTCACAAAATAATCATCTACAAGATCACTAACCTGCTTGTGAAACTAGATTTTATCAGGTACTGGTATCTTGTGCCAATTGATCTTTGTCTTGGTCACTCCATCTTCCATCAATACTGCTAAGTTTAAAATGTTATCATTTATACCTCTGCTGGTCATCAAGGAAGTCTTGGACAAACCTCCGACTATAGGCATCGAATCAAACAACCTTTGGGCCGAGGCCCGCTTGTTATGATTGTATTGTTTACAGAGGTCGGCCTTGGGCCAAAATGTATTACCAACATCTCCCTCCTAAACATCCTGAAACTTATATTCTATAACCTGGATCTCAGGAGCCGAAGACTCCTCATCACCTACCTCTCCACTATCCATTTGGGCAATCAATTCTTCTTGAGCCGCTGCAACAACCAACTCCTCTTTACTTGGGGAAGCAATTGACTCGGTTGGAGTAGCCGCAACAACTAACTCATTCTGTACTTCTAATTTGGGCCGCTTGTTACCACTAGCTTCTTCAATATCCATATCTCTGACTTCTTCTAAGTCCCTTTTTCGGCCCACCTCCATGATGTCCGATGCTTGATCTAAATCCATTATTAAATTGGATAACATGAGATCTCCTTCCTGTGTCTCCATGGCTTCTCCTGCCTTAGGTTCCCAATGCAACGAATTTCGCCCTATCAACACCCCTTCTGGTTCTGTATGCTGAAAAGCGCTAAGATTACATTCTTTCCTTCTCTTGGAAATATTGTGCAAGGGGTCATATTTGATGGCTACCTTTTTCTTGAATTCAATAATTTTTCTACCTCTCACAAAGATTCTTTACTCTTCAAAATGAAAGGGCCTACCTTCCAGGCGTATTTGATCCGTGCCCTTGTTATGTTTTAGGAATTGCATGTCCTCCAGAGCCAATTTCAGTCTGATAAATTCAAGAGCAAAGATCCACAATGTTAGAAAAGCGGGTAGGACAGAGGGCTCCTATACAAAACAGTACAACCTAATGACTGTAGCTTCTTTCAACAAAAACCAGTCACCGACAGCCAGTTCATCCTTCAACTGCATCATTGTTTGCATTTCAGGAAACACTCTAGGAAATTCTTCCCCAAAGATGATTTTATAAATAGGGGGAAAAACATAGTTCAAATAATTGAAAACATTGTCTACCAAAACATCTGTCTCAAGTAGTGAGGAGGAATGTGGCCTTTCGGCACCGCTGTGCATAATCATTTTCATCAACTGCGCCTGATATCTAAAAAACCTAGTACTCGGGAAATTGCTCAATTGTACATGTATCTTTTCTGCCAAAAATTCATCAAACCTCAAGGATGGAATTAGCCGATTTCAGACATGGCCAAACTAATGCTAATCCTAAAGAGTAAACTTAATTGGACTTCAGTCACCCACAAATCAATATCCAACCCTAGAAACTGAGCTAACAAAGAAAGAACCAACTGGGAATTGTCATAAAAAAGGCTGACATTTAGGGGTTAGGGTTCTTCGGAGATTTCAAAGTTGGGCTTCAGGCATGTGGCTAAGAAAGCTTGATGACTTTCGGGGTTGATTTGGCGGTACAAGGAAACCATGGACTCTTCAGAAAAACTCTCCAACTCTTGGTACTGAGACTCTGGAATGAAAAAGGAATTCCTAACAGCTGAGGCATCTATGTCACAAACGACTCTGGACTTATGGGCATCCATAATGACTCTTTGGGGTTCTGAGTAGTTTGAAGAGCACCATGTTACAAACTTAGGGAAAGAGAACACTTGGTCAAGGAAAAAGAAAATGAACGATGACCTAAAGATTCCATGTATATCCAGTCCCTGTTCATACAAGGCTTCCAACCTCTTCTTAATTTTTGGAATTGGGAGCCGAATGCTTGTATCAAATACATCGACGTACCTGTCCTCCAGGGAAGCCTTAACCCTAGAACTTGTAGAAGCTTCCTCTTCCCCCATCTTATACTGTAAAAGACTTAGAATTTTAGAATAATGGTGGTTACAGTTCCTACCTGTCACTTTGGGACCTCTGCATGCACCATGTCGAAGGTTCTGTCACCTTTGTCGTCTACCACATGTCGAGAGACTTTCTGACTTCGATAGGATTTGGAAACAAATGTCAACTTTCATGGGCGTCTTTATATATATAACTGTGTTTCCATAACTTACGGTTTCTTTGGCTTGTTGTCCTTTAATCTCAACCATTTGAACTCTCACATGCTCATTTTCCATCGTCGGATCTGAGCTTCTCTTTACCCACTGATTTGAAAACCCATCTATTTCCACTATAGGATCATCTCCACTAGTTCTCATTTGGGCTGTTAATCTCATCTGTATGCACCTACGGGGTAGTATCACATGCACCCTAAAAGCCTTTCCTATATCACCCTTTCTTTATACGACCAGTTGTGGAGTTAACACCTGTCCGGCGAGACCCGACCCATTGCATCAACCCTGCCTCTATCCATTGTGTTACTTCTTGATGTGATGATGTATGAGAGCCATCCATTTATTCTCAAACTTGTATCTATAGTGAGTCCTCATACTCAACTTAGCCTTTATAGCTCTTGTCTGATGGTGGGGTCCTCTCTATTATATCCGGTGTGTCTCAAACTTCCATTGGCCATTGATGTGGCTCTCCCTGCCATCCAAGCCATAGATCTACTAGACACTTAGGTATTTTCTATGGTAAATGAACCCGAACATTTCGATCTCGAAAGGACAACCTCAGCCGCAGATCCTTGCAGCTGTCCCTACCATTGCATGCACCCAATATGGCATTTCTCGCTGCTCCTATCTCCTTTCGACGCACTCCTAAGCCGACACCTATCCATCGGGACTCGGCCCATCGCATTCATAGATTCCCTTTCTTCCTCACAGCTTAACCATGCGATGGTCTATTTAAAACTGTAGATCTTCATCCCGCTCTTGATCAACGGTGTTGACTTGTGCGACACTTAATTTTTCATAATTTTCATGCGGACTATAGGTTTTAGGCTGCTCTCGGATTGCCTTAACTCATCCCTTTTTGCCTATTAATACCTAGCCCTTGATATTAGCCCATTTTATTCCTTTGGACCCCTTCTAGATCATTCTTTTTCACGTCTTAGCACCTGGCCCTCGAGGATGGAGACCACTTCTAGCTTTTCCTTAGTTAGTTGTTTGACTTTTGACCTTTAATATACAGGTTTTTGTGCGGCAGAAGAGCAAAAAATATAGGTGCTAATAGAGGGGAAATGCTGAAGTAGATGGTTGTTCAACACTTGGGATAATTTCCTGCTCTATCACCATTTCCTGTTCTACAATCGTTTCACATTCTTTAACAAAATCAGGTATCATTTCATTCTCCTTCTTTGTATTTATCTCAATCTCCTCTAACTCTAAATCAACTTTACTATTCTCATCCCCTTCACCTGAAGAGTCGTCAATAAGGGAAACCTTTTCTTCCTTCAGCTTAGGATCTATTAACCTTCCTATATTCAATCCGAGTTTATTGGTGGGTCTTGTTTTGGGTCACCATTTAGCCTCTGTAAGGTTTGTCAAATTTTTAACATCAGCATTGAAATCGGGAGTATGGACCACCTTCTCTTTAATACTTACAACAGGAAGAATTAGGGCTAAGTTTCTTTCCTAAAAAACACAACTGTGTGTCCCTTCTTTCAAACTAGTAGTTCCTTCTTTATCCATAAGATCAATATCTTTCTCTGTAAGATCCTCTAAAATATGTTCATGTTGTTTTCCACTCCTGTCTTCTTACACTGTATCTTCATGGTTTTGAAAACTTCCTTGTACATCAACATTTTGCAAATTATATTGTGTTACATCCTTCCCTACATCTCTCCTAAATTTCTTCACAATACCTAACTGTTTATTAGGCGTATAGTTATTTCCTTGCTCTTCTTGCTTAATTATAAATCCTAACTAGAACAAGAGGTGATCCCAATTCCGAACTTCCTTTTGCAAGACTGTGCAAATTATCAATTTAATCATTCCATGATGGAATAATGACTGGTTTGAGTCTTGAGTATTTACCATGTTAGACATCTTCTGGAGACTTTTGAATAAGAATAAGGGTAAATTTAATTTTGACTGTTGAGTTAGATGCAACAAAAACCTAACGTGGTATTTGAAAACAGAGGCAAACCGGCCCTCACATGTAATGTAACTTTGAACCATGCCAATCACTTCTCTCCATTCCGGCTTGAAATTCTTTAGTTGTACACCCTTACTTCAGTCAAGGGATCCAACTTCAGGTATCAAAAACATACTAGGGTCGAAATCAAAAAGAGTATTTTTAAACCATAGTTCTCCCTCTAATGGCACACCAATTGCTTCAGAAATTAGGGCCTCTATCATTTAAAAATTTAGGGTATCGATCCTCACACTATTATTGATAAAATGTTGAGCAAATGCATGAGTTACCTTGACATTAAACCCTGCAATCTTTTCAAAGAACTAAAACCATCCTGCGGTCTTGAAAAATGCAACACACTCAGGAAACTCTACTACTCAGGTGGTATCTATTGGTTCAAACTGACTCAACTTGCCACTCTTGCTCATGTTTTCAGTATAAACCCACGAATTTTCCTCCATTGCAACTGATTTAGGGATAAAAATTCTAGAACAAGTGTTCTCCAACACTAGGATCCGAAATCCCCAAATATGAAATTGTGGCCTTAACAATCCTCAAATCTGTTGATGATAACAAAAAGTGGTTCATACATGTGTCATAATGGAGTAAACATGTGTCTAGAAGCTTCCCTTTCATCATCGAACACAACGGCCACATCCTGCTATCAAAACACCATGAGCCCTCGTGATTTCAGATTCCTGCAACTCGCTAGAGTATAAGATCTGGACTTTGCGCTGCAGGAGAACTTGATCATGCAATTTTGGCATATAGACTCAAAAACAAAGGTTAAACTTTGGATTTAGCATAAGCATATAGTTAAGTAAGGATTTTCAAAACCTTGAAGAGAAATATAATATTTGATAAGCCACTAAGGGTGAAATTAATTAAAACAAAAGAAAACTATAACATGAAACTAAAGAATAAATAAAAAACATTTATCAAAGACATTTAAAATCTAAAATAGAAATAGAATGAAAATGAAAAAAAGGAATAAATATTTGAGAAAAAACACACAAAAACTAAGGACAATTTTAGTGTTAACATCTGGCTCCTGCTGAGGGATGAAATCCTCCTTGTGAGGTTTCAAGAACCTGTAGACTAGTGCCTTCTGCCATCTGAACTAAAGCTTCTCTTTATTCCACAAGCTTCCATTGGGTAACTGGAGTCTTATTTCTCACTGATATGTACAATGATTGTAATGTTTTTCACCTTCAATAACTGTAAAAATGTTTGAGGAATCGTCCATTAACTGGACTGGACAATTCTTCCCCTTCCAGAGTTTGCAATATGAAAGTATTATTTTCCAAAATCTTTGAAATTATTAAGGGACCTAGCCACAAATTGTCAAACTTACCATGCTGACCCTTCTGATCTCTCCTAGCATCCCATCTGAGAACCATGTCACTAGGAGAAAAAGTATCTTCCTTTACCTTCTTATCAAATCTTCCTTTGATCTTATTCTTGTATGCTTGAGCCTTTTCTGCTAGAGCTTCTTGTTCTTGCTGCAATTCAACCAATGAGAAAATTCTTCTTTGAAGATAATTAGGTTCTTCTTGACTATATTGGAAAAATTTCATTACTGGAATGCCTAATTGAATTGGAAAAACTACATCTGTACCATACACCAATTGAAATGGAGACAAACCTATTGCTTTCTTGGTGGTTATCCTGTCTTCCCACAATGCATATTTAAGCATTGAATCCCAATATCTCTTATTTTGATTTAACAACTTCTTGATACTCTGAATGATGTTTTTGTTTGATGACTCTGCTAATATGTTACCTTGGGGGTAATAGGGTGTAGAATTTCTCAGGTCAATTCCATTCTGTTCACAAAAACTAACCATATCTTTTGACTTGAAAGTTGGTGCATTATCAGTCAACAACTTCTCACGACAACCAAATCTACTTAAAATGTTTTCTTGTCTAAAATTCATGATGACTTTATCAGTTGCATTACATGTTGGAATTGCCTCCACCCATTTAGTGAAAAAATATGTAGTTGTAAGTATCCACTTGTGTTGTCCACTAGATGCAGGATTGATTTCTCCTATAAAGTCTAATCCCCACCATTGAAAAGGAGCACTCACTACAATTGGATTTAATGGTAGGGATACAAGTTTCTTCTTACCAACAAACTTTTGACATTGAATAGAAGCTCTCACCTATTGATACACATTTGAAAATAAAGAGGCCCAGTAATACCCAGACCTGAGAATCTTATAGGATATAGATTTCCAATACTTGTGACCCCCACAAGCACCCTCATGCAACTCTGAAATGACCTCTTCTACCTGTGACTTTTCCAAACATCTGGGTAACACTCCACCTGGATCCTTCCAGTATAACTGCATATTTATTAAACAATATTTAGTAGCCTTTAACTTCAATGACCTGGATGCCTTCTTCTCAAAATGAGCAGGACATTGCAAATGCAATAAAAAATGAACTATATCAGCATACCATTCTGATTCTGCATATTCATCCATAGTTTGCTCTTCATTTTGCTTTATTTGCAATTCTTCTTGAGTTGGCTGATTAGCCACCAAATGAATATCCAAAGCCTCACAATTTGAATCAGCTAATAGTCTTGCTAAACCTTGTCCTTTCACTAGATTTGTAGGCCTGATCTCTACCTCATATTTCATAATCTTTGCAATCCACCTTCCTCTTTTACCTTCACTGTCTGGATGAGTTAAAATCTCTTTAATAGAAGCATTTGGTACATAGGCAATTATCTTCGAATGCAGAATATAAATTATGAAAAACTGCAGGGCTTTAACAAGTGCATATGCTTGCTTCTGAAGTGTACTATACTTTAATTTTGAGTCTCTAAGAGTTTTATTGAAGAAAGCTATAGGATGCTCTAAACCATCTGTATTTTTCTATAGTAGAATAGCAGCTATAGTGTCTCGATATGCAAAAGAAAAAGTGAGAATATCTTCTGAAAAGTCTGGACTTACCAAGACTGGGGCCTCTGTCAAAGCCTATTTAATCTTCTCAAATGAAGCTCAAGCTTCTACTATCCATTTAACCTCCTGATCCTTCATCAACATAGATGTGATATGTTTGATAGTTTCAACAAAATTCGGGATGAACCATCACAGAAAATTAATTTTCTCAAGGAATGATTGAACATCTTTTTTACTTCTTGGGATAGTGATCTTCAGAATTGCTTTGACTCTCTTAGGGTCTATTCTAATGCCATCTGCTGAAACAAGATGTGCTAGAAGCTTCCCCTCCTGAACAACAAAATGTGACTGATAATAGTAATTAGTGTAGGGTTGTGTCTACACTAGTTCAACTATTTTACTAAGAATTGGTGAAATTCTATGTCAGAAATGAAGCAATTATCACAAATTTCTTAAGATCTAAGTTCATTCATTAAACATTCATTGAGATCTAAGAACATTTCAGGATTATAATCATGCACGATAAGAAAACATTCAACACTAAAATGGTAGAAATTTGAATTACTTCATATTAAAACAATGAAGAAGATACATGATTTGTAATGTCCCCAGTTTGACCCCATGGCATTAAATTGTAAATGATGTAATATTGTTATAAAATTGTGGTGAGGAGCTCAAGGCCAAGGCCTCGCCATCGATTTAGTGATGCATATGGTTTACGTGCTAGCCAGGCACATTGAAATTGTAAATATGCATTTTAATAAATACCCATGACTAGCTATGCAATGCAACAAGAGATGGGGGCATGATTTTACAAGGAAGTGGGAGGGAAAACATTCAAACGCTTGAGCCACTCAAGTCAAGCCAAGTGTCAATGAGAGAACCCATCAAACCCTTAACTACCCATGTTGACTTTTTTACCCAACCATTGATTTCTCCCAAGAGTTGGTTGAGGTAGTTAATGCCTTGGAAATGGAGAGGTATGGCTGTCCAAATTCGGGTATGGGCAAGCCACCCTTCATGGAAAATCATTTTTGTCTTCTTGGGAAAGAAAAAGAGCCATGAATTGCTCCCCAAGCCATTACCCATCAACCAGTTCCTCTCCCTCACGAGTTGGGAGCTACCTGGGCGTTTTCCCCACCATGTTTTTATTGTTTTCCTTGATCCTCAGCAGGGAGAAGGTCGTTTTTGTGTTGTATACCAGTGGGGAAGAAGGGGAAATCGAACAAGGGTTCAATAAAGACCGTTTTGGGCTGTTGAAGGCTGAGATATTTGGGGAAGAAATCATTTTTCCTCCCTGTGGTTGTCTGCCCCGTCCCACAAATCCATTTTTGGTTGGGAACGTCTTTGGGAAAACCCATGGCCATCTTATTCGTAAATCCCATTGTTTAAAATGTGTATCTATGCCCAATGTTGTGCTTGCTATGTGAGAAAAGAGTATGTTGGGGTATGGGTTATGGGTATTTATTGCTTTGGCTTGAGCTTGAGTGCAAGCATCCAGGGTTCAAATGTAGCCTGATAAACCCAACTGTGGACTGGCTTGGCTCAGATGAAATGATTGATTGGCTATGTGTGAGCTTGAATGTCCCCTGTTCCTTATAAGAATCATGCCCAGCTCAGTGGTGGCATTTGTGTTGAGAGATTGATGAACACAACTGGCCTATGGTTGGGAGGAATGTTGCGGCGACATAGCTAGTTGTTGGGACCGCATTATAGTGAGATGAGTATATTCTCGTATGTGCATTTACTTTTGCATTGTTTTAATTAATTGATGACTGATATTGATATATTGATTGCATATGAAAATATGTGTGTGGATGAATTTATTTTCGCTGTGCATATTTGTTTAATTTACATCTGCACACTTTTTTTTTTAAGTGTATGCATATAATGAATGGGCTGAGTTTTATGAAAAGCCCCATAGATTGGTAGCATGTTCCTTTCCTTGCATTGGGTCCAAGGGTGGGTACATTACATGATTACCATGGATATAGGTGTGCATCCTTCCTCCATTTCCATAAGATTTTCTTCCTTCACCCCTTCCTTTGAAGAATTTGAGCTCTTTCTCCTCCTTCATAATCTCTCTAGCATTCCTTTGCTCTTCCTTTATGTGTTTTACAATGCCTCCCATGTCTTTCTTATGTAGCATTGGGAAATGGGACTTTAAACCTTTCTTCTCCATGTGGGATTGTTTATTTTCTTTATTTTAGATTATTTTCAACTGAAAACCCACTTTTCAATAGTTTTTAGGCTTTTTGCACAACTTAGAATGTTTTAAGCACAATTAGTGCATTTTAATGCATTTCTTAGAGAGGATTCGTCTCTGAGTGAACTTGTGTCATGTCTTCTTGCTGCATGTGCATGGTAAACATATGCCTCTTCTGTCACATGACTAGGAGTGTTAATTTGATTGTTAACAGATGCCCCCTAATGTGTGAGGTCCGAAGCAGAGCTAAGGGCCGAAATACATTACTAGAATTTATACTCTGTATACTGATACTCTTTATCGTTCAAAGAAAGGATAAGGGAAGGAAAACTCACAGGCGCGGGATTGAGGATCACACCTACAAAACATAGCAATTTCTCAATTATATAATATCTTCCTGAGGTGGGCATACCCATGCTCAACAGTAAACAAGCATGGCCACGAACAATACACAGTGGATCCATGTCAAAATAATTTTTTTATGAAATTTAAACATGTAGTTTGATGAGCACGAGAACAAAGTATTTATTGAACTTTTGACATGGCAGTCTAATCTTTCCCAGCTTAGGCAATGCATCAATGAGTGATATAACTGTTTTTCCCAAGGTCTTCAATATAAACTGATGATAGTATGAGTTTATATCATGCGAATAAGTGATATGATGTCGAGCATAATAAAACACCATCTAATTACTGGTCATTGATGTATACTGTCAACAGATGCAAAGAGACCCACCGATAATGATGATGGACTCTAAGGTATTGAGTATAAACTAACAAATGTGAATAGATGTTCTGAAGTTGAACACTTATAGAATCAAACAATCAGGGGTCATTGATGTATACCCACTATCATTTGTGAGGAAACCTGCCAATAATGACTGCAAGATCCAGGGTACTCTTGGGTTTATAGATCCATATCCTAGATGATGATTTGATGTCGATAGGAATAGATCCATCGGAAGGAGGGAATTAATGTATCCCACATAAACCGATACGAAACAAAGATCAATAGTTTGATATAATTTGGTAGAACTGCAAGATCCAACACTATATACTAACACAAGGAAGGTCAACATGATTGGTCAGGAATATTTGAGGAATGGCCGACTTGGTTTGGACTTCCCTTGAACACATAACACAATGCATAATGGACACTTGGAAACATAGGAATTTGAGTGACCGACCTTAATGAAATCCGCTAATGCCAGATGCATTAACGAAAGCTCCATTAGTGATGGGAAGGATAACCCATAGCTGGAGATCTGTTCGAAATACTGGTACAATTTCCTAAGGCAAATGCAAATGGTGTACTAACAGTGAAGACCAAACTATGTGCCGTGTTCAAGAGCGACAAGGACTGACTGTTTCCATTTTCTTCAAGGATTATAATATGAAGTGATTCAAGTCTCTCCCTTTTTGGATTCTTGTGTTTTTTAATTTTTATAGTTTTTAATTTTTTAATTTTTTAATTTTATTTTTATTTTTTAAAGAATAAAGAATGCTATGATACATAGGAAGGAATGAGTGTTGCATTGGCATACACCTATTTTTCAAGGGCACATGTTAGGCGAAGGCAAAGATCCATATTGCAAACAAGGGCTAAGCTAGTTGTGCACACTCTTACAGTTGTTCCTTCCTGGGGTAGTCTATCTGAAGCAGGATTATGTGTCGACGGATGGTGAAGTTATACCATGTGACTGAAGTTATCCGATTGGGGGAAATGGCCAAGTAGGAATGGTTCAATGAGGTTTACTTCAGCCTGAGTCTTGTGAAAAATGAAAAAATCATAGATCATCATGAATCATGGTCTGTCTCAACTACCTGAGTCAAATAGTTTGAACTGTCAAAGTCTTCAAGTCGTGAAATCAAAACCATTTCACTACCTAACAATTTAGTTAGACACTGGTTTAGAAGTGCATTTAATATCTAAAAAGATAGCTAAAATTGAGGAATTATGCATCTTTCTATCATTCAACAAGATATGGTTTGTACATGTATGAATAAAAGATAAGTAAAAATACTCATGATTTACCATATATGTTTGTTGTGCAACCGATGTATGGGAGGAAGCATTCCCTTTCAACTTGAATTCCTAGAAGCTATGAACCTTTAGTCCTTAATCTACCAATAGTGGGTTAGTTTCAATGTCGAACTAGAAAATTTTGAAACAGTTTCCAATGTTTTTGAGTTTTTCCAAATTTTTTCATTTTTTTTGTTTGTATGAACATTGTTTGGGTGTTATCTGTAAGAAGAAGAATAAAAAAGAGAAATAGTATTTACACTATTCTTTTTGGTGTGTGCAAAATTTACACACTTTTTAGGTTATGATGTAAGCTAGATTATTTCGGTTTCACTTATGTCCATAAATGATGTGTTCAATTAAATCGGCCATGAAATAATGTACATGCTTGATTTTTGGTATGATGTTAATGAATTAGATGCCAATCAAGTACATAGTTGGCCAAAGAATCAACCAAACTATTCAGACTTCTAGGAACGTGTATATATTTAATAAATTCAAACTGACGCTCTAAAATATGTACTAGTAGAAACATTCTAAACAGTGTAGGATGTCGAACCTGATACTGACCATTTAACTGGGATACAACTAATTCTAAGTCCAGTTTGACGATTATTCGTCGGATGCCAAGGATGATAGCCTCGATAAGAAGCTCAATGACTACGCTATATTCTGCAACATTGTTGGTTGCAGATCTGAGAAAAGTGCCTCCTGAACTAAGAACTTCGTTATTACGTGTAAAAACGACCCATGCAGCGGAAACAACATTCCGAGAACTATGGCTGGCGCCATCTGCATATCCCAAATATGTGAAAAATTATTGTGCCATCTGCGAAAGTGACAATGCCAAGCAAGATAAGTGTGTGCCCGAAATAACTAATGTACAAAATTTTATACAAAGAATACAACATAATACAACAAATGGTGCGAGTCATCAATGCCTACGTGAAGTATTTCTTCAGATACAGACCATTTCTGATCTCCGACATGGGTTCCCCATCAAAATTGACCAATTCATAAGATCCCCTTTTTAACATAGTTTTGAAAATGAGTGGGCCAAACCATTTAGCTACAATTTTTCCTTCTCCTATTTTATCTTGGTATTGGTCATAAACTAAAACCATATCACCTTCAGAAAAGACTTAGGGACAGATGGACTTGTCATATTGTGTCTTAACCCTCTTCTTGTGTGCTTCTATATTTAGAGAGGCTTCCCTTCTAGTCTCATCGAGGAATGGAGATGGAGAAGCCTTTCTTCTTTTGCAGAAGTGCTAGGTAGGAGTTCGACTGCTATCTTTAATGATGGGATTTCACATTCAATTGGAAACACAACTTCCTCTCCATAAACCAGTTGGAAGGGAGTGAATCTGGTTGCGGTTTTAGCAGTTGTTCGGTAAGCCCAAAGAGCCGTAAACAACATCAAGTGCTAGTTATTCTTGTTTTTATTAATCATCTTCTGTAAAATGGTTTTCCAAACCTTGTTGATGGCTTCTAATTGTCCATTAGCTTGAGGGTACTATGGTGAGGAAACGCCCTATCGTAATCCTAACCGGTTTGTGAGTTCATCCACACAGGATTTCCTAAAATGACTTCCATTGTCAGTAGTGATCTCTTTAGGTACACCAAACCTTGCTATTACATTATTAAATAGAAAATATGCTATAGTTTTACCCATGCAATTGAATGTAGGCATTGCCTCAGCTCACTTGGTGAAGTAGTCCACTGCTACGATGATGTAGTGGTGGCCATCGGCTGAAGGTGGGTTGACCGTCATATAATCAATGGCCCATTTTTAAAATGGACCCATAGTTACTACAGGGTTTAAAGGAGCAGGATGTGCACGCATTTTTCTTGTGTAAATTTGGCAAGGATGGCACTTTTTGACAGCATTCATGCAATCTTTGAAAATTGTAGGCCAAAAGTACCCTGCATGCAAGATTTTCTGGGCAATTGACAACCCAGAAAGATGACCACCACATGCCCCAAGATGAAAATCATTCAACACTTGTTCAACTTCCTTATGTACTAAACAACGTCTTAATATTATGTCTATTCCTCGATGGTACAAAGCATCCACGATAATGAGGTATCTTTGAGCTTGGTGTCGAATGCGATGTCGTTCAATACTAGAAAACTGAGGATCGATCCTTTGGGTTTGAAGATATATAATGAATGATCCATACCAAGGATCATAAGTTGCAATGAGGAATACGTGTTCATCTGCCCAAGATTCAACAAATACAGTATTATCCTTCTCAATGGGTAACTCATACATTAACTCAACAAATGATAATAATTTCTTGGCTTTGGAATTTTTGAATTCGAGGTCAAATTCATGTAAAATTACTATCCACTTTGAGTATTTTCCACCAATGACATGGCGGGACAAAATGTGTCTCATGGGGTTCATTTCATCCACTATGGTATTTTTCCTTGGAAGTATGTAATGTCTAAGTCCTTGGAAAGCATGGACTGCTGCCAAGGCCAACTTCTCGACCTAGGAATACCTCAATTCGGGACCTGTTAGGCCCTTACTAAGATAGTAAATAACATGTTCTTGAGATGATTCATCCTCTTGTGCGAAGACCATTCCAATAGTGGAAGGAGATGTAGCCAAATATAGCAAAAATTCGCTATTATAGTTCGGTGGACTAAGCACTGGGGTAGAGACCAAAGCTTTCTTTATTTCATCAAATGAATGTTGAGCTTGTTCATCCCATGTGAATATTGCATCTTGTTTTAAGAGACGCATGAAACCTTTATCTTTTTCAACAAAATTATCGACAAATCTCCTCAAGTAGTTAGCTCTCCCTTGAAGGCTTTGAAGTTGAGTGATTGTTTTCGGGGAAGGAAACTGAAGTATTGCCTCAACCTTGATGGGATCAACCATGATCCCCTTTTGGGACACTACGAACGCAAGTAACCTCCCAGAGTCCACACAAAACATGCATTTATGTGGATTTAACCTAATGTTGTACTTGCGGCAATGTTCGAAGATGGCTTGTAAATGTGTACCATGTTCAACTCTCTTTTTAGATTTGGTTGCCAAATCATCAAGGTAAACCTCGACGATATCCTTAATATCATGAAATGCGTATGACATAGCACTTTGAAAAGTAGCTTCGACATTTTTAAGGCCAAATGGCATTTTCCGATATGCAAAAGTTCCCCAAGGGAATATAAAAGTTGTTTTATGCTGGTCTTCCCTTTTTATCTGGATTTGGTTGTAACCAGAGAAGCTATCCATATAAAATGAAAAGATTTCATTGCCAACACATTCATCGATGATCTGATCAATGAAGGATGTGGGATAGTTATCCTTAGGACAAGCTAATTTTAGATCTCTAAAATCGGTACAAACCTGGATAGTTCCTTGTTTTTTGTTAACTAGAACAGGATTGGATACCCAATCAGTCAAAGGAGCAGGATAAATGAATCCAGCTTTGAAGATCTTTTTGACTTCTGCTTTAATGGCAGCTGATTTCTTAGGGTTCATTGGACGTAGTTTTTTCCGCACAAGTTTAATATTGGGATAGGTTTTCATCTCATGTTCTACGATACTGGGATCGATGCTTGGAATTTCTTCATAAGACCATGCAAGCACATCACAATACTTTTTAAATAAAGTAGTGTAAAATGCTATTTCCTTAGGAGAACAATTCACACCTATGTTGATGTGCTCAGTGATTCCAGGTTTGATGGATATATCAATTCGGATGGTTTTCGAAATGTTCGCCGAATTGCCTTTTAAATTAAGATTGTGTATTTGGATAGGGTATTGGTACTTGCTGATGTCATCATCAACAAATTTTTTTTTTGCCAAATTGCCTTCTGAACTCACATTGTGTATTTGGACAGGGAAATTGTATTTACTGATGTCATCATTGAAGTAAAAATTTTCAGGTTTAACTTCTAATCAATCGATCTTAGGAAGAAACGAGGATTTGTGATGCATATCCTCCCAGGGTTGTTCGAAGAGGTTCATGGCTTCTAAAATGGCTTCATCTAAATAGGAAGTCTGATCTAGTATATGATGGTTACTTTGATAGTTCAAGGCCCAAACAGATGAAGTATATGGATCATATTCCTCCATCTCGGGAGGATTTTGATCTGCTTCTACCGAAGCCATTTGAATAGCTTGATAAGCGAGCTCTACAGCATAAAAGGGAACACTACTCTCCATTTCCTCATGGTGTGCAGAAGTATGTGTCTTTCCATCATTCTTTTCATCTAAGTTATTTTCTTTGGAGGTTCGAACCGATGAGGTTGAACCAACCTCCGAAATGGAATTAGAAAATATTCTTAATGGAAAGTACACTTCCGATGTAATGGTGAAAATCGGAGCAGTGTTAGGTGTTAATATTGGTGGTGGAATTGGAAATTTCCTAAAAGGGATGAGTCTTTAAACATTCCTACCCCAACATCCTGAATCACCGGCATTGTATCCCCTACAAAAGGTACATTTGAGTGGAGACCATTTTTAGGTGTGCATTAATCTAGTTGAACGATTGTAAGAATCTTCCCTTGGTGGGGGAACTGAATGACTTAGAATACGAAAGATACTACAACTATCATTTTATGTATCCAACTACGGTCCAATAGAAAATTGTATTCTATGGGTGCATCCACTACATCAACATCTACTTGATCTTTTTGGCCTCCTAGTTCAACTGGGAAAGCCATGATAAGTCCATGAGGTGGGAACGAATGACCATCAAATGCTTTGAGAATTGTCTGGAATGGTACTAAGGTGGGTGATCCCAAAGCTTTCCAACAAGCTAGTGACATGACACAAGTGGAGACTCCTTCATCCACAACGGTTCAAAAAATATTCTTACCATGTGAAGTTACTTTAATTTGGAAAGCAATTTGTGAGGGAAACCTACATGTGGGTTGTTCTAAGTCAAATGTGATCAAATTAGTGTCTGATGGATCAATAGCACTGATGGAAGATAATAGTGCTTTCTGCTGAGTGGGACTACTTTGCAACACCTCCAAGGCAGACATTGCAGAAGGAGCTTGAGCTAAATCTTCGACCACATTGTAGTTTTGAGCAGCTCGCGCATTGCGGTTGTGTGTTGTTTTGTGGAGGATCCCTTTTGGAGGTCGAGGCACCATGTCTATGGTTGGTTTGTCAATATTTAGAAAACCACTAGGATGATATCCAGTTGTTTCAGCATCTTTTGAATGTATGTCATAACAGCGAGCCCTTGTTTGGATATGGATGTCATGTTCACCAATTGTGAAGATATTAGCATTGGGTGGGTTGCCCCCTTGTGGGGGGTTTGCCTGGTTGCCTCCTGGTGGGGGTACTGGTGCCGCAATAGCCATCTATTGTTGCTAGGGGAAAGGGTTGAGTTAGGACAACAAGTTGTTGTTGTTTCCCTCCTCGTTGTGCTAACATGCAATGAATATCATCCATATGAGGAAAAAGATGAGTAGGATGGTCCTCTTGGAAAATTTTGCAAGGGTACTTGTTTTCCCTATTTTCATAATTGCCTCCTGTAGGGTTATTAACCTTAGGTGCATCTCTTGTCCTAGGGTTAGCATTGGATTTCTTCTTTTTCTTCTGCTCTTTTTCATTTGGGTCCATAGTTTGAACCGTAAGGACTTCAGAAGTTTGGGCTAGAGTTGCAGATTGATGAGTTGCCTGGCCAGCTGTGGGTTGCAAATTTTGAACTGTCATTTGTCCCAATTGTTGGGTAATCTGTTCAAGTTGGTTTACAGATCCAATCAAACCATCGGTATGAGGTCCTTTTGGAAGCCTAACTTGATCAGACGCATGTCTTACAGCATGGGGTATTAAGTCATAAAGTGTGCCTGATTGGGAATATACCAAATCCATATGGTGAGAACTCTGAATGAGTTGTTCTTCAGTCATGGCTCTTGACATGGCTACATCTTTGGCAAGAGTAGGCAACAGTGATTTTATGAACCAATCTGCTAAGAATTGATCAGGGATTTCAGCTTTTATATGCCTTCGACATTTCCTCCACTCGTGGATATGATCTGAGATGTGAGTAGCGGTGGATTGCCTAAGTGAAGTTAAAAGTTTGGTTCCCGTCTCATAGCAGATATGTAATTGAAAATGTGTTAAAAATGCCATAGCTAAAGATGAAAATTCTGTGAATATATTGCGGGGCAACTCAATGTACCATTTCGCAGCATTTCCCATTAGGGTTTGCTGAAATAACCTCAACCTAATACTATCATCAACTAGGGAATTAGATGAACACCACAAATGGAATGTCATCACATGATTTGATGGATCATCCCCTGGTTTTCCGTCAAAGTTGGGTGTGTTTGAGGATAGTTTTGTTGGTATCTTTGGCCACCCATTCAAATGTAGAACAGGGTCATTAGTCAGCCGGGATAAATCCGGTGGATTCAATGTGGCTAGAAATGGTCACTTGGATGATGTCGAAGAAAACGTTTGAAATCCAGGTGAAGCTTGATGGCTCCACTGTTGTGGTCCTTGGGATTGAAAAACATTCCAAGCAGGATTACCTCCTTGCAGAGGTTGTATCAAAAAATATGGGTTATTTCCTGAATATTGTCCATTCCATTGTGGGATAGGATGCATGTATGGATTGCCCCCTTGCGGAGGTATGTTCCATTGAGATTGGTTACTTGGTGGAACATTGCCACTCCATTGTGGTATAGGGTTAATGGGTGGATTGCCCCCTTGTGGAGGTATGTTCCATTGAGATTGGTTACTTGGTGGAACGTTACCACTCCATTGCTGGTTAGGATTTATGGGTGGATTGCCCCCTTGTGGGGGTGGGCCCCAATTAGATTGGTTACTAGTTGGAATCAGACCACTCCATTGAATGTTTCCTTGGCTTGGATATGCATTCCAAGGTTGATTTCCCCCTTCCGGGGGTGGTGCCCAAGAAGGTGGGGTACTTCCCGGAACTTTCCCACTCCATGGTGGAATGGGGTTGGTGGATGGGTTACCTCCTGGTGTGCTATGTGTTGGGGGTATGGGATTGCCCCTAGGATTTATGCTAGGAAAGTTTGGATAATGACTTCCTGAGGCATTTCCACTAACTTGTGGAGTATTACCCCAATTGTTAGTATTGTTCCACTAGTGATATTGAGATTCCAAAGTGAAGGAGTTCCCTCAGGGTTAGGACTTGGAAGACTGTTTGGTATGCCAATAGGATTTTGTTTTACTCCTAGATTTTTTTGACCTTGAGTAGCCAAACCATATGGGAAACCCAAGTTTGGTAAGGCAGACCCTCCAGTAGGGATTCCTACAGGAAAAGTGGATGTACTTACGGGATTGGGACCCAAAACTGTACCAACTGGCACTGAAGTACCAGTTGAACTTACTGTAGAAGCAGGTAAACTAATTGTTGGGATGGTGGTAGAGGTCAAATTGGAAGTATTGCTACCTCCAGCAACTGTTTCAGTTGATGATGATGTGGTCCCTTGTGGTCCTGATGAAGCCATAGGGATATTGGAAGTATTGCTACCTCCATCACTTGTTTGGGATGGTGCTGATGTGGTCCCTTGTGCTTCTAATGAATCCATGGGATTAGATGTTGAATTTAGCATGTGTACCAAATGTGCCACAAGAGGGTTGATGGTGTTCAATGGTTCACCGATGTGAAGTACCACTGGGTCTAAAAGATTTGTCAGAGGTGGATTTATGGGATTTGCAGAGTTGTATTCGAATGTTTCAATTTTAAATGGAGCAAGAGGATCAACAGTTTATGTGTTTTCCTTGATAGGTGGTGTTGCAATATTTTTTTGATGTGTTTCTTCTCTACTGTTGATAATTGAAGTTAGAAGTGTATTAGTTTCAAATTCAAAGTGTTTTGTATTTTGTAGCCGTCTCCGCAATGTAGCGGGGCCTTTAATTTCTAGTGACTCACCTCTATGCCGTCGTGACTGGCGGGTCGGAAGATTGGCCACTTTGAAGAATATTGATAAAAGGATGTGTTTTAAAAAGTTTTTGAAAACAAAATCAAACAATCCTATGGCTTTCTAGACTCAACAAAATAAAAAGTGTCCACATAGTTAAAATTCCCTAAAGATTTCAAGAAAGCAAACTTACTCTTCCAAAGAACTTAAGCTTAGTGATAAGTTGGATTTTAGGGCCTTCCAAAACTAGTAGCTACTAAGGGATTTCATGTCCTCATACAATTGCTAGAAGTGAAGGTGTGAGAAACAGTTACAATAAACTTTAATCACCAAGGGTGCAATTGTTGGTTCCTGACCAATCACCCTCCCAAGGAGTAAAACTTCCAAAGTCTATCTCAGGTATGGCAAGTGTGTCCCACTCACAACAACCTATGTGATATCCTAATAATAGCCACTAAATTTACCACTTCACAATCGACGGTTGGGCGGAACAGTTGTAAGTCGACGACAACTCTCATTACCAAAAACTCTAGAAACAATGATGTCACCCCAACGACTTGTCACTGAACATAGAATTCCTTCGATAAGCTCATGTCCCACTAAATAAGCAAAAGGGGGGAACCACCCTTTACTTATCCAGATTGACCTCGTGCTTGATGCATATTTCAGAAGTGCTTTCCCGACAAGTTCTTTTTGCTACTAATGGATTTACTCTCTTTAATCAATGCTAGTATCAAAGTTTTGCAACCCAGGAGTGTTGACTCTCCAAACCTAATCTAGGGAACTAATCTAAACTTGTTTGTGATATTAAAAGCAAAAGTTTGTCAATTTTAGATCAAACGCCAATTTTAAGTGTAGTTTGCTTAGTTTCGGGAGTGGAAATGAAACTGGTGGTGTTTCGACTAAAAAACAGAAAAATGGACCAAACAATGCAAAATTCTCACTATTCTACCTTTCAATTTGATGAATATTCTAAATTAAGGGAGAGTTAGAGGTTCATGAGTTTCTTTCAGACATGCAAAATTTCTAGTAGATTTTGTATGTTCATGCACAGTGTTTTCTGAAATATGGATAATAATCGATGTGTAAAGACCAATGTAACCAAAACATATATCTCAAGTAAACAGGAATCTAATTCTATTACATGGGGGATCCCTATTTCTCATTCACAAGATCGCCATAAGGCCCAAGTGAAGAGGATATACATAGCCCTTTAGAATGCTTCTAAATTAGATTCTAAACTGTTACACGTGAGATCCACTTTCTCATTCACAAGATTGCCATATGACCCAAGTGAAGAGGATACAGTAGCTCAAAAAACTATATGCAAAAATTAAATCTACTCTATTACAAGTGAGATCCACTTTCTCATTCACAAGATCGCCATAAGGCCCAAGTGAAGAGGATACGATGGCTCTATATAAAATAATTTGAGAATCAACCCCTAAACTATTACAAGAGAGATACACTTTCTCATTCACAAGATCATCATAAGATGCGAGTGAAGAGGATACGGTGCCTCATACACAATATATCTCAAGAAAATTGAATTCTAAAGGTGAAACTCTCTCTAATTGTGCATGAAAATCATGAAACCATTCAAACTCTTAAAACAAAATGTAACTAATTAAAGTTTGTTTCTATTTTGTGGAAAGAAACTGCTCTCAAATTATCTCAACATGTGATGTTTGAAGTGTGTTTATCAATGCAAATGTGTGTGAATAACACTTTAAGTCATACAACTCCAAGCATAACTCAATTTTAATCCAAACTCCCAAACTTTGTAAAAAAAAATTGCAAATTTGTTTCCTTTTTAATCCAAAATTAAAGATTTGAAAAACTTCAAAAATATTGCAATTTTTTTTTCCTTTTTAATATAAGACTAAAGAGTTCAAAAACTTTTAAAAAAATTGCAATTTTTTTTTTCTTTTTTAATTCAAAATTAAAGATTTCAAAAACTTTGCAAGATTTTTTGTAATCCAAAATTAAGGACTTGAAAAACCTTAAACTATGTAAAAAAAATTTGCAAGTTTTTCTTTTCATTCTAATAAAAAACTCAAGATTTGAATCTAAGCATAGACAAAAAAATTTCCAATTTTTTTCTTTGTAATTAAAGAATTTCAATCTAAGAATGAAAAAATCTCAAAAAACTTTGGAAATGCGTTTTTTGGCAAAATGTGAAAAGGTTCCAAAGTTGATTTTGGCGCTCAAGCCTTGAAATGGAAATGCCTTCAACATTCAGCAGTCAATCTAGAAATAAAAATGTTGTCAACCATACAGCGTGCAACACATTCACCAGACAACACTCAATTCTAGAAATGAAAACTTCATCACTGTACAGCATTCAACCAAGAAAGCCCTATGATTTTGGAAATGAAAACACCTACACCCATACAGAAATCAAATTTTAAATGAAGTTAGAGTTTATTTCATAATTGGAGTGGCCATTTTCTTCAACACAGAGCTTCAAACGCTTTCAACGTTTTTAGCAGAGGACAAATTCGACCTTCCCGGGACCAAGAGGAGCATCTCGTATCTCAAATAGAGGTGGAAGGTTGTCAAGGTTTGCATTCATGCTGGAAATGATCCACGCAGAGGGCAGGTATTCACTCAGGGTTTGAAGATTCCATGCTGAGATTAAGATCTATGTAGAGGTTTAAGATGCTCTCATGATGAGGTGAGCTCCAAGCAGGGGTAAGATAAGAGCTATCCCGCAGGGTGGAAGAGATCTACTCTCAGAGTTCTGAAAAAAAACTGGGATATGAGATTGTGGCAGAGTATTTAGTTCTAGGCAGAGCTGAGTGAATGCACAAAGTTCTTGGAAAACTTAAAACACTGAGGCTGAAGATCGTTACACACAGAGTTTGACAAGTTCTCAACACTTCACAAGCTGAGGAATACCAGGAATTTGCAAAATGCCTAGAGACTAAAATCAAATGATAAAAGCAGAGCTTAAGATTGTAAATGCATCATCAATAGAAATCGAGCTATAAGATTTAAATTCTATACATCGAGCTTGAGTTAAAGTCTTCAACACCTCCATTCAGGGATTTGAACGAAGAATGCCTATCAGATATCTTGGATAATCAAATGTAGAAACGAAAATCAAATGCAGAGAGCAGGCATTCACGTGAATCCTCAGGCAGAAAACAACGTTGATCCTATGAATTAAAGAAATTGGCTATGCATAGTTCAACACATAGAGTTTTCAATGTAGATCTAGGAAAAAGCTTAAAAGAAAACTAGATAGAGGTCTCAGATCCTTAAACTATACGCAGACACTAGCAGAGATTGAATCCTTTAAAAGACTTTAAAACAACAAAGATCAAAACAGAGTTTAAAGTCAAAAAAATTCAGATAGAGTTTTAAAGAAATCTTTGATAGCTGAGTTAAAAAACTAGATCTCAAATAAACCAAGAAACTCAAAATTTCAAACACACGCTAAATAAAAAACCAAGAAACTCATATCTAACTGCAAATTGAGATAACTTGATGAATTAAAGGTGTATTTAGGTTGATCTTGAGTTTCCTAAGCTGAATCTTAAGTTCTTTTAATGATCTTTAAGCTCAAACTGAGTAGATCTAAAGGATGGAGATCACCAAAAATGAACAAAAGTCATGAGATATCAAGAAATTTCAAGCAGTATGGTCTCCAATCCGATAATAGTAATTAGTGTAGGGTTGTGCCTACACTAGTTCAACTATTTTACTAAGAATTGGTGAAATTCTATGTCAGAAATGAAGCAATTATCACAGATTTCTTAAGATCTAAGTTCATTCATTAAACATTCATTGACATCTAAGAACATTTCAAGATTAGAATCATGCAAGATAAGCAAACATTCAACACTAAAATGGTAGAAACTCGAATTACTTCATATTAAAGCAATGAAGAAGATAGATGATTACCATGGATATAGGTGTGCATCCTTCTTCCATTGCCATAAGTTTTCCTTCCTCCACCCCTACTTTTGAAGAATTTGAGCTCTTTCTCCTCCTTCAGAATCTCTCTAGCATTCCTTTGCTCTTACTTTGTGTGTTTTACAATGCCTCCCATGCCTTTCTTATGTAGCATTGGGAAATGGGCCTTCACACCTTTCTTCTCCATGTGGGATTGTTTATTTTCTTTATTTTAGATTATTTTCAACTGAAAACACACTTTTCAATAGTTTTTAGGCTTTTTTCACAACCTAGAATGTTTTAAGCACAATTAATGCATTTTAATGCATTTCTCAGAGAGGATTCGTCTCTGAATGAACTTGTGTCATGTATTCTTGCATCATGTGCATGGTAAACACATGCCTCTTCTATCACATGATCGGGAGTGTTAATTTGATTGTTAACAGTGACTTCTTAGGGTTCAACGATAACCCAAATTTCCTGCACTTCAAAAATGTTTGTCCAAGATGTTGCAAGTGTTCATCATCATACTTAGAAAACACAGTAATATCATCATGATAAATTACTACAAATTTATCTTTTTCTCCAACAAAGGCTATATCCATAGCTCTTTGAAATGTTGCACCAGCATTCATCAAACCAAATGGCATCTTATCGTACATGAATGTACCCCAAGGAGTTGTGTGTTGATGTATTTGTAACTTCGGAAGATATTTAGTTGTGTATTGTATTTGTACTTTATTGTATCCTCAATGGAGATCTATTATTCCTCCGATTGGAAGTGTTGTCATGTGTACTTGCATGTGTTGCAAGTTATATTGTAAGTGTCGTAACTTATACTTGATCGGTTATTAGACCAGCTTGATGGGGTCAGTCGTATATGATTTATGTGGGTCAAAGGGTTGTTAGACCACCTTACTAGGGGTTGTCCCAGTCAGTATTATGATAAGTGGTTAAGTTGAGGCCAACCTAGTTGAGTAAAGGTCAAGTGAAGGTTAGTGTATAAATAGAGAGTGTGACTCTCTCATTTTACACGTTGTCTCATTCACTCAATTCGCATTAGTGAGAGAGAGGAGGAGTGCACACAAGTGGAGGAGGAGCATGTTGCTGAATATATATATATCTTGGGTTTGATCATGGTGATCCTTGTATTGATGCTTATTATATCTCTGAGGAAGTTGCGTGGTTTTTCACCTTCTTGGTTTTCCCTGGTGAAATGTTTTGTGTCTCTTGTCTCTTGTCTCTTATGCTTGATATGCTATACATGTTGTTCTTTCAGTTAAGATCCTAGATCATATTGAATTTATGCCCAAAAAATAACATGGTATTAGAGCTATCCTGAAGGAAGGCATGGTATGGCATTTATGAGACTTGTTGCACTTGCGACAAATTGGAAGCTAGGGCTTGATATAGAGAAAACTAGTCATCATAGAACTTTCGTAATAAATCCATTTTGGAGAAGGTTTAGGTTCTGAAACTTTTATAGGTCGTATATAACATCCCCATGTACCTTGTATCCAAAGAACAACATTTGGTTCGTTGTACTTTGTGATTTATGATCTGCACAATCTAGGGTTCTTGCCTCTTCCAGATCTCAATCATAAATAGGTGACCTAGGAAAATAGGTCACAACATGGGCTAGGAAGCTCCAAATGAAATTTTGTAAAATTTGATAGGTATAAAATGGACTGTAGTTTCTCAATTAAGTTTTTCAGAGGCCGAAGTTGAACCGGTGACATGTGGAATGCCGTACAAGTTTGCTCTCCTATTTTATCACATAAGTAGGTCACATTGAAACACTTGGCATAAATATCTCTTAGAAAATCCAATTGAGGTCAGACCTATGGGGTTGGAAAGATGACAGTTCGGGCTACGATGGACCGAATTTTTACACCCTGTGGATTTGTAATTTCAGAGATGCATTAGAAACAATTAGGTGCATATTTCTGTCAAAACAGAATTGGATTCTGAGCACCTTCATTCTTGGCTTGTCACTGCTGCAGGAATTTAGGGCTTCGAAGAAAGTTAGAATTTTTGGAATCATAGTCCATGGATGAATTCTCCTTATCAAAAATTGAAATTTAAAGACCAAGATCAAATTTTTTGGTTGGGCAGAAGGTCGGGCTTGATCAAACCCTAGTTCAGGATTTTGATCAGAAAGGTGGAAAATTAGGGCTTCTACAAAAGTTGGAATTTTTTAAGTCTATGACCATGACTGGAAGCTCCTCAGACAAATCAAAGTTTAGAGATTTGGATTGAACATTTTGGTTGGGCAGAAGGGTGGGCTTTATCAAACCCTATTTCGGGGTCCTGTCTAGTGAATCCAAAAGTTTCAAAGGCAATTTTGAGGGGTCAAATTTTGCAGTTTTCAAATTATGAGTATACTAGCTTGATCATCTCAGCAAGATGCATCTTTCTATCCTTTTAGAAGTTTGAAATTGAAAGTTTGAATTTTTAGGGTTTCTCTGACAAAACCCTAATCCCTCTCCAGATCCAGTTTCAGCAAATCAAAGTGGATTGGGTTAATCCTAGAAGAGAATGAATTGGACACCTTCATAAGTGAAGAAGTTCTAGTTCCAGAGGGAGATGAGGCTGAGGATTTACATGAGAAGGCTACAAGCAATCCCGACAGGTATGACTTGAAGAAATACATGTATGTTTTGAAATTTGTTTATGATTAAGTTTATGATATGTTTGTCTTCATATTATTGAGGTGAGTACAATCTTGATTAATCTTAGACTTGTCTCATCACCCTAGTAAAAGTATGAATGAATGTGAATGATAGAAGACATTCATTGATTAGGGTTATGACACTTATGATTGTACTAATGCATTGTGGTGTTGTATGAGGTTGACGGTGTGCGCTAACATGAAAGGTACATCAAGAAAGACAAATCAAGTTCTAGATCAAGAACATATGACCGTGGTGACATGAAGACAAAGACTCATCCATGGCCATTATAGAAGCTCTACTTACGAGGTATGTATATTTTGGTTCTACAATGGTTAGCTTATGGGTTATGCAGGTTACTAGCACAAGTCTTTGAAAAAGAACAATAATACATTATGCGGGTATGTTAGACATAACTAGCAAGCATGACAATCGAGGTATTTTTTTTCCTATATCAAGTTAGAATCCTACCTTGTGTTAGGATCTTATACTTTTGTATGAATGATTATTCTTGAAGTTAGAAGTTTAAGTAATCAACAATTTATGCATATTATGTTCCTTACTTTGATTAATGATATGACTAACCAGATGAGTCCTATGGTCAATAAGAATATGCATAAGTAATAGAAGTCCTCCCTGAAACCCTGAATACTAATGCTTGTGATAAATTACCTATGTGTGAAATAATCATGACCATACATGTTAAGTTTATTTAGGATCATAATGTTTTGATAGTATTGAGATTATACTAATGGATGTATGATCATGTATGAGATCTTGAGGATGACACTAGTGCACACTTAAGCATGCATAGTGGTCCAGGATGAATATAAGTTCAAGGACAGGTAATCCAGGAAGCAAAGATCAAGAGGGAGTACACCCAAAAACTAAACAAAGATAAGTATTTGAATTGTCGTTCATTATATATGATTACTTAAATGATGTTGTTCAGTTATGTACATACTTATGTTCCTAGATTTAGGATGTGTATTATGCATATTAGAAAAGTTGCATTAATGAACAAGATACTACTAATATGCAAGTAATGGGTAAGTGGCCTATGGTACTATACAACATTCCATTGCTATTTATCTAGAATGAAACCTTTTTGCTAACATGTTGGGAGTTGTGCACACTCTTAACAAATGTTCTGGTAGAGATGGAAGGCATCTAGAAAGTTACGGGATATGGATAAATGTTGTATTGAAGCATTGGCTAAGATAATTGCATGACTGTATGACATATGTTTTTATGCATAAGAAAGTGTTTTTGAAAAACTATGAGAAGTTTCTAATCATGCAATTGAATTTGACTTGTAGGAAAGATCGTGTACAATCACCTACAAGGACAACAACATTTGTTCCAGCAATGAAGTTTACTATCTATTGAAGATATTGAAGAATCTGAGGTTCCCAGGATCTGGGATGCAGTAATGGAAGAATGCCATGATCGAGGAGTACCAATCGATCATGAAGAATGATGTTTGGGATGTGGTCTCGAGACCAGATGAGAAGTCTATTGTGACTTCCAAGTGGATCTATAAGATCAAGCATGCTGCAGATGGTAGCATAGAGAAATACAAGGCGAGGTTTGTAGCTCGTGGCTTCTCCCCGAAAGAGAGAATAGATTATGAATAAAATTTTGCACTTGTAGCCAGATACACTTCCATCAGAATAGTACTTTCTCTAGCTGCAGTGATGAAATGGAAGATACACCAGATGGATGTCAAGACAACTTTCTTGAATGCTGTAGTCGAAGAGGAAGTGTATGTGGAGCAGCCACTCGATTTTGAGACACATGATAGGAATTCATATGTGTGCAGGTTGAAGAAAACCTTGTATGGTTTGAAACATGCACCCAGGACTTGGTACGGTAGGATAGATGGCTTCCTATCCAGTTTGGGCTTTACTAAGAGTAAAGTGGATTCCAACCTTTACTACAAGGTTGAGGAAGGAAATCCAGTGATACTACTATTGTATGTGGATGACCTGTTTGTTACAGGTGAGGATAGATTGATTGCTGATATGAAGAGGAAGCTTGCTGCCGAGTTCGAGAGAAAGGACTTGGGTATGATGCACTACTTTCTAGGTATGGAGGTGTGGCAAAGTGAAGATGGAATATTCCTTGGACAAGGGAAGTATGCAATAGAGATCCTAAATAGGTTTGGGATGATGGACTGCAAGGTCATGACCACACCTGTGGCATCAAACCTGAAGCTTCTATGTGATGCTTCATCTGAGCCAGTTGATGCCACAATATATCGTCAGATGATTGGGTCCTTGATGTACCTGACGAATACGAGACTAGACATCTGCTTTGCGGTGAACACCTTGAGCCAGTATCTGACAGATCTGAGACATGTTCACTTGATAGCTGCAAAGCATATTCTGAGGTACCTGAAGGGTACAGTTGACTATGTGCTCAAGTATGATGTGAATCAGAAATTTAACCTAGAGGGTTACTTTGATTTGGATTGGGCAGGCAGTGCCATTGATCAGAAAAGCACTTCAGGGTGCTGCTTCAATATGGGATCTCGTATGATCTCTTGGCTTAACAGGAAGCAGTCCTGTGTGGCACCGAGTATAGATGAAGCAGAGTATGTCGCAACTTGTTCATCTAGTTATGAGGCAGTATGTCTTAGGAAGATACTGTCTTATTTGTTTGATATCCAGTTGAGTGCTACTTGTATATATTATGACAACTAGAGTTGTGTGAAGTTATCGGAGAACCCATTGTTCCATGACAAGTTGAAGCACATTGAGATCAAGTTCCACTATATCATGGATAAGGTGAAGAGAGGAGCAGTGAAGCTCTTGTATGTTGCGACGGACGAGTCGATAGACGCTGTGTTAACCAAGCCACTGGCTAGAGTGAAGTTTGAATAATTCAGAGAAAGACTTGGTGTACTTCAAATCAAGATGACCTCCAAAGGGAAGTGATGAGTCCGAAGACACAGATGCACATGAGCCATTCTCACATAGTGGTAGGTAGGTCCTCCTATGGTGCAGATGTAAGGGCTGGGGCCATTCTCACATGGTGGTAGGTAGGTCCTCCCATGGTACAGATGTAAGGGCTGGGCCATCCTCACATGGTGGTAGGTAAATCCTCCCATGGTGATATGTAAGGGTTGGGTGGGCTATTCCGACATGATGGTAGGTAGGTCCTCCCATGGTGACATGGTGGTAGGTAAGTCCTCTCATGGTTGTTGATGTAATTGCCATTCCTTTTCGACATGATGGCAGGTAGGTCCTCCCATGGTGACATGGTGGTAGGTAAGTCCTCTCATGGTCGTGATGTAAGTGATGTGCCTTTCCGACATGGTGGCAAGTAGGTCCTCCCATGGTGACATGGTGGTAGGTAAGTCCTCCCATGGTCGTGATGTAAGTGCTGAGCCATTCCCGGATGGTGGTAGGTAAGTCCTCCCATGTTGGTGTATATAAGTCTTGTGTGTGTACATCTGGGTTGTGCTCCATGGACTATGAGGTGATCTGAAGATGATGATGTGACAGTAGGGTACACAGGTTTTGCAGAGGCATGTTATTGGTCCTGAGATGCTGTTGCAGGTTGTGCAGAGGCAGTTTAATCAGTCCTGAGAGATCTTGTAGGTTTTGCAGAGGCAGTGTAATCAGTCCTAAGGTATACCTATTTGATGGCTTGCTCGAAAAGATGATGAAGACCTACATGAAGGCTAAGCCTACAACTAGCATGAAAAAGGGTTGGCTCTATAGAACTTCCTATGACAAGTAGATTGGAGATTGATTGAGATAGCAGTAGTAGTGACGATGATGCTCTATGATCCAGTGATGATGATCCAGCTACAGAGCTGAAGACTTGTGCCTATATGTATTGATGACTAGTGTTAAGAGAATACCTTCCTAGTTAAGAGGGAGTGTTGATGTATTTGTAACTTCGGAATATATTCACTTGTATATTGTATTTGTACTTTATTGTATCCCCAATGGAGATGTATTATTCCTCTGATTGGAAGTGTCGTCATGTGTACTTGCATGTGTCGCAAGTTATATTGTAAGTGTCGTAACTTATACTTGATGGGTTATTAGACCACCTTGATGGGGTCGTCCCTATATGAGTTATGTGGGTCAAAGGGTTATTAGACCACCTTAGTAGGGGTCATCCCAATCAACATTATGTTAAGTGGTTAAGTTGAGGCCGACCTAGTTGAGTAAAGGTCAAGTGAAGGTTAATATATAAATAGAGAGTGTGACTCTCTCATTTTACACATTGTCTCATTCACTCACTTTGCATTAGTGAGAGAGAGGATGAGTGTGCACAAGTGGAGGTGGAGCATGCTGCTGAAGATATATATCTCTTGGGTTTGATCATGGTGATCCTTGTATTGATGCTTATTATATCTCTGAGGAAGTTGCGGGGTTTTTCACCTTCTTAGTTTTCCCCGGTGAAATGTTTTGTGTCTCTTGTCTCTTGTCTCTTATGCTTGATATGTTGTACATGTTGTTCTTTCAGTTAAGATCCTAGATCATATTGAATTTATGCCCAAAAAATAACATTATGAAGGTTGTTTTTTCCCTATCATCCAGATGCACAGATGTTTGATTATACCCTGAGAATCCATCAACCATCGAGATTTTCTGAGCACCAACCACTTTCTACAAAATTTGTTCAATTTCAGGCAATGGATAATTATCCTTCAGTGAATATCTATTCAAATTTTGGAAGTCAACACATAAACTAATCTCTCCATTCTTCTTTCGTACTGGAACTAAATTTGCCACCCATGATGAAGATCTAAGTGGAACAATTATCTTTGCATCCAATAACTTCTTGACCTCCTTTTCTATGACTGGTAGCAAGGCTAGATTAATTCTCCTTAACTTTGGTATAAAAGGTTTCACATTCGGTTTTAAAGGAACCTTATGCTAAATAGTGCTAGTATCATAGGTTCTCAAATCTTCATAAACCAAGCAAAAATGTCAACAAACTCTTTCAGTAATGTAATGTACCTGTTTCTTTGTTCAACTGAGAGAGACTTAGAAATCTTCACCGTCCTTGGTTGATCCTCTGTACCAATGTTACAGTTTATAATATTATCTTCTGAAGATTGCATAGAAGGTTTTAATAAAGTGTCATCTTTGGAAAATATTCTCTCAAGGGGAACTAAACTCTTAGGAATAAAATTTCCCTTCAACTCAATAATTTTATGATCAGCAATTGTATTTCTGTGTATGCAGCAGTGTCATCAACTTCCTCATCCTGATCTTGATCAATTAGAGAATTAGAAAACTCTCTAGTTAACTCCAATTGTTTTTTGATTTCCACATCATCCTAAAAAAATATCCATTGTTTGATATTGTCTGGTACTCAACGCATATATTTTACTTCAATCAGGTATTTCAGCTGAGTATGTTTTGCAATTTTGAAATGTGTGGCTGCCAAAGCCAATGAATTAGCTGTCTGATTCTAATCTCTAGGAATGAAGTAAATATTGAATGCTATGAAGAAATTATCAATCATATCCCAGACCTCATTCCTATATACTTTCAACAAATCCTTTTTTACTTGATACTTTCCCTTCACCTGTTGGACAACTAATTCGGAGTTGCCATAAATAGGAAGTTGTTGAATTCCTAGGACCTTCGCATCCCTTAAGCCAAGAATTAATTCCTCATAGTCTATTGTATTATTAGTAGTCACAAATTCCAACTTATACATCAAATAGATCACCTCTCCACCAAGAGAAATCAAAACCATACTAGCTCCTGCTCCTTCCTTGAATGAAGAGCCATCAAAGTACATCTACCACAACTCATCTTTTTGTTCAATGCTAGGCTTGACTAATGTTTATTTTTCTACCTGTAGTATCCCAATTGTGTTCTCATCACTGGAATGAAGCATACAAGATCCCAATTCTTCATCTACTACATAAAGGGGATGATTGGTTGGGTTCTTGTCATCTGTGACTATGAAAGCATACTGCAATTCCCTGTACATTCTTTTGTTCTCTCCCCCAAACACTAGAATGGTTGCATATGCTAAATTCATCTATAAAATTCCCCCTATTTTCTTTTCCCAAGACCTCAATAGTAACATACCAAAATTAGGAGAGATGTCCACTACCACTGCATCCATAATAACACTTTTCATAGGTAACTAAGTAAAATTTACCACAAGATCCTGAATCACTCCTAGGCATTTTACAACTCTGTAATCAAATGCAAATAAATCATGGTATGGCTTTGTGACACTCAAACCAAGGGCCTCCATGACTTCTTTAGGCATCATGTTATGAGAGGCTCCATAATCTAAAAGGAAGTAGTGAATCATTTGATCATGAACAATCAGTGTTATATAAAGAGGGGGAGGAAAGTTTGAACCATTTTCAGGCTTATCAGATGAGGCAAAACCAAGAATAATTATAGGATGTTCCTCTTGTAAATTTACAGTATCTGAAGGAGGGTGATTAACTAGAACATTCAATATATTACATGCACAATCTCTAAAACAAGGAGTTTTCATTAATTCAGTCAATGGAACTGAAATCTTAATCTTACACAGCTCATTCTCAAAGTTCAAAGTCTGCACATTTCTGTTAATTTCCTCAATTTCTACTATTTTGGCTTCATCACCATGGTTGTGTCTCTTCTCATGTGTTTGATTAGGTAATTGCTTAGCAGGTGGAACAATCTTCTTCTTTGGAATCTGAACAATTTGTTTCGGACTTGATCTTAAATTATAAGATTTTTTAGGTTTAGTCTAACACATACTAGCTGAGACTTGAGGGTCATGATCACTTCCTTCTTGATGATTGTGTGGATCATAATATTTAGAATTTTGATAGCGATACTTAGTTGTAAAACCTTTTGATGAAAACTCCCCAAAATAATTTAAATTCTGATTTGAATCTTCATACTGCAAATCTTCAACCTCTTCAACTTCTTCTATAAAATTATTTTGGAATGGGGGAGGAACTCTCTGGTCTTCATTCTCCCTTCTCTCTCTCTGAATGTCATTGTTTCTTCTTTCTCAAGGGATGAATCTAGGAACAAATGGACACCTAAACTGATTAGGATTTCTTTCCCCTTCCTGAGTAGGATTATTCGAATTCTTTTCCAACTCTAGATTGCTCACTTTTGCAGTTAAAGTTCTAATCAACTTATTCATCTCATCTATTTTACTCTCCTCTTTATTTGAAGTAGAGGATGAAGGTATCATTTCATTTTTACCTAACTAGTCATGAACCTGATAATCTGACTGATCTTTAAGCCTATTGGAGGCTAAAATGTTGGATTCAACCTCCAAGGAAGCTTCTTGCATGTTCAGTAAAGTAATTGACCTTCTTTCTCTTAAATGCAAGGAAAACTCGTGATAAAAGGAATTAGCATAGGTTAACTTAGCTGAGGTCATGGAAGGCTTGATTTCAGTCGGGATCCTTCCATACATCTTATTGAAATGTTTGGAGAAGTCTACTACAATTTCATCTTTTTTCCTTTTCAATGCTGCAAATTCTGTTATGTAATAAGTATGATCTTTAGTATCTCCCCATTGTCTCATAAACATTTCTTGGAGTTATTCAATTAGGGAAATTGAGTTAGCTGGCAATTCCCAAAACCATTTTCTTACTTCCCCATCTAAACTCTGTACGAACATTCTCATCCACACATCTTTAGCTTCAATATTTTGGTTGTCTGCATAACTCAGAAATGCATTATAATGTTCCCCAGCAGTGATTTCACCTTCACCATTAAACCTAGAAAGGTATTTCTTATAGTATTCTCCAGGAAAATCATTTAGAGGCTGATGGAGAACTAAGGGAGCATACCTAGCAGCTACCATTCTATCCATCATGTCAAGCTGTTGTTGTCCTTCCATCTTGGAAATAGTTTGACTTGATGAAGACAAAGGTTTATTGACAGTTTTACTTGGACTTAGCTGATGGGTAACAACATTAGTTTTGGGCTGAACAAAGGTAATCTTATCAGAAAACTCAGTTTTAAGCTTTTGGGTAGACAAAGGACTAGTGAAAACCTGAGTATCAACTTGAATAGCGAGTGTAAATGATGGAAATTATTCTTTTGTCTCCTCTAATTTAAATTCTTAAAACACAAATGGAGATCTTGACTGTGGTTTATCATCAAAAAATAAAGAAGGTGAAGAGTGAGATATTTGAAAAGATGGTTCTTTTTATCCTTCTTCTAAATCTATTCAAGATCTGACACACCTGGATGTAAGGGTGATCTAGGTTTTTGTCTTGTTCCAATCCTCTTAGAAGCCACTGTGAACCACTGTTTTGGTGAAGATGTAGTTTGAAATAATGACTTCTGTTCTTTTTCACCTCAAAACTAGAACAATATAGATACTCCAGGGAATATATAAATTCACTTTCGTCCCCGTCAATGGAGCCAAAGATGTTTGTGCTAGAAATTGTCCCTAGACTATGGAGGGAACAAGCTAGTACAATCTCATAATAATCAACAGAAAATAAGGTTTGTTTTTGTGATTTTTTGGTTTGAGGGTTTCATATTCAAGAAGATAATCAATCATTCAACCAATGCAAAAACTAAATCATGTAAATCCAACAACTGAGATATAACAATGTAAGATGATAAACATAAACCTTAAGCATTCATTTGCATAGTACTAGTTTAGGTCACAACACATGAGCATTGGCATGAGTAAAAAAATTAAACCAGGAATGAAATCATAGGTTGAGAGGTCAAAATGACCATAAACAAAATCAATAGACAAAATATAGTGGCTTATATTCATATATAGATTAATCTCAGTCTTCAAAACTTACAACAGAGCCATATGCATAAGTTTGAATGTGTATCCCAATGCTCCAGTCTGTATATTGCTTCTTGAAACAAAAACCAAACCATTCTAGTCTCAACTTTCTTTCTTTTATCCCTTTACAAAATAAAGTAGTTTGAAAACTACCTTTAGGTCTATTCACAAAACAGTTACATTACAGAACTATATCTTAGCTTCGAATCTCCAAACAGCCAACTAACAACTATGTATATAATAGCAAAAGTAAACTATTTGACAGTTAGAGATAAGTAGCTCATAACTGCTTGGCAGTCTCAGCCAGCATAGCTATGCCTTCCAAGGCATCTGATTTCTTCTTATCATGAGTTTGTTGAGTCTCCAATACTTGAACTTTGTTAAATAATCCCTTGTTTTGCTTCTTTAACTCCTTGATTTGCTTTTCCATTTCTTATGCTTGCACTTCTACCTGTCCTTTCCTTCTTAAAGCTTCTTTAGCTACTGCAATTAGTTCCTGGTAATGAGCATTTATGTCTTCTAAGTCCTCCTTTAGCCTTTTATTAGTAGTTCTATGCTTTTCATTAGACTCATTTAGGAACTTTTCTTGAGATTTATACTGTTGTATTGATTTTTTTAGGTTTTCAACCTCTGTGTCTATTCAAACATATGGATGTATGCTTGAATATTTTTTTCCCCAAATGGAATATCCAGCTTCTTAAAGATTAACTCTTCTTCCTGCTGATTTCTGGCTACTGTACCTAAGAGGGGAAATACTGAAGTAGATGGTTGTTCAACACTTGAGATAATTTCCTGCTCTTTCACCATTTCCTGTTCTGCAACCATTTCACATTCTTTAACAATTTCAGCTATCATTTCATTCTCCTTCTCTGTATTTATCTCAAACTCCTCTAACCCTAACTCAGGTTTACTATTCTCATCCCCTTCACCTGAAGAGTCTTCAATAAGAGTGACATTTTCTTCCTTCATCTTAAGATCTATTAACCTTCTCATATTTAATCTGATTTTATTGGTGGGTCTTGTTTTGGGTCGCCATTTAGCCTCTCCAAGTTTTGTCAAAGTTTTAACATCAGCATTGAAATCGGGAGTATGGAGCACCTTCTCTTTAATACTTACAACAACAAGAATTAGGGTTGAGTTTCTTTCCTCAAAAACACAATTGTGTGTCCCTTCTTTCATACTAGCAGTTCCTTCTTTATCCATAAGATCAATATCTTTCTCTATAACATCCTTTGAAATATGTTCATGTTTTTCCACGCCTGTCTTCTTGCACTATATCTTCAGGGTTTTCAAAAATTCCTTGTACATCAACATTTTGCAAATTATCTTGTGTTACATCCTTCCCTACATCTCTCTTAAACTTCTTCACAAAACCTGACTGTTTATTAGGCGTATACTTCTTTCCTTTCTCTTCTTGCTTAATTATAAATCCTAACCAGAACAAGAAGTGATCCCAATTTCAACCTTCCTTCTGCAAGATTGTGCAAATTATCAATTTAATCAGACCATGATAGAACAATGACTGGTTTGAGTCTTGATTCTTTACCCTCTTAGACATCTTCTGGAGACTTTTTAATAAGAAGAAGGGTAAATTTTATTTTGACTGTTGATTTAGATGCAGCAAAACCCTAACGTGGTATTTGAAAATAGAGGCAAATTGACCCTCACATTTAATGTAACTCTGGACAATGCCAATCACTTCTCTCCATTTCAGCTTGAAATTCTTTAGTTGTACACCCTTACTCCAGTCAAGGGATCTAGCTTCAAGTATAAAAAGCATACTAGGGTCGAAATCAAAAGGAGTATTTTTTAACCATAGTTCTCCCTCTAATGGCACACCAATTGCTTCAAAAATTAGGGCCTCTGTCATTTCAAACTTTAAGGTATCTAACCTCACACTATTATTGATAAAAGGTTGAGAAAATGCATGAGTTACCTTGACATTAAATCCTGTAATCTTTTCAAAGAACTGAAACCATCCCACGGTCTTGAAAAATGCAGCACACTCACGAAACTCTGCTACCCAATTGGTATCTACTGGTTCAAGCCGACTCAACTTGCCACTCCTGCAAATGTTTTTAGTATAAACCCATGAATTTTCCTCCTTTGCAACTGATTTAGGGATAAAAATTCTAGAACATATGTTCTCCAACACTGGGATCAAAAATCCCCAAATATGAAATCGTGGCCTTAACAATCCTCAAATCCGTCGATGATAACAACAAGTGGTTCATACATGTGTCCTAATGGAGTAAACAGGTGTCCAGAAGCTCTGCTTTTATCATCGAACACAATGGCCACGTCCTGCTATCAAAACACCATGAGCCCTCATGATTTTGGATTCCTGCAACACGCTAGAGTATAAGATTTGGACTTTGCATTGCAGGAAATTATGCAATTTTGGCATATAGACTAAAAAACAAAGGTTAAACTTTGGATTTAGCATAAGCATATAGTTAAGTAAGGATTTTGAAAACCCTGAAGAGAAATATAATATTTGATAAGCCACTAAGGGTGAAATTAATTAAAACAAAAAAAAACTATGGCATGAAACTAAAGAATAAATCAAAATCATTTATCAAAAACATTTAAAATCTAAAATAAAATGAAAATGAAAATGAAAAAGAGGAATAAACATTTGAGAAAAAACACACAAAAACTGAGGACAATTTCAGTGTTAACAAGGATGATTACAACTCTTAAGCCCGCGGTCATCCTCTTACAAGAAACTATGGTAGAAGGCAAGAAAGCTCAGGAGACGTTAGAAATTTTTTTAAAGGACTGATCTTATGAAGCCATTGACTCAGAGGGACATTTGGGAGGTTTGATAACCTCTTGGAACCCATCTTTAAAGACAGTTACTTCAAACAAGTTAGATAATTTCATACAGGCTGTTCTCAAAGACCCTTCCATGGGTTTCACTTTCAGTATCCTGAACATCTACGTGCCTTTCCATAATAACAGAAATTTTTGGGATAATCTTTTCGCAAACAGTCTCTGGGAAAACAATTATCTGATAATTGGAGGGGATCTTAATCTCACAGTCTCGGAGAAAGAAGTATGGGGGAATGTTGCAAGAGTAGACTCTCTCTGCAATCTCTTCAAATATTTTTTCAAATCTAAGTGTCTGGTGGACATTCAGCCGAAGAAACTGATGCCTACCTAGAGGAACATGAGGAGTGGGGAAAATGCAATCTCCAAACGATTGCACCATTTCTTAGTATCAGAGGATCTGTACTCCAACCAAATTTCCATAATCTCTTGGGTAGAATACAACGTCCATTCAGATCATCTACGCATAATGTTGTCAATAGGAAAACAGGAAGAGAAATATCCCTCCCCATTCAAGTTCAACTCAGTATGGTTGAAAGAAGAAGAATATATAAATTTGGTAAAGGATACCTGGAACATTCTAAGAAATGATTCCTTAGAATATTATATGCTTCAAATGATGGAGAATCTAGCTAAAGTGAAGACAATATCGAAGAGGTGGGGAAAAATTTATCGAGCACGTCAACAGGATGATCTAAAAAGGGTAGACGATGAAATCAAAATATTTTATTAGGAGAAAGAAGCAGGGGTTTTCTCTAAAAAAGAATTAAAGAGTTTAAAATCTTTGGAATCCCAATGGACTACCTTGTTAAATAACAAAGAACATATATGGAGGCTCAAGATCAGAGCAATTTGGATCACAGAAGGTGACAATAATAGAAAGTTATTTCACAGATATGCCTCTCACAAAAAAAATGTAAACATTATTTTGTAAATTCAAGATGATTGAGGCCATACTGCATCTTCTTTCCAAGAAAAATGCATAGCTGGTGTATCTTATTTTAAGAACCTCTTTAGTGAAGTAGATGGGTGCTCGATTCAAGAAATTTTATAGGTTCTAAGACTCTTTCCAAAATTAGTATCAGATGATATGAATGCTTCTCTAACAAAAGAGGTATCAGAAGAAGAGTTATGCAAATTAGTTCATTCATTTCAAAAGGGTAAGAGCCCAGGTCCTGATGGATTTACAATTGATTTTTTTATGGGTTTTTATGACACTCAAGGAAGATCTACTAAAGTTTTTTTAGAGGATATTAGAGATCTGGGAAAGTTTTGGGTTCAATGAACTCTACCATTTTGGCCTTGATCCCCAAGAAACAAAAAATAGTGGATTTTGGTGACTTCAGACCGATTTCTTACTGCAATACAGTCTACAAAATCATAGCCAAAGTAATAGCACAAAGGTTAAAAGCTATTCTTATCCAAATTGTGTCGGAGGGATAGTTTGGATTCTTGTTTAATAGGAAGATTCATGATATGGTTTCCCTATCCCAGGAATCAATCTATTCGATCATAAAAAAATAAACTAAATGCCTTTGCTCTTAAGTTGGACTTGTCAAAATCATATGATTGAGTAAACTGGACGTTCCTATGATTACTGCTCATTCAAATGGTATTTTTATAGAAATGGTGAAATGGATTATTGGATTTGTAACTTCTTCCTCCTTTTTGGTTCTAATTAATGGCTCCCCCTCCTCTTTCTTCAGGCCTACCAGAGGTTTATGACAAGGTTGTCCCCTCTCCCCTTTCTTATTCTTACTTGTTGCAGAGGCCCTCAGCAAGCTGGTTTAACAGGCCAAAAATGAAGGATCATTAAAGGGAATTTCAGTTTCAGAGATTATGGAACTAACTCACATTCTCTTTGTGGATGATGTGCTCTTAATGGGAGAAGGATATTTAGAGAATCTGCACACCTTAGAAAGGATCCTTTCACTCTACTGCAAGGCTACATGGATGACAATCAATATTAACAAATCTAATATGACCTTAAATAGTGTGCCTAAAGCTTTACAACTTCAAATTATAGATGAAGTTTCTTATTCTCTCAGCCCGGTGAGTGAAGGTTTCAGATACTTGGGTTTTTTCCTCAAACCCAATGCTTATGCTTTCAAAGATTGGATTTGGTTATATAAGAAGGTGGATTCTCATATCTCCAACTGGGCCAATAGATTTATATCCAAAGGGGATCGCTTGACACTTTTAATTTCTGTTCTACAGAGCATTCCAATACACTGGGATTCCTTTTCGTACATACCCAAGGGAATTTTGAATAATATCAGAAAGTTGTGATCCTGTTTCCTATGGAATGCAAGAAAAATGAAGGCATCCATCTGGTCAAATGGATGATAGTGGCCAACTTAAAGGAACTGGTAGGTTGGGGGATAAAAAATATCTTCTTATTCAATCAAGCTCTAGCTGCTAAATCCCCATGGAGATTAACAACCAATACTAATTCCCTCTGGGGAAAAACAATGATCTCAAAGTACTGTCCAAATTCATCCTTACAATATTTGTTCAGAAGTCACTCTAAATATTTCAAAGGTCGTTGAGTAGGATGGAAAGCTTTAGTGTTGTCATTCCCACTTTTAGGCAACTGGTTATCATGGAATATTGAGGATGGAAAAGGAGTACGAATAGGTGCAGATATGTGGGACAGTTCAGGTGGTTCTTATGCCTTAAACCCATTTACAGTATATCAACTCATACGTCAGAATATTAAAACCTTAGCAGATGCATGGCTAAGAGTTTCGAATGATGAAGAAAGTGGTGATTGGAAGTCAACTCAGGCTCTAGGTTTGATGGAGAAGCATCAGTAGAATGGGATGGCATGATTCTTTCTTTAAAGTCCAATTTCATATTGCTCAAGGAAAATGAACCCGATAAATTGGTTTGGATGAAAAACTACTCGATAGGGGAATACACAGTGGAGCTGGGTTATGAGGTCAAAGAAACATAATCATTTTCAGGTGGAAAGCAATGGTGGTGGCACTATTTATGGAAAAAAATAGGGCCTTTGAAAGCCAAAATAGCTATATGCTTGGCCTTAAAAAAAAAAATTTGTTGTCCTGGGAAAACTTGCTGAAGTGTGGCTGGGAACGTCCTAGCCGGTGTAGTCTATGCCTCTCCTAGCCGGTGTAGTTTATTACAAGGGTGAATTTTTCAACTTTTTCCACTAGTTCGACCTATGACTAGTCTTGGGTTCTTGACCTCCAAATGGCTCCAAATGCTCCCAAATTGTTACAGAAGGTGTATGAATGGTTTTAGTGCATAAATATGAGTTTCATGGATGATTTAAAGACATCAATAATCTTCTAAAACTCTCCTTTAAGTTCTATCCAAAGTAGGGAGTTTGACTAGCGATTTCTCTTGGACTGGTATTGGTCTCTTGGTCTCCAAATGACTCCAAATGCTTGTATAATGGGTCTGAAGTTATTTGAGAGGTATTAAGACATATAAAAAAGGTTGATGGATGCTTAAAAACCCTTAAAACACTTCTTCAACATTTATTTATAATTTGGACAAGGTAGGCAATATTACTAGGAAATTTGAGCCTTAAATACCCCAAGGGTAGTGGACAAAGATGGCTTCCCAAATGTTGTTAAACCCTTCTAAATCCCTAAAAAGTGTTAATTTTTTAACATTAATTCAAAATACTCTAGGATCTTTACTAAGAGAATAACATGTACAATATATCAATGCATATCAATCATAGCAAGCATATCAATCATCACAAGATGCAAACATAAGAGACAATAGACACACAGAGTTTCCATGGGGAAAACCTTAAGGTGAAAAACCCCACAACTTCCTCAGAGATAGATAGAGCAATGATACAACCAAAGTACAACCCAAGTACACAGAGATAGTATTCTCCTAGCAGCTGATCCTCCTCCTCACATGTGCGCCACTTTCCAAGTGATGTAGAGTGAGATAATGAGATCATCCTTTTTCATACTGGATGTGACCTAGAACAAATCTAGGATTTCCATTGCACAACCTATCCACGGCCACAGAGTATCATCCTGATACTCACCATACATCATCCTGATGTACACATGATCATCCTGATCATCATCACTGCATCATCCTGACGCATGTCATCTAGAGCATCATCCTGATACTCATCACACATGATCATCTTGATCGTACAATGCATCCACCCGATGCATACACAGTATCTTCCCGATACATATCATAATACATGATCCAACTGATCATATCCAGCATCGAACATGATGCATACATACATATAAATGATCCAACTGATCATATCCAGCATCCAACATGATGTGTACATACATATACATATACATGATCCAACTAATCATATCCAGCATCCAACATGATGCGTACATACATATAAATGATCCAACTGATCATATCCAGCATCCAACATGATGCGTACATACATATAAATGTAAATGATCCAACTGATCATATCCAGCATCCAACATGATGCATGCATACACATATAGAGCAGTAATTGGAGCATTGTCCTGATGCTCATCATCCAGCGCTTACATCCACGACCATGGAAGGATCCTCCTCTCACCATGCTCGGAATGGCTCCTACAAAAATGTGTCCATCACTTCTTCCTCGAAGTTTCATCAATCTGAATAACACCAAGCCTCTCTCTGAAGTACTCAAACTTCACTCTGGCTACTGGCTTCACAACACATCTGCAACCTGCTCATCCGTCGCAACATACAAGAGCTTCACTGCTCCTCTCTACACCATATCCCTAATATAGTGATATTTGATCTCTATGTGTTTTGACCTGTCATGGAACACTGGGTTCTCAGACAGCTTCACACAACTCTGGTTGTCACAAAAGATACCAGTAGCCTCTAGCGGGAGATCAAATAACTCAGACAGTAGATTCCAAAGCCATACTGCCTCACAACTAGCCGAACAAGCTGCAACATACTCTGCTTCGGCTATACTCAGTGCTACACAGGATTGCTTCCTACTAAACCAAGAGATCACACCTGATCCCATACTGAAGCAACACCGAGATGTGCTCTCCCTATCTACAACACTCCCTGCTCAATCTGAATCAACATAACCCTATAGGTTAAACTTTTGATTTGCATCATACTTGAGCCCATAATCAACTGTACCCTTCAGGTACCTCAGAATATGCTTTACAACAATCAGGTGAACACCTCTAGGATCCGTCAGGAACTAGCTCAATGTGTTCACCGCAAAGCAAATGTCTGGTCTCATGTTCATTAGGTACATCAAGGACCCAATCATCTAACGATACATAGTGACATCAACCGGATCAGATGAAGCATCACACAGAAGCTTCAGGTTCGATGCCATAGGTGTGGCCATGGCCTTGCAAACCATCATCCCAAACCTCTTCAGGATCTCTATTGCATACTTCCCTTGTCCAAGGAAGATCCCATCTATACTCTGCCACACTTCCATACCTAGAAAATAGTGCATCATACCCAAGTCCTTCATCTCGAACTCGGCAGCAAGCTTCCTCTTCGTGTCGGCAATCAATCTATCCTCACCTGTTACAAATAGGTCATCCACATACAATAGTAGTATCACTGGATTGCCTTCCTCAACCTTGTAGTAAAGGTTGGCATCCACTTTACTCTTAGTAAAGCCCAAACTAGATAGGAAGATGTCTACTCTTCCATACCAAGTCCTGGGTGCTTGTTTCAAACAATATAGGGCTTTCTTCAGTTTGCACACATGAGTCCCTCTGTCATGTGTCTCAAAACTGAGTGGCTGCTCCACATACACTTCCTCTTTGACTACACCATTCAAGAAAGCTGTCTTGACATCCATCTGGTGTATCTTCCATTTCATCACTGCAGCTAGAGCAAGTACTGATCTGATGGAAGTGTGCCTAGCTATAGGTGTAGAAGTCTCTTCATATTCAATCCCTCTTTCTGGGAGAAGCCACGAGCTACAAACCTCGCTTTGTATTTCTCCATGTTACCATCTACAGCATGCTTGATCTTATAGATCCATTTGGAAGTCACAATAGACTTCCCTTCAAGTCTTGGGACTGCATCCCAAACATCATTCTTCATGATCGATTGGTACTCCTCGATCATGGAATTCTTCCCAAATTCAATATCTTCAATAGATAACTTTGTTGTTGAAACAAATGTTGTAGTCCTTCTTTTGTAGGAGCTCGTATACGATCTTTCCTACAAAACAAGTTAAATTGCATGATTAGAAACTTCTCATAGTTTTCAGAACAAATTCTTACACATAAAGAAATATGTCATATAGTCATGCAATTATTTTAGCCAATGCTTCAATACAACATTCATCCATATCCTGTAACTTTCTAGATGCCTTCCAATCTCTACCAGAACATTGTTAAGAGTTTTTCACTACTCTCAACATGTCAGCAAAGAGGTTTCATTCTAGATAAGTAGCAATGGAATGTTATATAGTGCCATAGGCCACTTACCCATTACATGCATATTAGTAGTATGTTGTTCATTAATGCAATTATTCTAATATGCCAAAATACACAACCTAATTCTAGGAACATCAGTATATACATCATTGAACAATATTATTTAAATAATCAAATATGCAAGAAATGATAATTCACATACTTATCTTTGTTTGTTTGTTGGGTTGACTCCCTCTCAGTCTTTGCTTCCTTTCTACAATTCCATTCTGATGTGAGAAGTGGTCGACTCCCTTTGAATGTCTTCATCCTTGCAGAAACTACTGGAGTGTGCTCCCTCTTGATCTTTGCTTCCTGGATTACCTATTGTTGAACTTATATCCATCCTCGATCACTATGCATGTTTACTAGTATCATCATTGTGTTACCATTGAGATCTCATACATAATCATACATTCATTAGTATAATCAAAATACTATCAAAACACAATAATCTTAAACATGTATAGTTATGATCATTTCAAACACAGATAATAAGCATTAGCATTCAATGTCTTAGGGAAGACTTCTCTTACTCATGCATATTAATATTTGACCAAAGGACTTTTCTGGTTAGTCACATCATCAATCAAGGTAAGAGACATAATATGCATAAACCCTTGATTACTTACATTTCTAACTTCATGAATAATCATTATCAACAATACAACAGTATAAGATCCTAACACAAGGTAGGATTCTAGCTTGATATAGGAAAAACATACCTGGATTAATATGTTAGTTGGTTATGTCTAACATACCCACATGATGTCTTCTTGTTCTCTTGAATGACTTGTGCTAGTAACCTGCATATCTCATAGGTTAATCATTATGGAACCAAGTTATACATACCTCGTACGTAGATCTTCTATGTGATCCATGACAATGGAGGAATATTTGTCTTCATGTCACCATGGTCATATGTTCTTGAACTAGAACATGATTTGTCTTTCTTGATGTACCTTTCATGTTAGTGGACAACATAAACCTCATGCAACACCAAAAAGCATTAGTACAATCATAAGTGTCAAAACCCCAATCAATGAATATCTGCATTCATAATTTTATTAAGGTGATACGACAAGTCTAAAGTTAATCAATATTGTACTAACCTTAATGAAAACAAACATACCATAAACTTAATCATGAACAGATCTCGAAACATACCTAGATAAGTCATACCTGTCGAGATTGCTTGTAATTTTCTTATGTAATGTCTTAGCCTCATTTCCCTCTGAAACATGAACTTCTTCACTTATGTAGGTGACCAAACGATTCTCTTCTAGGATTAACCCAATCCACTTGATTTACAGAAACTGGATCTGGAGATGGATTAGGGTTTGTCAGAGAAACCCTAAAAATTAAAACTTTGAATTTCAAACTTCTAAAAGGATAGAAGGAAGCGCCTTGATGAGCTGATCAAGCTGGTATACTTAGAATTTGAAAATTGCAAAGTTTCACCCATCAAAATTACCTTTGAAACTTCAGGATCTTCTTGATAGGATCCCAAACTAGGGTTTGATAAATCCTACCCTTATTCCCAACCAAAAGGTTCGATCCAAAGCTCTAAAATTTGATTTTTCTGAGGATCTTCCAGCCGTGGTCACAAACTTTAGAAATTCCAACTTTTGCAGAAGCCCTAATTTTCTACCTTTTCTATCAAAGTCCCGAACTAGGGTTTGATCAAGCCCGGCCTTCTACCCAACCAAAAAATTTGATTTTGGTCTCAAAATTTTGATTTTGATGAGTACCATTCATTCGTGGTCTCCGTTTACAAAAATACAAACTTTCTCCGAAACCCTAATTCCCAGAGCCATGAATAAAGGTGCTCAAAATCCAATTTTGTTTAGACAGAAATATGCACCTGACTGTTTCTGGTGTAACTCCAAAATTACAAATCCACAGGGTCTGAAATGTATACCTGTGGTATCCCAACCTGTCATCTTTCGAACCCCATAGGTTTGACCTAAATTGTATTCTCTGAGAGAGAGTTATGCCAAGTGTCGCAACGTGACCTGTTTATGGGATAAAACAGGAGAGCAAACTTGTACGGCATGCCATGTGTCACTGGTTCACTTTCGGCCTCTGAACCTTCGGCCCGTGAAAGTACAGTCCGTGCCCTACCTGTAACTTTTTACTAAATTTCTTTTGGAGCTTCCTATCCCAAGTTATGACCTTTTTTCCTAGGTCACCTGTTTATGAATCAGATATGGAAGAGGCAGAAACCCTAGATTGTACAGATCATAAAACACAAATTACAATGAATTAGAAGTTGTGCTTCAGAAACAAGGTACATGGGGATCTTATCTTCGACCTGTAAGAGTTTCAGATCCTCAAACCTCGCCAAAATGGATTTATAGAGAAAGTTATATGATGACTAGTTTTTTCTACATCAAGCCCTAGCATCGCAAGTGCAACAAGTGTCATACATGTCATACAATGCTTCTTTCAGGCTAGCTCTGATACCATGTTAATTTTTGAGCATTAATTCAAAATACTCTAGGATATTTACTGAGAGAATAACATGTACAGTATATCAATGCATATCAATCATACCAAGCATATCAATCATCACAAGATGCAAAACATAAGAGACAATAGACACACATAGTTTCCGTGGGGAAAACCCTAAGGTGAAAAACCCCACAACTTCCTTAGAGATAGATAGATCAATGATACAACCAATGTACAACCCAAGTACACAGAGATAGTCTTCTCCTAGAAGCTGATCTTCCTCCTCACATGTGCACCACTTTTCGAGTGATGTAGAGTGAGATAATGAGATGATCAAATAGAGAGATCCCACTCTCTATTTATACTTGTTTCGAGCAGTCTAATAAACCTATGGGGCTAACTTGTCTAACTCAGCCTAATAACACCAGGTTAACTTAATCATGGCTGACCCCACACATGGTGGTCAAATAACCCATCGGCAACTTACGACACTTGCGACACTTGTCAATACAAATGATGACACTTCCGTATAGAGGAATAACACATCTCTATAGGAGTACAAGGTAGGGAATATTACTAGGAAATTCGAGCCTTAAATGCCCCCAGGGCAATGGACAAAGATGGCTTCCCAAATGCTATTAAACCCTTCTAAATTTCTAAAAAGAGGTATGGTACTGATAAGTGTCGTTAATTATATCCCAAATGTATCCTTGATTATTTCTTATTTCCTTCTGCAACTCCTTAAAATCATATGTTTATATGCAAGATTTCACATAGGGGGAAAAGCCAGTTATTTTCACCATGACTTATGAAATTCGAATTTTAGGTGTCAAGGGCTTATGATCTATTAATGAAACTTCTTAATAACTTTAATAACACTCCATACATCAACAAAATCATAGAGAATAACTGATATAACTCGAAATAGTGTCTCTTCAAACTCCAACAACAAGGTCCAGGGGAAATGGCATCATCTATGTATTATTTGGTATTTTTACATAAATCCACTTAGTATTCCGACCCGATGGTATCATGAGAAGTAAAAATAGAGTATATATATCATATTACAAATATATGGGACCTCAAGATCTATCCCAAATAGTTCATCACCTCAACAAGTGCGCCTCTCCTCAAGGAGCAAGAATATGCCAAGAAATAGAAGAATGGTTGTAGAAGCAAGCTGAAAGAGATGTGACCATGATATTCCCTATAGCTTCAACCTATAACAAAATAATCCATTAAATCTCCAAATGAAAGGTATTAATGTCCTTTCCAATGACAAACTAGGATGGGAATCTTTCACCCTCGAACTTGGTGTTAAGGTAGGTAGAGTAGCACTCCACTAGCTCTCCTCTCCCAAATGCAAAATGCAAATTCTAAAATGGTCAAAAATATACCATCCTTCTTTTTTATTGTCTTTCATAAATTTCTAAGGTCCTTCATGGGTTGAAATCCTCCCAAGAGCTTCATGCCAACTCAAGTTGGGAAGAGATTCCCAAGTATGCCACTTATCCTTCCAATTCTAGCCCTCTCCTTCTCCAAATTCGAATTGGTGTCTCTTTGGCTGCCCTACCTCACTTGAGCGCCCTCTCGGAGGCCATTTTTATCCTTGACATGTCATATATGTCATATGTCATCCTTTAGGTCTGATTTGTGTCATAGCATCTTCATCATTGTTGTCATAGAGCTAGGGAATCTAGTCCAAGTGTCTCACTGGCTCCAAAATTCCTCTTCCTCTTCCATGGGAGTTACTCTTCCACTCTAATTCGACCTTAATTGATTCATGCCAAGTATATTGACCTTCCAAGTCATCCCAAGAACCTTGGGATTCTTATGGATTCAAAATGAAAAGAGGAGGATGCCATGTCGCATAGAAAATCTAGCTTGTGTGGGTCCCACATCCTCCATGTGTCTTCGTGATCAATTGCCACTTTTATTTTCCCTTGTATTTATTTATTTATCTCCTTTATTAAATATTTATTCCATTCTAATGTTCAAACATCATTTATCATCCCCCTTATTTAAAATCCCAAAGCTTCCACCCCCCAACCTAGGGAACTAGTAATTTTCCTCCATGGCTATTCATTTGGATGGGTATATTACAACTTTGAATTGGTAACTTCTCTTAATGTTACCCACCTTGTCCATTTGGATATAATTTCACATTATTATTAACTTGGACTTCATTCTTGGCATTTGTTTTAGCCTTAGCATCCATTTGACAAACTATCATGAGTATGGCCAAGGGGCTTACGCCATTGTGAACCAATGCAAAATTTTGGGATATGACAAATCCTCCATTCCCAATATTGCTTGTCCTCAAGCAATTTCAACACATGTATGTGGAAGAACCTGCATTCTTTCCAAAATTTTGTTTCCCAAAACTTCTCTTCTGGAACCTTGAGTAGAGCCACCCTTGCATTGCAATTGTGTGTTTCCAAAAGCAAGGAGATGTGGATTTTCTTTTTCATTTTGATATCCCTTGTAACATCAACACTAAACACAAAAAATGTTAATTAAATCCATAAAAACCATGTTTTCACAATTACTCTTTACTTCTTTCATATTTTGGAAACCCTTTCTGATACCACTGCATAATTCTTTGAAGTTGCCACTAAGTTTCCCAACTTTGAGTCTTCGAGATTCCATGAATATTTTAGAGAGGAACCACCATGCTTGTTGTTGCACTAATATGATTAAACTCACTTTATTAAGTGTGGAATTCATTCCCCATACTACTTGTTTCCCCAAAAAATTGAAACCAATGAGATTAAAATTTTTCCCAAGGTCCCATTGCTTGTACTGCACTGTTGAATATTGTAACTTCTAAGAATACTATATTTTGTACTTTATTATTCCGGAGATGTTTCATCCCTCTGAGGTAATTCTATTATGTATCCGGAGATGGTTATTCCTCCGATGAATTGTGGTAACCAGGGTTATTAGACCCACCATGTGGGGCTCGGCCCTGAGTTTATTATTTAGGGGTTATTAGAATTCACTAGGAGAGGTCAGCCCCATTAGGGATTTTTGTCAGTCAGGAACTAGTATAAGTAGAGGAGGAGAGCTCCGCATTTGACACACGTGCTTAGCTCAGAAAGTAGCACACTTGTGTTTGAGAGGTCTGCATAGGAGGAAGAGAAGGAGGTCAAGTCTTGGAGCACATCTTGTATTTTGGTTGATCATCTTATTAAGGAAAGCTTTGCTGGGTTTTCCATCCCATGAGGGTTTCCCAAGGTAAAATATTTGTCTATCTTGTGATTATGTTTCTTTCAGTGATATTGCTAGTCAAATTAGTTTAAACTTAACACGGTATCAGAGCTAGCCTGAATAGAACATCTTCCATAAGGTGAAATTATATTCCTCTCTCTCTCCCAAAATTAGGGTTTCTGCAAAAGTTAGTATTTTGGATTCTAGTTACATGGTTGAATAGCCCTTGTAAAGATCTATCTTTTGAGCCTTGGATTGAGGTTTTTGGTTGGGTAGAACTCCGGGAAAGTCAAACCCTAGTTTTACCAAAAGTGCGATAAACCAGAAATTTTGTTGCAGATCCAGAAAAGTGAAAAGTTAAAGTTTACGGGTAAGTACTACTGTATCTCTTATCTCTTGGAATCCCCCAAGAGAAGATGGCTCCAAACACTAAGCTTGAAGACAAGCTAGAAGGTATAGAGAATTTTCGGGCATGGAAATATAGAATTGGTCTCATTCTTGAAGAGAATGATTTTGCTCATTATATCAAGGATGAAGTTGCAGAACCTGAAGGAGATGAAGCCAAAGAGAAGCATAGGAAGGATTTGATTAGGGCAAAGAGAATCATAGCTGATTCTATTAAATACCACTTGATTCCCCAAGTGGCTTCCAAGAAGACTCGAAAGGAAATGTATGATGCCCTAGGAAGAATGTATGAAGGAAAGCACATCAATAGGAAGATGAACCTAAGAACTCAATTGAAGAGTACCAAGATGCACAAAGGAGAATCCATTCAAGAATACTTCTCAAGGGTCTTCCAAATCAAGGAGAAACTAGATGCCATTGGTGATACTCTTGATGAAGATGAACTTGTGATGACTACTCTAAATGGTCTCACTAGACCTTGGGAGTCATTTATACAAACTATGTGTGCCAGAAAAGAAAGTATGAAGTTTGATGTAGTATTTGAGGATTGTGTTCAAGAAGAGGCTAGGGTAGCCAATAGAGAAGCCCTTCTCAAGGAGGATGATCAAGCCTTGGACATACACACCAAAAGAGGAAGAAAGTGGACCATAAGAAGTCTCAGGCCTCTCATAGATTCAAAAGGAAAGGAGGAAGAAACTCAGAAAGAGACCTCTCCACAGTCCAATGTTTCAATTGTCTTAAACTAGGACACTATGCTAGAAACTGTACTTTATCAGAAAAGAAGAAGAAGTTTGTTCACAAAAGACATCATGCACATATGGTAGAAGATGATAGTGAAGAAGAAGAAGAATAAGAGGAAAGGCCTTGAAGGAAAAGATCTAAAGTAAAGAAAGAAGATCCAGAAGAATATGTCCTATTTTCTGCACTCTCTAGATCTGTGTCTCCTAGAGAAGATACATGGCTCATTGATAGTGGTGCTTCAAAGCACATGGCAGGTCAAAAGAAAACTCTCTCAAGACTTGAAGAAAAGTCCTCTCCACAAAAGGTATCTCTAAGAGATGACTATCAATATCCCATCAAGGGAATTGGTGAAGCAAGCTACAAGCTTGATTCTGGAACACCCTTGAAGATGAAAGAAATTTTATATGTACCAGGTTTGAAGAAGAACCTACTCTCTATCTCAGCACTAGATAAGAAAGGTTTTAGAGTTTCTTTCATAGATGGACAAGTACTTATGTGGCGCAAAAGAAAATAAATTGAAGATGCAATTGTCATTGGTGAAGAGGAAGGAGGTCTCTACAAGCTCAAGGGACATCTAGAAGTTTCCCTTGCTCATGAAACCTCTAGCTCCAGTGAGCTATGGCATAGAATATTAGCTCACACTAACTACAAAGCCCTACCCTATGTAAGCAAGGTAGTCATAGGATTAACTGATTTGAAGGTTGATCATAATGGCTCATGCAAAGGATGTGAAAAAGGGAAGAATGTCAAGAACCCTTTTCCAAAGAGTGAAACAAATACTAAGAACATTTTGGAGTTAATACACTCAGATGTATGTGGACCAATTCCCACCACTTCCCTAAGTGGGTTTGAATGCTATCTCTCATTCATTGATGACTATTCAAGGAAGACTTGGATATACTTTCTAAAAGGTAAGAATGAAGTCCTTGGAAAATTCAAAGAATTCAAGGCCTTAATAGAAAATCTCTCAGAAAAGAAAATCAAGATTCTGAGAACAGATAATGGTGGAGAATATACTTCAAAGGACTTTGAAGACTTTTATAAGGAAGTTGGAATCAAGAGGGAACTAACCACTCCCTACAATCCCCAACAAAATGGGGTTGCTGAAAGAAAAAATAGAACTATCATGGAAGCTGTAAAGACTATGATACATGACCAAGATCTACCCATGTATCTATGGGTTGAAGCAGCTAGGACAACAGTCTATGTACAAAATAGACTTTCCCATAGTGCTCTTGAATTCAAGACTCCAGAAGAAGTGTTCACAGGAAAGAAGCCTGAAGTAAGTCATCCCAAAATATTTGGATGTCCTATGTACATTCACATTCCAAAAGAAAAGAGAACCAAGTTGGATCCTTCTGGTAAGAAGGGAATATTTGTTGGATATTGTGAATCATTCAAAGCTTTCAGAATTTACATACCTAGTTTTCATCATATGGAAATAAGTAGATATGTAACATTTGATGAAGAAGCAGCTCTCAAGAAATCTAGGAAGTGCCAACTTGAATAAACCTATGAAGAAGATACACCTCCTAGAATCACAGAAGCTGTGCCCATCCCTGAAGATGATACACAAGAGGATCATGACATGTTGGAACCACAAGAACCCCCTATTACAAACTTATCTAGGAAAAGAAGGCGAGCATGGGCTAGAGACATTATTCAAGGAGCTGAAAAATATGGAGCTCATGAAGGCTCCACTAGCGAAAGAAAGAAACCAAAGCTAGTATCCAACTATGTGGCCTTGATGTGTGATCTTGTGGATCAACAAACTACTAGCTATGAAGATGCAACTCAGAAGAAAGAGTGGGTAGAAGCAATGACAGAAGAATATCAGTCAATAATGAAAAATGATGTTTGAGATATAGTTCCCAAACCAAAAGATAAAAGTGTGGTTTCTTCCAAATGGATATTCAAGATAAAACATGCTGCAGATGGTATCATTGAAAAATACAAGGCAAGATTTGTAGCTAGAGGATTCTCTCAGAAAGAGGGAATTGACTGTGAAGAAACATTTGCACCAGTTGCTAGGTATACTTCAATTAGAACTATCATGGCACTTGCATCTATGATGAAGTGGAAATTACACCAAATGGATGTTAAGACAGCTTTTCTGAATGGTGTAAGTGAAGAAGAAGTGTACATAGAGCAACCACAAGGGTTTGAGGTTAAAGATGGGAGAACACATGTATGCAAACTAAAAAAGGCATTAAATGGATTGAAGCAAGCTCCCAGAGCTTGGTACAAAACGATTGACAATTTCTTAACAAGCATGGGCTTTACCAAGAGTAAAGCTGGGCCTAATCTTTATCTCAAGGTGATGGATGATGAACCAGTTATACTGTTGTTGTATGTAGATGATCTATATCTAACCGGAAATGAGAAACAAATTATTGAATGCAAGAAGAAGCTTTCTTCAGAATTCGAGATGAAAGATCTCGAATTAATGCACTACTTCTTAGGTCTAGAAGTATGGCAAGAACCAAAAGGAATCTTTCTAAATCAAGGTAAGTATGCTGTGGAGATTCTAAAAAAGATTTGATATGTTGGAGTGTAAAGCCATGGCCACTCCCATGGACTCCAACTTGAATTTATTAGTTGATGACTCTTCAGAATTAGTGGATGTGACTCTATATAGACAAATCATTGGGTCACTGATGTATTTAACAAATACCAGACCAAACATATGCTTTGCTGTAAATACATTGAGTCAATATCTAGTAGAACCTGGAAAGGTTCACTTAATAGCTGCAAAGCATGTAATGAGGTATCTAAAGGGTACATTAGATTTTGGTCTATATTATCTTGGAAATCATGAACTCAGATTACATGGTTACTCAAATTCTGATTGGGTAGGAAGTGTCTCAGATAGAAATATTACATCAGGTGAATGTTATGGTCTTGGATCTGCCATGATCTCATGGTTCAACAAGAAACAATCTAGTGTGGCTCTCAGTACTGCTGAAGTAGAATATATAGCTGCCTGCTCTACCAGTTGTGAAGCAGTGTGGCTTCGAAAGCTATTATCTGGAGTGTTTGACTTAGAAATGGATCCCACTGTGATCATGTGTGACAATCAAAGTTGTATCAAGATGACAGAAAATCCAGTGTTCCATGATAAGTCAAAACACATAGAGATCTGATATTTCTACATACAAGATATGGTGCAGAGAGGAGCTATTAAACTCGAGTATGTGAGTACTGAGGAACACATTGCTGATATATTGACCAAACCTCTGTCTCGAGTGAAATTTGAATATTTCCAAGACAAGCTTGGTGTAGTTCAAAAGGACCCTCCCCGAAAGGGGCAGTGATATAGTCACTGATGATGAGATTGCCCTCATCGACAGCAAGGTCAATGACGAGGATACCTGTTTATTACACCTAGATATTTACATGTGCTTAGATTACTTAGATTTAGGATACTTATACTTAGAATACTTATATTACTTGTTGATGAGGATATTTTTTTTTATATTGATGTATTGATGAGAATACTTGTACTGTTACATATTGATGTATTGATGAGAGTACTTTTATTATTACATGTATTGATGTATTGATGACAATACTTGTACTGTTACATATTGATGTATTGATGAGAATACTTGTATGTACATGTATTGATTAATGTACTTGTATGGATGAGGATACTTGTACCTATATTGATGAGGATACATGTGAGGATTGGATCATCCTTGGACTTCAGTCTTAAAGTGAGCCATAGACATATGTCTTCGAGAATGAAGTCCTGAGTGGACAAGTGGGGATTGTATATTCCCTAGACTTCCGTCCCAGAATTAATCTGTAGACAGATGTCTCTGAGAATGAAGTCCTGAGTGGATAGGTGGGGATTGTATCTTCCCCAAAATTCGGTCCCAAAATTGATCCATAGACAGATGTCTCCGAGAATAAAGTCCTGAATGAACAGGTAGGGGATTGTATCTTCCCTGAACTTCGGTCGCAGAATTGAGCCGTAGATTGGGTCTCCGAGAATAAAGTCCTGAATGAACAGGTAGGGGATTGTATCTTCCCCAGACTTCAGTCCCAGAATTGAGCCGTAGACTGGGTCTCCGAGAATGTAGTCCTAAATGAATAGGTAAGGGATTGTATCTTCCCTGAACTTCGGTCGCAGAATTGAGCTGTAGAATGGGTCTCCGAGAATAAAGTCCTGAATGAACAGGTAGGGGATTGTATCTTCCCCGGACTTCGGTCCCAGAATTGAGACGTAGACTGGGTCTCCGAGAATGTAGTCCTAAATGAATAGGTAGGGGATTGTATCTTCCTCGTACTTTTGTCCCAGAATTGATCCGTAGACATTTGTCTCCGAGAATTGATGATAGGACTGTATCGTCCCTGGACTCTTGGTTCAAAATCTACGAGATGGGATTGCATCGTCCCTAGACATGAGACTTGTCTTAAAGTGATAAGGATTGATCATCCTGGAACTTGATCTGGATTGTATCATCCATGGACCTATGTCCTAAACAGAGCGGGACTGATCATCCTGTAATATGATCGTGTGTACTGCAGAGTATACTGTGATGATGATGTTGATGATCGTGTGATGATGATGCTGATGATCGTGTGATGACAATGCTGATGATCATGTGATGATGATGCTGATGATCGTGTGATGACGATGCTGATGATCATGTGATGACGATGCTGATGATCGTCTGATGATGATGCTGATGATCGTGTGATGACGATGCTGATGATCGTGTGATGACGATGCTGATGATCGTGTGATGACGATGTTGATGATCGTGTGATGACGATGCTGATGATCGTCTGATGATGATGCTGATGATTGTGTGATGACGATGCTGATGATCGTGTGATGACGATGTTGTTGATTGTGTGATGATGATGTCGATGATCGTGCGATGATGATGACGATGATGTTGATGTTCCAGTAACTGGTTGAGTTACTGATGATGATGTATTGAAGAAAGATTCTGATGATTTATAGATGTATCATGTATGATGTAGTCGATGACTCGTTGCTCCTACAGATGTTGTTATACTATCCTTCTCGTTAAGGGGGAGTGTTGAATATTGTAACTTCTAAGAATATTATATTTTGAACTTTATTATTCCATAGATGTTTCATCCCTCTGAGGTAATTCTATTATGTATCCGAAGATGTTTATTCCTCCAATGAATTGTGGTAACCGAGGTTATTAGACCCACCATGTGGGGGTTGACCCTGAGTTTATTATTTAGGGGTTATTAGACTTCACTAGGAGAGGTCGGCCCCATTAGGGATTTTGGTCAGTCCGAAACTATTATAAGTAGAGGAGGAGAGCTCCTCATTTGACACACTTGCTCAGCTCAGAAAGTAGCACACTTGTGTTTGAGAGGTCTGCATAGGAGGAAGAGAAGGAGATCAAGTCTTGGAGCACATCTTGTATTTTGGTTGATCATCTTATTGAGGAAAGTTTTACTGGGTTTTCTACCCCATGTGTTGATGTATATGTAACTTCGGAATGTCTTTCATCTGTGTATTTTATATATATTTATTGTACCCTTATAAGAGATGTGTCATTCCTCTATAATGAAGTGTCATCATGTGGATTGACAAGTGTCGCAAGTGTGTGTACTTGTCGATGGGTTATTAGACCACCATGTGGGGTCGGCCTTGAATTATATATATTATAATGTGGATGTACCTAGCTAGACAAGTCGGCCCCATAAGGTCACTGGGCAAAAAGGTTAGTATAAATAAAGATTGGAGATCTCTATTTTACTCACTTGGAAAAGTAACTCACTCTCACTCAGAAAGTGGTGCACTAGTGAGGAGGAGGATCATCTGCTTCTGGGAGACTATCTCAGTGTTATTTGGTTGTACTTTGGTTTGGCCATTTCTCTCTCTATCTCTGAGGAAGTTGTGGGGTTTTTCACCTTAGGGTTTTCCCCACGGAAACTCTGTGTCTCTTGTCTCTTATGCTTTTGATTCTTGTGATGCTTATCATATTGTGATTGTCATGCATTGATATACTATATATTTTATTCTCTCAGCAAAGATCCTAGAGTATTATGAATTAATGCTCAAAATTTAACATGGTATCAGAGCTAACCTGAGAAGAAGACATTTTGCAGTGACGGAAGCTTGAGTTCCTTGTTTATTGGGTTTCTCTCCACAGATTTTTGAAAATCAGCATAGTAGATTGACTCTACTCATCAAGGTGCATCTATCTGTCCAATCAGAATTCAATTCCGAGCATTTTCAGATTTGGCCCTAAAAATTAGGGTTTCCACAAAAATAGGAATTTTTGAAATCTGAAGACATAGCTGGAAGCTCCTTGCAAAAATCGAAGTTTAGAGCTTGGATCAAGATTTTCAGTTGGGTAGATCTCCGGGAAACTCAAACCCTAATTCAAGGCTCTCCCTAGTGAACCCGGGAGGACAAAAAGGTAATTCTGAAGGGCAAAACTTTGCTGATCTCAAATTCTGAATGCACCAGGCTGATCAGCTCATCAAGGCGCATCTTTCTATCCTTTCAGAAATTTGAAATTCACATTTTGAATTTTTAGGGTTTTTCTGACAAACCCTAATTTGGGACCAAATCCAGTTTTCAGCATTTCAAGTGGTCAGATCTAAATCTTTTCTATTTCCATTTGAAGTACTCTTTAAGATGTCTCACCACACCAAGCTTGAGGATAAGCTTGAAGGAGCTGATAACTTCCGAGCTTGGAAGCATAGGATTGGGCTAATCCTGGAAGAAAATGAGTTGGACTCATATGTGAAAGAAGACATCCCTATCCCAGAGGATGAAGAAGCCAAGGTATTGCATAAGAAGAAATTGGTCAAGGCAAAGAGAATCATTGCTGATTCCATTAAAGATCATCTCGTACCCCATGTGTCCTCTCTAAAAACACCTAAGGAGATGTTTGACTCTTTGACCAAGCTATTTGAAGGGAAGAACATAAATTGGAAGATGACCCTGCGGAACCAATTGAAAGGAGTAAAGTTTCAGAATGGAGAAACCATTCAATCTTATTTTTCAAGGGTCTCCCAGATCAAGGAACAATTAGAAGCAGTGGATGAAATGGTGGAGAATGGTGAAGTGGTGATGACCACTCTAAATGGTGTACCCAGGTCATGGGATTCCTTTATCCAAGGAATTTGTGCAAGGAAGAAGTTGATCTCCTTCAGTAGACTACGGGAAGAATGCTCACAAGAAGATGCAAGGCTTGTGGCACGAGAAGAAAAGATGGGGAATGAAGATCAAGCTCTCACTGCTCACACCAAGAAAGGGAAGTCCAAGAGAGAGCCATCTCACTCCAAGAAATCTTCACATCACTTCAAAGAAAGAAGAATATGCTTCACCTGTAATGAGAAAGGACATATTGCCATAAATTGTCCCAAGAACAAGAAGGACAACAACAACTCCAACAAGAAGAAGAAGGGCAGCAAAAGAAGCTTTCATGCTCATGCTGTCGAGGATGATGAACCACCCAAGAAGAAGGCTAGGGTAGAAAGTGATGATAACTCATCAAGTGAAGAAGAGTATGTTCTAATCTCTGCTCTCACAGGTACCATCTCCCATGGTTGTAATGATTGGTTGATTGATAGTGGGGCTTCCAAACACATGACTGGGTTTAAGGAATCTTTTGTGAACCTATCTGAACATGAATCACCCCATAAGGTGAAACTTGGGGATGATTATCAATACCCAATCAAAGGAAGTGGTGAATCCTCCTACAACCTAGATTCTGGAAAATCTTTGAAGATGAAAGAAGTTCTTTATGTACCTGGGCTCAAGAAGAACTTACTCTCAATCTCTGCATTTGATACAAAAGGTATGAGGGTTGCATTTGTGGATGGTCAAGTCCTAATGTGGCCAAAGGAAAAGACCATAGATGATGCAGTAGTGATTGGAGAGCAAGAGGGAGGTTTGTATAAATTAAAGGGACAACCTGAACATGCCATGGTGCATGAATCCATGGAGCCAAGTGAAATTTGGCATAGAAGACTTGCTCATATGCACTATAGGGCACTTCCAATTGCAAGCAAGTTTGTAGAGGGTCTTTTTGAAATCAAGACCGAACATGAATGTGTTTGCAAAGGACGTGCAAAAGGTAAGAACATTAAGAAGGATTTCCCAAGCAGTGAAAGCAAGGCAAAAGAAATCTTGGAAATCATCCACTCAGATGTATGTGGTCCTATGTCATCCAGTTCTCTAAGTGGGTATGTTTACTATGTCTCATTTATTGATGACTTCTCCAGGAAGACTTGGGTATACTTCTTGAAGAACAAAGATGAGGTGTTTGATAAGTTTAAGGAATTCAAAACCTTGATGGAGAATCAAACTGACAAGAAGATCAAAACATTCAGATCCGACAATGGTGGAGAATTCACCTCAGGTGACTTCAAGAAGCTTTACAGTGATTCAGGGATTAAGAGGGAGTTGACTACTCCTTACAATCCACAACAGAATGGAGTTGTAGAAAGGAAGAACAGAACAATCATGGAAGTAGCAAGAGCAATGCTCCATTACCAGGATCTACCTATGCATCTATGGGCAGAAGCAACTAGAACAGCTGTATATGTGCAGAACAGAACACCCCACAAGATATTGGACAACAAGACACCAGAAGAGGTCTTTTCTGGTAAGAAACCTGAAGTCAGCCATCTCAGAATATTTAGTTGTCCAGTATACACTCATGTCCCAAAAGAAAAGAAGACTAAACTAGATCCTTCAGGAAAGAAGGGTATCTTTGTGGGTTATAGTGAAAGCTCGAAGGCTTATAGAATATACTTTCCAGGGTTCAAGAAGATTGATGTCAACAGGGATGTAACATTTGATAAAAACTAAGCATTCATCAAATCAAGGAAGGTACCTATCGAAGTTTATGAAGAACCTAAGGAAACTAGATTTCAAGACACTACCATGACTGAAGCAGTTCCAGAAGTTGTTCATGAGTTTGAAGATCCGCAAGAACCTGTAGATCCACCCCGTGAGGATAACTCTCACAAGAGGAAACCTACATGGGCTAGAGAGCTCATTCAAGATGCAGAAATATTTGGCATTCCAGAAGAAGAACATAGAGCAAAGAAGAGAACCAGATCACATACCAGCTATGTTGCTTTACTCTGTGACATTATGAACAAAGAGCCTTCCAGTTATGAAGAAGCAGCGGAAAAGAAAGAATGGAAGGATGCCATGGTTGAGGAATACCAATCAATAATGAAGAATGATGTTTGGGATGTTGTCCTAAGAACTAAAGAGAAGTCTGTTGTGACTTCTAAATGGATCTTCAAAATCAAGCATGCTACAGATGGCAGTGTAGAGAAACATAAGGCAAGATTCATAGCTCGTGGCTTCTCTCAGAAAGAGGGAATAGATTATGAAGAAACTTTTGCACCTGTAGCCAGGTATACTTCCATCAGAACAGTACTTGCCCTGGCTGCAGCTATGAAATGGAAAATACACCAGATGGATGTCAAGACTGCTTTCTTGAATGGTGTAGTTGAAGTGGAAGTATATGTGGAGCAGCCACTCGGTTTTGAAATACATGACAAGGAGTCATATGTGTGCAGATTGAAGAAAGCCTTGTATGGCTTGAAACAAGCTCCCAGAACTTGGTATGGTAGGATGGATAGTTTCCTATCTAGTTTAGGCTTTACCAAGAGTAAAGCGAATTCCAACCTTTACTACAAGGTTGAGGAAGGGAATCCTGTGATTCTACTCCTATATGTGGATGACTTATTTGTAATAGGAGATGACAGACTGAATGTAGATACTAAGAGGAAGCTTGCTACTGAATTCGATATGAAAGATTTGGGAATGATGCACTATTTCCTAGGTATGGAGGTGTGGCAGAGTGCAGGTGGGATCTTCCTTGGTCAAGGGAAGTACACAGTAGATATCCTGAAGATATTTGGGATGATGGATTGCAAGGCCATGGCCACACCTATGGCATCAAATCTGAAGCTTCTATGTGATGCTTCATCTGAGCCGGTTGATGTCTCTATGTATCGTCAGATGATTGGGTCCTTGATGTACCTGACGAACAGGAGACCGGACATTTGCTTTGCTGTGAACACATTGAGCCAGTTCCTAAAGGATCGGAGGAGTGTTCACCTGATTGCTGTAAAGCATGTTCTGAGGTACCTGAAGGGTACAGTGGATTATGGGCTCAAGTATGAAGCGAATCAAAAGTTTAACCTGCAGGGTTATGTTGATTCAGATTGGGCTGGCAGTGCTGCAGATAGGAAGAACACATCTGGGTGCTGCTTTAGTATGGGATCAGGTGTGATCTCTTGGTTTAGCAGGAAGCAGTCCTGTGTAGCACTGAGTATAGCTGAGGAAGAGTATGTTGCAGCCTATTCAACTAGTTGTGAGGCAGTATGGCTACGGAAGCTACTGTCTGAGTTATTTGATCTCCCGTTGGATGCTACTAGTATCTTTTGTGATAACCAAAGTTGTGTGAAGCTGTCCGAGAACCCAATTTTTCATGACAGGTTGAAACACATAGAGATCAAATATCACTATATCGGGGATATGGTGCAGAGAGGAGATGTGAAGCTCCTGTATGTTGCGATAGACAAGCAGATTGCAGATGTATTGACGAAGCCACTAGCTAGAGTGAAGTTCGAGTACTTCAAAGAGAGGCTTGGTGTTCTTCAGATCGAGGACACTTCGAGGAAGAAGTGATGGACACATTTGCTAAATTCATTCCAAGCATGTTGGAAGGAGGATCCTTCACATGGCTGTGGATGTAAGCAATGGATGATGAGCATTAGGATGATGTTCTAGTTTCTGCTTTCTATGACCAATTGGATCGTTTATATGTATATGTATGTACGCATCATGTTGGATGATGGATATGATCAGTTGGATCGTTTATATGTATGTACGCATCATGTTGGATGCTGGATATGATCGATTGGATCATTTGTATGTATATGCATCATGTTGGATGCTTGGACCATGTATCTGTATATGTATCAGGTGGATACATTGTATGATCAAGTAGATCATGTATATAGATATGTATCAGGTATGATCAGGTAGATCATGTATGTTGATGGATACATTGTGTGGATCATGTATCTATGTATCAGGTGGATACACTATGTATGATGATATGTATCAGGTAGATACTTGGTGTGCATCAAATGGATGCATTGTATGATCAGGATGATCGTGGATAACGAGCTTCTCTAGATGACATGCAGCAAGATGTTGCAGTGATGATGATCAGGGTGATCATGTGTACATCAGGATGATGTATGATGAGTATCAGATGATACTCTGTGGCCATGGAATAGGTTGTGCAGGTAAGCATGTAATTTGTGCCCTGGGAGATTTGCAGATGGTCTTTCGAGGTTTCGCCTATGGCATGTAATTCATACCTTGGGACATCTGGCAAATGCTCTTTCGAGGTTTTGCTTGGGAGGACATATAATTTGTGCCCTGGGAGATCTGCAGATAGTCTTTTGAGGTTTTTCCTATGGCATGTAATTTGTGCCCTGGGATATCTGGTAGATGATCTTTCGAGGTTTTGTCCTATGGCATGTAATTTTCTCCTGGGAGATCTGGACAGGATGAAAAAGGCCTTAGATGCTTCAGCCAGGTTTTGCCATGACCACATGTAATTTGCTCCTGGGAGATCTGGATAGGATGAAAAAGGCCTCATATGCTTCAGCCAGGTTTTGTGGTGGACCATATGTAATGTGCTCCTGGGAGATCCGACAGGTAGAGCCGTGTGCTCGTAACAGCCTGGGATGCTTCAGCCAGGTTTTGTGGTGAGATCACATGTAATGTGCTCCTGGGAGATCCAACAGGTAGAGCCGTGTGCTCGTAACAGCCTAGGATGCTTCAGCCAGGTTTTGTGATGGGTCACATGTAATGTGCTCCTGGGAGATCCTACAGGTAGAGCAGTGTGCTCGTAATAGCTTGGGATGCTGCAGCCAGGTTTTGTGACGCACGTAATAAGTCCTGAGAATTCCACAGTATGGCTAGTGATGATGAAGACTTGCAGGTGGTGGGCCTACATCCAATATGAAAAAGGACTGGCTCTGTAGAACTTCCTATGATGAGTAGAGTCAGAGATTGGTTGAGATAGCAGCAGCAGTGACAATGATGATGACGATGCATTGATGATGGTGATCGCGAGAAGAAGACTTGTCTAGCAGAACTGTGTCGAGAAATACCTTCCTAGTTAAGAGGGAGTGTTGATGTATATGTAACTTCAAAATATATTTCATCTGTGTATTTTATATATATTTATTGTACCCTTATAAGAGATGTGTCATTCCTCTATAAGGAAGTGTTGTCATGTGGATTGTCAAGTGTCGCAAGTGTGTGTATTTGCCGATGGGTTATTAGACCACCATGTGGGGTTGGCCCTGAATTATATATATTATAATGTGGATGTACCTAGCTAGACAAGTCGGCCCCATAAGGTCACTGAGCAAAAAGGTTAGTATAAATAGAGATCGGAGATCTCTATTTTACTCACTCAGAAAAGTAACTCACTCTCACTCAGAAAGTGGCGCACTATTGAGGAGGAGGATCATCTGCTTCTAGGAGACTATCTCAGTGTTATTTGGTTGTACTTTGGTTGATCCATTGCTCTCTCTATCTCTGAGGAAGTTGTGGGGTTTTTCACCTTAGGGTTTTCCCCACGGAAACTCTATGTCTCTTGTCTCTTGTGCTTTTGATTCTTGTGATGCTTGTCATATTGTGATTGTCATGCATTGATATACTGTATATGTTATTCTCTCAGCAAAGATCCTAGAGTATTATGAATTAATGCTCAAAATTTAACACCATGAGGGTTTCCCAAGGTAAAATATTTGTCTATCTTGTGATTATGTTTCTTTCAGTGATCTTGCTAGTCAAATTAGTTTAAACTTAACATGCACTCCAACAATTAGGAGTGTTGTCCAACTCATACCATCAGGTAAGAGAATTCCTGGATCCCATTTTCTTGTATACATTCTTCCAAACACCATGAGTACAAAATATATATCAAAGTACGTTACAAAAAATGAAAATGTACATCAAGGATATGCTTCATCAAAGAATCATGAAAGTGCTTATACCTCCAAGTAGGTAGACCACCATTTTCCAGGTGCATACAAGCATCAAGTGAACAATCAAAGCTACTCCAATGACATAGGTGAGTATCCCATGTCCTATAATGCTGCTGCAAAAATATGTAAGATGCATCAAAACAATAAGCTTTGTATTCTTTCATCCAAGTAGTTAATGAAGTTTCTCCAACATCAATTGAACTAAGCAAGGAGTAAGGAAAATCATGAGTCTTCAAGTGACTCAAGTGAACATCGTAAGTGCATCCATGAAGATATGTATCATCATAAGGTAAAAAAATATGCTACTGCAAGTGCAAATAATGAGGTGCTCTATTCATGTCATCATCAAAAGGAGAGGTATGAGTTTCATACCCCTCATGTGGCACCATTAGAAAAAAACCTTTCACCCAATTTTCATCCCCAATTGATGTGGCTAAAAAAGGAGTAGGGGGTGAGGAATTATGAACCAACCTTAAATATTTACAACTCTTAACCATCGAAATATTTAATTCATCTTCTCCATAATTGGCTGGTCCAACTATTGTGAGATCATGTGCCTCCTACAAGGATTTGCAACTCTTTCCATGAGGCAACTCATAATCCCTCTAAACAAAGAAAAGTGCTTTTCCTTATTCTTGTTTGAGTGTAGCATCTTCAAGCACCTGCATATCAATATGTACCTCATGTTCCACCATTACATGAGGTTCATCCTTTGTGACATAAATTCTTTCATCCATTGTTGTAAAATCTATGTCACAATAGGATCTAGCTACCATGGTTTCCTCATAGCTGAAATATTAAATGCATTAAGCAAGAGACAAGTGCAAAACTATTTTAGAATGAGCAACTGATCAAAACTCAACACAAAAGATCAAAATTCTAGAAATGCACAAATGATCAAATATGAGATATTATTAACTATCCAATATTACAATGAGTTTGTATCATCCTTACATAGAAATAGTAAGGAAAAATATCCACTTGGAGTGTCCACACTTAACTAGCTTATATTTAGCATCAATCCCCCCTAGGTTTGACCAAATGGATCCAAAATATCCCAAACAAGTTCAAAATGTGTATGTGAACGCTGGATGAGCATGGGAGACCAAAACTGGGTTCACACATGTGGAGAAGGTGGTTGGTAGAAGTTGGTTAGGATTAGTCATGCCAAAAATGGCCTAGGGAGTGGCAAATGTACACATACAATGCATGAGCGCACTTGGTCAAGGAAGCTCCTTAAAACAGGGAAAGAGGGAGCCTTAGGCATGCTAGGGCAATAAATGCTTGGATAAGCATGCCTAACAGCTAGTTTGACCACCTCTTGGCCCATACTTTGGCTCATACACTGTGAACTTGTTCACACTTATCCAAATAAGTCCAAACCACTTCATAATAACCAGTTTCACACCTAGGGATGTATTATTAACCAGTTTAGCACCTAATAATCATTAATTAATTAATGATTAAGGTACTAAGGTATAATATTTCTCTAACACCCCCTCATAAGCTATACTTAGTAGAATATAAAAATAAGGCCTTGGCACCTAAGGCTTAAGTCAACTTTTACAACAGAAATTTATTTGTCCATGTAAAATGAGGAAAGAGGCAAAACCACATGGGGAAAATCCTCCCTCAAGAATGGACATGAAACAGAAATGAACAAAATGTATTCAACAGGTCTTGTTCTTCACTTGAATGAGTTGAATGAACAACTTCTTGGTGAAAGACTTGGTGAAGATGTTGTGGATGCCATGATCATGCACCAATGCATCAATGTTGTGTAGACAAAAAAACATGTTGGGAGGCTCCTTGAAACTCATCATTTGATGATGGAAGAGCATCATAAGAATGAGTTTTGCTGCATACATACTCTAATCTGAATATATAATCAATAATGGAAAATATATCTCTGCAAAATCATTCCCAAAGAACATCAAAAGACTCAACAAAATCAGCTTCTTGAGCAATTGCCATATGGTGAATCAAACCATGTATCTTTCTTCCAAACTGATGTAGCACCTTCCCAAGTTTGCAATAGAGCTCATGAGGCTCTGAAATATCAGAATAGAATTCATATGGAGCATCAACAAACATAGGTATAGTGTCTCCATGAGCGAGTGGCTTTTCAGTAAGAAGAGAGTGTGCAACTGGATCACACTGACAGTTGAGCGAACTTGAAAGGTCTGGAGACTTGATTTTTGAACCATAGGTGGTAAGATCAGGTCCAGACATGTGGAAAAATAGTCCCATGATATCCAATGACATGGATTTCCATCCAAGGAATGATATGCCAAACATAAAACCAACATAGATAAGTGACACAATTTTGGAAACAATAAAATTGTGATATTTTCCAAGTGGAGAACTTGGGAGTTGTGTGGTCTTTTGGGAATCTAATGGTTGGGAAAATGGTTTGATGGCTGTCATAACCTATATATCATCCTTCATATTACCTTTCATATCAGATTATTAAGGATCTGATTGAAGTGGGAAAGAGATTTCAGAAGGCATGTCAAAAACTAGTGAAAAATGACTAGTATTGGGAGAAAGCTTTGGTGAACTGGATGGAGATTCTTTCAAGGAAGAGATAGAAATTTATGAATTTGATATATCAGAATGTGAATCAGAAACATAGACATTAGAAAGAGATTTAACTCTAGCATTCAAAGCATACAAATTTTTACTTTTGCAGGTAGCATAGAGGCAATGATCTTGTTCCAAAGAGAGCTTGGCTTCTTCTCTTCTTGCAAAATCTGGAACATGAATGTTATGTTCTTAAAGTAGTTTGGTTAGAATTTCTATCTTCTTTCTGAAATGAGATTTTTCATTATGAGAAACTCTGCAATAGCCACACTTGTGCTTCTCTTTCTTGCTCTTCATCTTCTTGACTTTTGAATCTTCATCACTTGAACTTGAGCTTTCATCACATGACTGCTTCTTCTCCTTCTTCTTCTTCTCTTGTGGTTTCAATTTGAGATTTTGTTTGCCTCTATTTTGCTTCAAATCTCTAGCTACAAGTACTTGATATTTTTGCTTAATGGAACCCATAAAGACCAACTTGTCTTGCTCTTGAGTTAGCATCTCCATGAAATCAGCCAAAGATGGCATCTTCCAATTTCTAACTGTAAGCTTTGTGGAGTGAAATGTAGAAACAAAGACTGAGTACTCAGGACCCAATTTCAAAAGAATGGACAAGATCAACTATTCTTCCTTCTTGTTAATGCCACGCTGTTTAATTTGCAAGACTATGCTCTTGAGCTTGGTGAAGAAATCCTGGATGGATTTGAAATTACATGGGCTAAGTGAGATCAACTCATTCTCAAGTTGATGCCCTCTCATCTCATCAGTCTTCCCAAAAAGAGACTCAATCTTGAGCCAAACTTCATTGGGTGTAGCTAGACTTTCCACATGAAATAGGAGGTCTCTAAAAATACTGAGACAAAGGAGGTTGAATGCCTCATCCATTCTATTTAAAAACTTTGATTTCTCCACAGCAGAGTTTGGTTCAACCTCTATGCCCATTGTGATCCTGAAAAGACCTTTGGATCTCAACAAAATCACCATTTCAGCCTTCCAATTGAATTAGTTGAAAGGAGTGAGCAGATTTGGGTGAGATGGCTCCATCTTCTTCTGCTGCTTGTGCGCTAGGTGACAATGGTGCTCTTAAAAACCTGCAAATGAATTGTCTCAACACTCAGGAGGGATCTACACTAACAATAGCTCCAAGATCTATGATACCATGTAAAATCTATGTCACAGTAGGATCTAGATACCATGGATTCCTCATAGCTGAAAGATTAAATTCATTAAGCAAGAGACAAGTGCAAAACTATTTCAAAATGAACAAATGATCAAAACTCGGCACAAATGATCAAAATTCCAGAAATGCACAAATGATCAAATATGAGATATTATTAACTGTCCAATATTACAATGAGCTTGGATCATCCTTATATAGAAATACTACGTAAAAATATCCACTTGGAGTGTCCACACTTAGCTAGCTTAGATTTAGCCTCAATCCCCCTTAGGTTTCACCAAATGGATCCAAAATATAACAAACAGATTCAAAATGTGTATGTGAACACTGGATGAGCATGGGATACCAAAAATGGGTTCACACATGTGGAGCAGGTTGTTGGTAGAAGTTGGTTAGGCTTAGGCATGCCAAAAATGGCCTAGGGAGTGGCAAATGTCCACATACAATGCATGAGCGCACTTGTTCAAGGAAGCTCCTTAAAACAGGGAAAGAGGGTGCCTTAGGCATATTGGGGAAATAAATGCTTGGAGAAGCATGCCTAATAGCTAGTTTGACCAACTCTTGGCCCATACTTTGGCTCATACACTGTGAACTTGTTCACACTTATCCAGATAAGCCCAAACCACTTCATAATAACTAGTTTCACACCTAGGGATGTATTATTAACCATTTTAGCACCTAATAACAATTAATTAGTTAATTATTAAGGTACTAAGGTATAATATTTCTCTAACAATTTCCTTCTTTTCCTCGAAAGGAGAACCACTGCTCCCTCCTATTTCCAATTTGCTTCCAAATTGACTAGCAAACAATTCGAACCCTTGCATTAGTTGTTTTTTCATGTCTTCAAAGAATGGTTTTAGGAATTTTCTAAACTCCTCATTATCCACTAAGGTTCCCTTCTCATCCTTACTCATGGTTACCAAAGAATGCACTTCTTCTCCTACTTCTTCCCTTTCACCAAAGTACTTCTAGTTTCATTTTTTAAGGGTGGGGGATGATTTATTTGAATTATTGTCCTCATGAATGTCCATCCACATCAGGTGCAAGGACCATGCTCTGATACCACTATAATGTCCCTTTTTTGAATTTTATTAAAATGGTGAATTTTTGAACTTTTCCACTAGTTTGACCTTTGACTAGTCTTGGGTTCTTTACCTCCAAATGCTCCCAAATTGTTACATAAGGTTCATTAATGGTTTTAGTGCATAAATATGAGTTTCATGGATGATTTAAAGACATCAATAAGCTTCTGTAACTCTCATTTAATCTCTGGCCAATGTACGGAGTTTGACTAGCAATTTCTCTTTGACTAGTATTGGTCTCTTGGTCTCCAAATGACTCCAAATGCTTGTATAATGGGTATGAAGGTGATAGGTATTAAGACATATAAAATAGGTTTATGGATGCTTAAAAACCCTTAAAAAAATTATGCAATATTCATTTACAATCTGAACAAAGTAGGGAATATTACTAGTAAATTTGAGCCTCAAATCCCCCAAGGGTAGTGGAAAACGATGGATTCCCAAATGCTGTTAAAACCTTACAAATTTATGAAAAGAGGTATGGTACTAATAAGTGGCTTTAATTTTATCCCCAACATATCCTTAATTGGTTCTTATGGCCTTATTCAACTCCTTAAAATCATATGTTTATATGCAAGATTTCAGATAGGGGGAAATGCTAGTTATTTTCACCATGACTTATGAAATTCAAATTTTAGGTGACAAGGGCTTATGATTTGTTAATGAAACATATTAATAATTTTAATAACACTCCATACATTAAAAAAATCATAGAGAATAACTGATATAAGTTGAAATAGTGTCTCTTCAAACTCCAACAATAAGATCTAGGGGAAATGACATCATTAATGCGTTATTTGGTATTTCTACATAAATCCACTTAGTATTTCGACTTGAGAGTCTCATTAGAAGTAAAAAAAGAGTATATATATCATATTACAAATATATGGGGCCTCAAGAACTATCCCAAATAGTTCATCACCTCAACAAGTGTGCCTCTCCTCAAGGAGCAAGAATATGCCAAGAAATAGAAGAATGGTTGTAGAGGCAAGCTAAAAGAGATGTGACCATGATCTGCCATGTAGCTTCAACCTATAACAAAAGAATCCATTAAATATATAAATGAAAGGTCTGAATGGCCTTTCTAATTACCAACTAGGATGGGAATCTTTCACCCTCTAAATTGGTTCTAAGGCAAGTAGAGTAGCACTCCACTAGCTCTCCTCTCCCAAATGCAAAATGAAAATTCTAAAATGATAAAAAATATACCATCCTTATTTTCTATTGTCTTTTATAAACTTCTAAGGTCCTCCATGGGTCGAAATCCTCCAAAGAGCTTCATGCAACCTTAGGTTGGGAAGAGATTCCCAAGTATTCCACTTATTCTTCCAATTCTAGCCCTCTCCTTCTCCAAATTCGAATTGGTGTCTCTTTGGCTTCCCTAACTCACTTGAGCACCCTCTTGGAGGCTATTTTTATCCCTAACATGTGATATATGTCAGATGTCATCCTTCAGGTCTAATTTGTGTCATAGGTGTCATAGCATCTTCATCATTGTTGTCATAGAGCTAGGGAATCTAGTCAAAGTGTCCCACTCGCTCCAAAATGCCTCTTCCTCTTCCATGGGAGTTACTCGTCCACTCCAATTCAACCTTAATTGATTCATGCCAAGCATATTGACCTTCCAACTGTTGATGTATATGTAACTTCAGAATGTATTTCATCTGTGTATTTTATATATATTTATTGTACCCTTATAAGAGATGTGTCATTCCTCTATAAGGAAGTGTCGTCATGTGGATTGACAAGTGTCGCAAGTGTGTGTACTTGCCGATGGGTTATTAGACCACCATGTGTGGGGTCGGCCCTGAAATATATATTATAATGTGGATGTACCTAGCAAGACAAGTCGGCCCCATAAGGTCACTGGGCAAACAGGTTAGTATAAATAGAGATCAAGTGATCTCTATTTAGATCACTCAGAAAAGCATCTCACTCTCACTCAGAAAGTGGCGCACTAGTGAGGAGGAGGATAATCTGCTACTAGGAGACTATCTCAGTGTATTTTGGTTGTACTTTGGTTGAGCCATTGCTCTCTCTATCTCTGAGGAAGTTGTGGGGTTTTTCACCTTAGGGTTTTCCCCACGGAAACTATGTGTCTCTTGTCTCTCATGCTTTTGATTCTTGTCATGCTTATCATGCTTATTGTGATTGTCATGCATTGATATACTGTATATGTTATTCTCTCAGTAAAGATCCTAGAGTATTGTGAATTAATGCTCAAAATTTAACATGGTATCAGAGCTAACCTAAGAAGAAGACATTTTGCAGTGGTGGAAACTTGAATTTCTTATTTATTGGGTTTCTCTCCACATATTTTGGAAAAGCAGTATAGTAGATTGACTCTACTCATCACGATGCATCTATCTATCCAATCAGAATTCAATTCCGAGCATTTTCAGATTTGGCCCTAAAAATTAGGGGTTCCACAAAAATAGGAATTTCTGAAATCTGAAGACATAGCTGGAAGCTCCTTGCAAAAATCAAAGTTTAGAGCTTTGGATCGAGATTTTTGGCTAGGTAGATCTCCGGGAAACTCAAACCCTAATTCAGGGCTCTCCCTAGTGAACTCGGGAAGACAAAAAGGAAAATCTAAAGGGTAAAGCTTTTCTGATCTCAAATTCTGAATACACCAGGCTGATCAGCTCATCAAGGCGCATCTTTCTATCCTTTCAAAAAATTGAAATTCACATTTTGAATTTTTAGGGTTTTTCCGACAAACCCTAATCCGGGACTAGATCCAGTTTTCAGCATTTCAAGTGGTAAGATCTAAATCTTTTCTATTTCCATTTGAAGTACTCTTTAAGATGTCTTACCACACCAAGCTTGAGGATAAGCTTGAAGGAGCTGATAACTTCCAAGCTTGGAAGTATAGGATTGGGTTAATCCTGGAAGAGAATGAGTTGGACTCATATGTGAAAGAAGACATCCCTATCCCAGAGGATGAAGAGGCCAAGGTATTGCATAAGAATAACTTGGTCAAGGTAAAGAGAATCATTGTTGATTCCATTAAAGATCATCTCATACCCCATGTGTCCTCTCTAAAGACACCCAAGGAGATGTTTGACTCTTTGACCAAGCTATTTGAAGGGAAGAACATAAATCGGAAGATGACCCTGCGGAACCAATTGAAAGGAGTAAAGTTTCAGAATGGAGAAACCATTCAATCTTATTTTTGAAGGGTCTCCCAGATCAAGGAACAACTAGAAGTAGTTGTTGAAATGGTGGAGAATGGTGAAGTGGTGATGACCACTCTAAATGGCCTACCCAGGTCATGGGATTCCTTCATTCAAGGAATTTGTGTAAGGAAGAAGTTGATCTCCTTCAACAGTTTGTGAGAAGAATGCTCTCAAGAAGAAGCTAGGCTTGTGGCCCGAGAAGAAAAGATGGGAAATGAAGATCAAGCTCTCACAGCACATGCCAGGAAAGGCAAGTACAAGAAGGAATCATCTCATAACAGAAGATCCTCTCACCACCATTATCATAAAGATAAGAAAGATCTCAGATGCTTCAATTGCAATGAGAAGGGAAACTTTGCTTCAGATTGTCCCAAGAAGAAGAAAAACAACAAAAACAACTTCAATAAGAAGAAGAAGAATAACAAAAGAAGATATCATGCTCATGCTGCCGAAGATGATGAACCCCCAAAGAAGAAGGCTAGGGCAGAAAGTAATAGTGATGATGACTCATCAAGTGAAGAAGAATATGTTCTAATTTCTACTCTCACAAGTACTATCTCCCATGGTTGTAATGATTGGTTGATTGACAGTGGGGCTTCCAAACACATGACTGGGTTTAAGGAATCTTTTGTGAATCTATCTGAACATGAATCACCCCATAAGGTAAAACTTGGCGATGATTATCAATACCCAATCAAAGGAAGTGGTAAAGCCTCCTACAACCGAGATTCTAGAAAATCTTTGAAGATGAAAGAAGTCCTTTATGTACCTGGACTCAAGAAGAACTTACTCTCCATCTCTGCATTGGATGCGAAAGGTATGAGGGTTGCATTTGTAGATGGCCAAGTCCTAATGTGGCCAAAGGATAAAAAAATCGATGATGCAGTAGTGATTGGAGAGCAAGAGGGAGGTTTGTACAAATTGAAGGGATAACCTGAACTTGCCATGGTGACATAAAGACAAAGACTCATCCATAGTCATGGATCACATAGAGGTATGTATAAGTTGTTTTTGCAAAAGTTAACTAATGAGTTATGCAGGTCATTGAAGAAAACAAGAACACATTGCTAGACATAACTAGCAAATATGGTGACCAGGTATGTGTATCTTATATCATAGGATCTATCATATAAGTATGCATGGCATGATTGTCCAGAAGAGTCATAGGTTTGAGTAATTACAGGTTTAGACATGTTATGTTTTTTTATGATATGACTAACCACAAGAGTCTTATATAAACCTTGAATGCTAATGCTTATTAATTTTGTTTGAAATGATCATGACTATACATGCTTGAGATTATTGTGTTTTAATAGTATACTAATGAATGTATGATTTTGTATGAGATCACAAGGATAGCACAATCATGATACTAATAAGCATGCATAGGGACCAAGGTTGAATATGAGTTCAAGAACAGGTAATCCAAGAAGCAAAGATCAAGAGGGAGCACACTCCAGTGGTTTCTGTAAGGGTGCAGATATTCAGAGGGAGTTGTCCATCTCTCTACATTCCACAACAGAAAGGTGTAGAAGGACTCTAGTAGCTCCTGCAAGGAAGCAAAGACTCAGAGGGAGTCCACCCAACAAACAAATAAAGATAAGTATTTTAACTATCATTTCTTGCATATTTGTTTGTTTAAATAAAATTGTTCAATGATGTATATGCTCATGTTCCTAGACTTAGGATATGTATTGTGCATATTAGAATGATTGCATTAATGAACAATATACTACTAATATGCATGTGTTGGGTAAGTGGCCTATGGCATTGTACAACATTCCATTGCTACTTATCTAGAATGAAACCTCTTTGCTGACATGTTGGGAGTACTAGAAACTCTTAACAATGTTCTGGTAGAGACTGGAAGGCATCTAGAAAGTTATGGGACATGGATAAATGTTGTATTGAAGCATTGGCTAAGATAATTGCATGACTGTATGACATATTTCTTTATGTGTAAGAATTTGTCTGAAAATTATGAGATGTTTCTAATCATGCAATTTAACTTGTTTTGTAGGAAAGTCTGTATACCTTTACCTACAAAAGAAGGACTACAACATTTGTTCCAGCAACAAAGATATCTATTGAAGATATTGAATATATTGAAGTTCCCAGGATCTGGGATGAACAAATGGAAGAATGCCATGATCCGTCGATCATGAAGAATGATGTTTGGGATGCAGTACCAAGACCTGAAGTAGAGTCTGTAATGACTTCCATATGGATCTATCAGATCAAGCATGTTGCAGATGGCAGCATAGAGAAATATAAAAGTGATGAAATAGAAGATACACCAGATGGATTTCAAGACAGCTTTCTTGAATGGTGTAGTTAAAGAGGAAGTATATGTGGAGCAGCTACTTGGTTTCGAAACACATGACAGGGAGTCATATATGTACAGATTGAAGAAAGCCTTGTATGGCTTGAAGCAAGCTCCCAGAACTTGGTATGGTAGGATGGACAGTTTCCTATCTAGTTTGGGCTTTACCAAGAGTAAAGTGGAATCCAACCTTTACGACAAGGTTTAGGAAGGGAATCCTATGATTCTACTCCTGTATGTGGATGACTTATTTGTAATAGGAGATGGTAGATTGATTGTAGATACGAAGAGGAAGCTTGTTGCTGAGTTCGATATGAAAGATTTCGGAATGATGCATTATTTCCTAGGTATGGAGGTGTGGCATAGTACAAGTGGGATCTTCCTTGGTCAAGGGAAGTACATAGTAGATATCCTACAGAGATTCAGGATGATGGATTGCAAGGCCATGGACACACCTATGGCATCGCATCTGAAGCTTCTATGTGATGCTTCATCTGAGTCGGTTGATGTCTCTATGTATCGTCAAATGATTGGGTCCTTGATGTACTTGATGAACACGAGACCAGATATTTGCTTTGCAGTGAACACATTGAGTCAGTTCCTAACAGATTCGAGAAGTGTTCATCTGGTTGTTGTAAAGCATGTTCTGAGGTACCTGAAGGGTTATGTTGATTCAGATTGGGCTGGCAGTGTTGCAGATAGGAAGAGCACATATGGGTGCTGCTTCAATATGGGATCAGGTGTGATCTCTTGGTTTAGCAGGAAGCAGTCCTGCGTAGCACTGAGTACAGCTGAGGCAGAGTATGTTGCAGCCTGTTCAGCTAGTTGTGAGGCAGTATGGCTACGGAAGCTACTGTCTAAGTTATTTGATCTCTCGTTGGATGCTACTGGTATCTTCTATGATAACCAAAGTTGTGTGAAGCTGTCCGAGAACCCATTGTTTCATGACAGGTCGAAACACATAGAGATAAAATATCACTATATCAGGGATATGGTGTAGAGAGGAGCTATGAAGCTCCTATATGTTGCGATGGACGAGCAGATTGCAGATGTGCTGACGAAGCCACTAGCCAGGGTGAATTTCGAGTACTTCAGAGAGAGGCTTTGCGTTCTTCAGATCGAGGACACTTCGAGGAAGAAGTGATGGACACATTTGCTAAATCCATTCCAAGCATGTTGGAAGGAGGATCCTTCACATGGCTGTGGATGTAAGCGCTGGATGACGAGCATCAGGATGATGTTTTGGTTCCTGCTTGGATATGATCAGTTGGATCATTTTTATATATGTATGTACGCATCATGTTGGATGCTGGATATGATCAGTTGGATCATTTTTATGTATGTATGTATGCATCATGTTGGATGCTGGATATGATCGGTTGGATCATGTGTATATATTTTGTATAAGCATCATGTTGGATGCTTGGACCATGTATCTGTATATGTATCAGGTGGATACATTGTATGATCAGGTGGATCATGTATGGTGATATGTATCATGTATTTGTATTTGTATCAGGTGGATACACTGTATGATCAGGTGGATCATGTATGATGATATGTATCGGGTAGATACTTGGTATGCATCAGGTAGATGCATTATATGATTAGGATAATCATGGATGATGAGCTTCAGGATGTTGCTCCAGATGACATGCAGCAGGATGTTGCAGTGATGATCAGGTTGATCATGTGTACATCAGGATGATGTATGGTGAGTATTAGGTTGATACCTTGTGGCCGTGGAACAGGTTGTGCAGATAAGCATGCAATTTGTGCCCTGGGAGATTTGCAGATGGTCTTTTGAGGTTTTTCCTATGGCATGTAATTCGTACCCTGGGACATCTGGAAAATGCTCTTTCGAGGTTTTGCTTGGGAGGACATATAATTTGTGCCCTGGGAGATCTGCAGATAGTCTTTCAAGGTTTTGCCTATGGCATGTAATTTGTGCCCTGGGATATCTGGCAGATGCTCTTTCAAGGCTTTGTCCTATGGCATGTAATTTGTGCCCTGGGAGATCCGATAGGTTGAGCCGTGTGCTCGTAATCAGTCCTGGGATGCTCTTTCGAGGTTTTTCCATGACCACATGTACTTTGTGCCCTGGGAGATCTGATAGGTTGAGCCTTGTGCTCGTAATCAGTCCTGGGATGCTCTTTCAAGGTTTTGTGGTGACCACATGTAATTTGTGCCCTGGGAGATCTTATAGGTTGAGCCTTGTGCTCGTAATTAGTCCTGGGATTCTCTTTCGAGGTTTTGTGGTGGGGTCACATGTAATAAGTCCTGGAGATCTAGACAGGATGAGAAAGTCCTCAGATGCTCTTTAGGGTTCTTGCTAGTCAAGAGACTCTTTTAAGGTTTTGTGACGCATGTAATAAGTCCTGAGATTTCCACAGTATGGCCAGTGATGATGAAGACCTATAGGTAGTGGGCCTACATCCAGTATGAAAAAGGACTAGCTCTGTAGAACTTCTTATGACGAGTAGAGTCAGAGATTGGTTGAGATAGCAGCAGCAGTGACGATGATGATGACGATGCATCGATGACGATGATCCCGAGAAGAAGACTTGTCTAGCAGATCTGTGTCGAGAAATACCTTCCTAGTTAAGAGGGAGTGTTGATGTATATGTAACTTCAGAATGTATTTCATCTGTGTATTTTATATATATTTATTGTACCCTTATAAGAGATGTGTCATTCCTCTATAAGGAAGTGTCGTCATGTGGATTGACAAGTGTTGCAAGTGTGTGTACTTGCCGATGGGTTATTAGACCACCATGTGTGGGGTCGGCCCTGAAATATATATTATAATGTGGATGTACCTAGCTAGACAAGTCTTGTCTCTCATGCTTTTGATTCTTGTGATGCTTGTCATGTTTATTGTGATTGTCATGCATTGATATACTATATATGTTATTCTCTCAGTAAAGATCCTAGAGTATTGTGAATTAATGCTCAAAATTTAACACCAACTCATCCCAAGAACCTTGGGATTCTTATGGATTCGATTTGACAAGAGGAGGATGCCATGTGGCATAGAAAATCTAGCTTGTGTGGCTCCCACATCCTCCATGTGTCTTCATGATCAATTGTCACTTTGATTTTCCATTGTATTTATTTATTTAGCTCCTTTATTAAATATTTATGCCATTATAATGTTCAAACATCATTTATTATCCCCCTTATTTCAAATCCCAAAGCTTCCACCCCCCAACCTAGGGAACTAGTAATTTTCCTCCATGGGAGTTCATTTGGATGGGTATATTACAACTTTGAATTGGGAATTTCTCTTAATGTGACCCACCTTGTCCATTTGGATCTAATTTGACATTATTACTAACTTGGAATTCATTCTTGAAATTTATTTGACCCTTAGCATCCATTTGACAAACTATCATGAGTATGGCCAAGGGGCTTAGGCTGTTCGGGTACAGAGGGTACTCCCAAAAGACCGAAGACCTAGAGCAACCACTTCACACAAATAGATCATAGATTGATATACTGATGTTTGATGTGGTTAAAACCCCCTAGAGGGAAACAATCGACGTCCCCGACCAAATAGCTTCTATGGAGCATTTTATTATGCAAAAGAAAGAAAGTTACAAATGAGCTTCCCATAATCGGTCAACTAGCCAATCACCCTCCATGCTCTTTAAATAGAGATCATGGCAATCGGGTGTTAAGCCACGGATCAAGGGTAGGTGTGATCTAAGAGAAGTTGAATCGTCGGATCAGTCTATGTCTAGAACATATCATGACCTTCGGATTAAATATTTACAAATACATACTACTGCATACTAAGGAAACAAACTTTACCTAACGGATATATTACACAAGTTGATCTTAACTAACTCCTAAGTGTCTAAATATCCTAACATCCCCCCTTAAGAACAAGTTGGGATAGGATTTAAGGATTTACAAATTACACTATTAGGAGAAGGAAGGAGGCATTAGAGCCTATCCCCCATTAATGACAAATTCCTGAACTCTTAACATAGATCGAAGTTTAGAAAACTTTGCTTTTGTAAGAGACTTGGTGAAGATGTCTGCAACTTGATCATCTGTAGGGAAAAATAGCACTTCAAGAACATGATCATGAACAAGTATTCTGATGAAGTGCATATGTAGCTCAATGTGTTTGTTGCGTTGATGTAGAACTAGATCTTTGGTGAGCTTGATGGCACTTTGGTTATCACACCAAAGTGGAGTAGGTTGCTACTGCTCAAATCCAAAATCTGAAAGGATCTTTCGAAGCCATAAAGTTTTCTGATTGGCATTAATTGCGGCTCGATATTTTGCCTCTGCTGAAGAAAGAGCAAGAGCTTGTTGTTTCTTACAAGCCCAAGTGACAGGTCCAAATCCTAGACTGAAAACATAACCTGCAGTAGACTTTCGATCATCAGGATCGCCGACCCAATTTGAACCAGTGAAACCAACCAACAAAGGTTTCCCCCCTGTACTGTAATGAATCCCAAACTGAATTGTACCTTGAATATATCGAAGTATTCTTTTAGCTACTTTCTAGTGACTTTCATGAGGTTTTTGGATATAACAGGCAACACAACCAATGGAAAATGAAAGGTCCGAACGAGAATGAGTCAAGTATAAGAGACTACCAACAAGCTGACGATACAAGGTGGCATCTACTTCAGGTGAAGTACAAGTGGCAGAAAGTTTGACTCCAGATTGGAAGGGAGAAGGGGCTGGTTTACAATCTTCCATGTGAAAGCGACGAAGAAGGTCACAAGCATACTTAGACTGAGAAAGAAAGATTCCTTCTTTGGTTTGCAGGACTTGGAGACCAAGAAAATAATCCAAATGTCATAAGTTTGACATTTCAAATTTTTTCTTAAGACTGGATTTCACATGGGTTAAAAGCTTAGGGTCACTACCAGTAATAATAAGGTCATCAACATATAGAACAAGTATGATGAGATGGTTTCCTACTTTCTTGGTATAGACATTGGGGTCAGAATGGCATCTAGAAAAACGAGTGTCAAGTAGAAAGCTATCAATTTTGGCATACCATGCTCTAGGAGTTTGCTTAAGGCCATATAAGGATTTCTTAAGGCGATAGACAAGGCTAGAGTCATTCTGAACATATCTAGGAGGTTGTTCCATGTAAATTTCCTCCTATAAATCACCATGTAAGAATGTAGAATTGACATCCATTTGATGGAATTCCCAGTTATGTAAGGCTGCAAGGGAAAGAACAAGGAAGATGGAGTTAATTTTTGCGACAGGAGCAAAGGTTTCATTGTAGTCAATCCCTTCAACATGTGAAAAACCTTTGGCAACTAACCTTGCCTTAAGTCGTTCAACACTTCCATCTGATGCATACTTAGTTCTATAGACCCATTTACATCTGACAAGTTTTCTTCCTTTTGGAAGAGGTACAAGATCCCAAGTATCCTTCACCATTAAGGAACAATATTCTTCATCCATAACGGCAACCCAATCTAGATTTCCTGAAGCTTCTGCAAAATTTTCTAGATCATGGTTCTAGGAAACTTGAGCCAAAAGAGAAGAGGCTCGTTGAAACTGAGAAGGTGTTCGACGTTGATCTCTAGGATCATCGGCAAGATCACCAAATGCTTCACATGTTGAACGGACCGGTTGAGGAAACACCTGTGCTGGTGCAACTGGAGGAACATGAGCAGGCGGATGTGGATTTTCATCCTCACTGTCATCATCAGAAACTGGAGTCAGAAATCTGTTAAAGAAGTTGGAAGTAGAAGAAGGCATAATCTCTGAATCAGGTTCGCAGGCCAAAGATGGCACAACCACTGAGTTAGGCTCGTAGGCCAAGATATTTTCATCAAATTTAACATCTATTCTAATGATTATATCATGAGAATGTGGTTGAAAAATTCTATAACCTTTTACATCTTTAGAATATCCAACATAAATGCACTTTTCACTTTTAGGCTGCAATGCTGTCCATTTTTCATCCGGAATGTGAGCCCATGCTTCACTACCAAACACACAGAAGTTACTTACATCGGGTTTAGTTTTAATCCATGCTTCTTTCAGTGTGATACCTTGTAAAGCTTTAGTGTGGGTGCGATTAACTATGTAATTTGCACAATTTATGGCTTCATCCCAAAATTCAAGACTTAGTTCGTTAGATTGGATCATACAATTAGCCATTTCTTTTAAAGTGCGGTTCTTCCTTTCAGCTACACCATTTTGTTGTGGTGTATATGAAACCATTTGTTGTTGTTGGATTCCTTGTTCAGTGCAGAAACTAGTGAACTTTTTGTTAACATATTCTCCTCCATTGTCGGATCTTAACTTAATAATTTGATGACCATATTGTTTTTCAACAAGGTCCTTGTAGGCCAAGAACATGTTAAATACTTCGCTCTTAATTTTTAGGAAATAAAGCCAAGTGCGTCTGGAGTAATCATCAATGAAAGTTAAGAAATATTTGAAACCAGAAAATGAAGTAGATGGAAGAGGACCACACAAGTCACTATGCACAAGCTCCAAGGGAACTGAGACATGCCAAGAGGCAGGTTTGTCAAAATTGTCCCGATGATGTTTTTTGAGTACACAACCAGAAAAAACATCAACCCTGCAAGATACCATCGGAAGAGTTGTCAACATATTGTCTTTACATAGTTGTTGCAATGAGAGATAATTTAAGTGACCAAATCGCTCATGCAAAAGTTTGCTCAAGTTATCACTATGAGCAATAAAAACTGAAGAAAAAGGTGATGACCCAAAGTTGTTAAATTTGTACAACCTGGTAATATCATCAACAATTCCGGTAGCTAGGACATGTTGAGGATATTTAAAATCCTTGATTACAACTTGGTGAGGTGTAAACGTCACAGTCTTACCTTCACCAGAATGAGTGATTTGATAGACTCATAACAAATTTTAGGAAATTATTGGAACACATAGTACACACTAGTACAAAATGAGAGATAAGTGACCAAAATCCACATCTAAATGACCACTTTTGAGTTGGTGACCAATGGTATCAAATTAGTGGCCATATATCACACGACCAAAAATGTGGTCATATTTAGCTTGGTCATTTATAGCTTATCTTGTGGTCATATATTTGGTCATTAATTTGGTAATATATTTGGTCATTAATGGGCATGTGATAAATAACCGCTAATTTGCTACCAGCGATCGCCAACTCAAAAGTGGTCATTTAAATGCATATTTTGGTCATTTGTTGTGAAGAACCTGCAATAATTAATTAATGCAAATACACGAGATATCAGAAATAACAGAACTTAGAATCACTTTTATATTGATCACGGGCCACTTCGAGGGGGAAACCTCCTTTGAGCAAGCTCAATACAATTAACTTCACGGTGCCTTCAATGACCTCAACACACACTTATATACTAAGTCTATGCCCAATACTATGAGTCGAAACCATGGGACATATAATACTACGGGACGACTTACAAAGCATATGCGTCCAATACTATGGGTCAATACTATGGGCTAATATAAAATACAGATCAACAAATACTATGGGACAACTTACAAAGCATATGTGTCCAACAACAATATACTAACATAGTAAAGAGAAGGGTTGACATAGGTTCCTAACATCCCCTCTCTCTTAGAAAAAGCTTTGTGCTCAAAGCTTTGGTTGGAGAAATTGCTGCAGAATCTGAAGGAGTGGTTCCCCGGTAGAATCCTCGGGTTGCATTTCGGGCCACTGATGCCTTTCAAGTGTCAAGGAGGATTGCTTGGAAGGCTGTAGATGGATAAGAACCCTGTCAGCTATGTGGAAAATGCGCTCAGAATGGTGCTGATCGGCTTGTTGTTTCAAGTGAATTCTGGCCATGTGATGATTGTCCTACAGAATGAGAAGAATCTGATTGCGGTTGCGAAGAACCGAGTCAATTTCCTGAACTAGGGAGCTGCTAAGGGTGTATGGAAGACGAAATGGCGGTGTTTTACCATAGACTGCTTCATATGGTGTCCTTTGAGATGTGGTATTGTACCACCAGAGCGCTGCTAGGAAATCCAGAGAAATAGTTGTCCAAAGCTGTGTAGGGATGGGAAAGGGTTTGACCAATCCCAAAAGGAGTGTCGTTTCACCCTTGTTGACTTGGAAAGTATCATCATCAGCCACCATCTGTTGAATTGCCATTTTTAGTCCCTGCCAAAATAAGTTACGTTGTTCTCGATCATACATTTTGTAGAACTCAGAGTGCCCTGTTGATGAAGAAGCATGGAGTTCATAGAAGAGAGAGCCCTGTTGAACATATTGCAACCAATTTGAAACAAGCAGAGAAAGAGCTGTAAGAGAAACCGGGTCATCAATTGTGCGAGAAGGAGCATCTTCCACCATATTGTCCTTACCCTTCCTGTAAGTGATCACATAGGGATAACCCATGATTTGGATAACCCATTTCAGGTGTGTTGGGGAGGAGACCCATTGTTCCAGAAAATTTTCCAGACTCTGGAGATCAGTCTTGATGCAGAAACAATTCCCTAATAGGTATGGTTTCCACTTCTGTACTGCATGCAAAATAGCCATCATTTCCTGCTGAGAGGTAGATGTGGCTAAATTCTTATCGAAAAGGTCTCTTGAAGGCAGCAAGTGCATTGGTTCAACAAAGATACCTACATATCTATCCAAGGAAGTAGTGGATACTGTTGATGGGTGCATCTGAATGGAATTGAGCTGAGCGATGACACCATGTGAATTCTTCGTAAGGATTTTTTCCAGGCGATGTGAATTGATGATGCAGAGAGACCCTGGTTGTAAGCCCATAAATTTGTGTTGTGCCCCATTAACTTTAAACTGCATCCAAAGTTGAGCAAAATCCCATAAGATGGGGCCAAGTGTGCGTAACCATTGAATGCCCAAAACCACATCACATCCGCCTAAGGACAAGGCAAACATGTCAGAGCGTAGGTTATAATCTTTCATAGAGATACGCACATTGTGACACTTCCCCTTTCAAGGTAAGGTGCCCCCATTAGCAACCATGACTTCAAAGTTGGAGCAAGGATGGACAAAACAATCAGCCTATTTGGCAATCTGAGGGTCAATGAAGTTATGAGTGCTACTAGAATCAATGAGTATGGTAAAAGGGAGGTTCTTGAAGTATCGTCTGACCCGCATTGTTTGTGGGGTGGTGACGCCGGTTACAGCATGGAGAGAGATCTCGGGTGGGTTGTCCTGAGATGGGGTGTCAACAGGCGGGTGTTGAATGTCGACCTGATCATCTACTATATATGTAGATTCTTCACCAAGTTCTAAGGCAGGTGGAGAATCCACATCCAAGAGATAGAGCTTTTGTTGAACACATCTATGTCCCCGAGTGAATTTCTCATCACAATTATAGAAAAGCCCTTTTTCTCGGCATGCTTGCATTTCTATTTCAGACAAATGCTTGATAGGAGTTGGTTGAGGAGAAGGCGTGATGGGAGGTCGTTGGGAACCCATATTTATGAAGGGAACAAAGGTGGGTTTGGAGCATTGTTGAGTTGCGATCTTGTCCTCGGCCAGCTTAGCCAACCCTGGGACTTCCGTCATTGTGTTGGGACAAAACATTTTGACCTCTGAGCGGATTTCATCCTTGAGACCACTGATAAAACAACTCCTATAGAATTCATCAGACAATCCTTTTGTGTGATTGGCCAATTTCTCAAATTCTGTCTGATACTCTCTCACTGTGCCAATTTGGTGAAGTTTAGTGAGTGCTCCTATGAAATCATCAAAAGCACTAGGACCAAATCGTGGCAAAATGAGTTGGCAAAAATCTTTCCAGTTTGGCTCAGGATGAGCTTTGATGTACCAACAGTACCATTGAAGGGCTTCCTATTCCAAATGAAAGGATGCAAGTGGAACTTTCTGGGCATCAGAAGTATTATGCAGACTGAAATATTGTTCTGCTTGATATATCCATCCAGTTGAATCAGTACCATTGAAACGAGGAAAATCAAGCTTCGACCCACGAAAATTGCTGGAAGAAGAGAACCCGATGGCTGCAAAAGATTCTGGCTATCTGGTATTATTCATGGCTGAATGCTGAAGAGGGAGGCTGAGAAATTTTTCATCCAGATCTTGGAGTTTGGTTTGGATGGCTAGAAGTGCTTTCTCCATGGTGTGTGCTCCTGCACGGGTGACAACCATAACCATTTTTTTTTTTTTTGACAGCAATAGCGGCGTGGAAGGGATTCACAATAGATGGATCTGCAACGGCACGGAAGGGATCGAAAATGGCTGGATCTAAAACGATGACTGGATCTGGAACGACTTTCAGAATAGATCTGAAACGGCTGGATCTGGAGTGGAAGTGATCGGCAACAGTTCAACTGAAAATAGATATGGACCTCAGGTATGTATGGCTTCCTAACAGTTCAGGTGTTTCACTCGGCCACCAATGCTGTCTAACGGCTTTCGTATTGGGGCAGTACCCCTCACTCGACGGCTCAGGTAAAACTGATAACCGCTTTGCCACAAACGACAGCTCTTGGTTTACCTCATGGGTGGGAACTAGTCAATTAGGTAGGGGTCGTTTCCCTTTTCACTGGCAGGTCCTCTCAATGGGCCAGCTACTTTGGGGTTCCTATGGTATTCCTCACAATGAGTTTTAGGGCTCATGCCCAAGTACTTCCCACAGTTAAGCGGATAGGGATTATTCCCAAATCCGAAGCTGCAACAGATGCGAAAAAAAAAAATTGGTAGAAATTCCACCCAACGAGCCCAAGAAAGTGCTCTGATACCAGATGTGAAGAACCTGCAATAATTAATTAATGCAAATACACGAGATATCAGAAATAAAAGAACTCAGAATCACTTTTATATTGATCACGGGCCACTTCGAGGGGGCAACCTCCTTTGAGCAATCTCAATACAATTAACTTCACGGTGCCTTCAATGACCTCAACACACACTTATATACTAAGTCTATGCCCAATACTATGAGTCAAAAACATGGGACATATAATACTATGGGACGACTTACAAAGCATATGCGTCCAATACTATGGGTCAATACTATGGGCTAATATAAACTACGGATCAACAAATACTACGGGACGACTTACAAAGCATATGCATCCAACAACAATATACTAACATAGTAAAGAGAAGGGTTGACATAGGTTCCTAACATTTGTTTGGTCACTTATCGCTCATGTTTTAATGGTGATCGTTTGTATGCAAATTTTGGTGATTTTTTTAGTCATTTATCTCTCTTTAGTGGTTTTAGAATATAAATAGGACACGGTGGAATCGAACCACCAACCTCCTGCCTATAAGGCAGGTGCTCTACCATTGAGCTAGAACCCTTAAATAGAACACAAGAGCTTGAAAGATGAGCATTTGTTTGCGTGTTGTGGACAGCTTCTTGCACCTGTATCATGTACCATGAAAAATACATCATGTTAGTTTAAAAGATAATAAAATTAATTATAATGAAAACACCACATTACTTTCCCAATATCTATCACACCTTTCATATTGTGTTTGGTAGCAAAGAATAAAAAATTCATTGTTTGTCAATTCTTATATCCATATACTGACTTTCCGAGAGCCATCGACATTTACAACAGGCTAAAAAATCCCTACTAAACAAATGTGAGATCCTTCAATAGGAAAATATTTTGAGAATTTTCATTGGGCGCATCCAAAAAAATGACTAATAAAACATGTATGCAGGTATCAATGTAGAACAAATATTTGTCATTTTGGAGAATTAGAGAAACAGAAAAGGGAGGTGAGTCTGTGGCTCTACAATTTCCACCACTGTAAGAGTTAATAGTGAAGATATGTAGCAGTGCCTAAGGAGGTACGGTAGTGCAAGCATGAGCAGCAATATCAACAATGTTGTGAAGCCAAAAGGAGCATGCCTATGGGGCATCCTCAATGCCCTTCAGGGACTCTCAAAGAGAGGAGTTAGAGGTGAGGGGGGGAGAAATCCTTCTTCCAGTGTTTGCAGTAAAACAAGAAACGCTGGGGAAGGGGTGTCTTGTTTGAATGTAGGCTCTGTTATGTGATTTAAACACTTTCTTGAGCTCATGATGCAATTAAAGCATACCAAACACTATGTGAAGATAATAAGTAGCCTAAAACTTATTGGCAAATTATTTGGCATTTTTCTAAAATAAAATAATAATAAACAAAGTCTGAAACCTGAGCTAAAGTAACTAAAGGCTGCAGATAAAAGGCGAGATCTCTGTTTCCTTGTGAGAGGTTTTGTATAGTTATTTCACTAGAGCAATTTTCAACAATGAACTACACTTCATGCCTGAAATTGGGTTATATTTAAGATATTGGTCCCGCAACCATAATAATATTTAACTACGCTATAAATCAAATTGCCTTTCCCTCAGATAAGATATTCAATACCATACTTAGAACAGTAAGGAATATGTTGGGATCTTCTTTCAAGATGGCAGAGACCATAGTGGAAAAGAAAAATATAGCAACATATGCCAAAAAAGGTGAGGTGACTTGAATACACAAATCTTATGTATATTGCATTTTAACCACTCTCTTGTAATATGTGGGCTGGTGTGGCTTATATAGAAAGCGCAATACAGAAGATGAAAAATAGTGACCACTCAATCAAATTATCTAGAAGGGATCATATATACAGACTTAACTCCACCCCGATGACCCTCATTTAGTTGTACCATAATGACATGATTCCATTAGGTTACCATCATACTCACAATAATAATAAGAATAGAGTCAATAGACTTGCTTCTAGCAATCACAATTTATATCATGGGCTAGGAAAAATTGAAGAAGTAAAAGACGTATCTGAAATCAAAAATCAAATTCTTCCCTGTATAGAACAAATAGTTTACAATATTTGTAATCTTAACTTGGGTGGTTTCTTGCAAGGTATCGATAGCAACTGCCTAATATCTCTCTCTTCAAGCCACAAGACTTTGAAACAAAATTGTTGATGAATTATAGAAATTTTGTATTCCATATACTTGTGTGTGTGGAGAGGTTATGTTTATATCCAATGGAAAAAATGACTCTAAATGATGGAATAAAGAGAGACTATATAACTTGGATTGTGATAAAGCACTTAATACATTCTTTGAAATCATCTAGATAAAATCACTCCAAACATGTAAGTTCAAAGAATAAAATAAGAATCATACGAAAAGTTAAACAAAAATGTTGTCTGTGTAGCTTGGAAAAGGAAGACAGGGCCTTGAATCTCTTCATTATGGTTGCCTGTCATATTGTTCTGCATAAAGGATAAACCATAGAATGGTATCAGATCTTTCAGATTAAACAAAAACATTTTTTTTTTATCAAGAAAGCACACTTTCCAATCAAATAATTTGATCCTTACCATTTCAAGCTTATGTGGAAACACCCACAAAGCTCAATGACATCTATAGCACAGATCATGAACTAAACTAATAAAATTTGTAGTACTTATGCACCAAGACAAGAAGGAGATAAAGATAAGTTCAAATGAGGTATTTCATAAAACTATGGATGTAACAAAAAATTGAGATGCAGATATCATTACCAAGCAGACTAGCTACAAAGATATCTATTCCACACACATAATACTTGCCTAAATAATTATATAGCTTGATTGATACATAGATAGATAGTTAACAAAGAATGATCATACTTACCAATATAGTCCATAGGATGAGTATCTAACAACCACAAAAGTCTCTGATGTGGTATAAATTCTAGAGGTGATCTCGATGTTGACTGCAGACCAAAGGGAATCAGCCTACTCAAAGCCTCAGCCATGTTCAAAGTAACCTGATGTTATTAAATGACAATTTAGAAGTTTCACCAGACAAGATAAAATAGAAAAAAAATGAGGTTGGTCGATTCAGCAATTAAGAATATGAACCCATGAACTGGCAATTTCCTCACCTAGCAGAAGTCACTGACAAATTAAACTAACTGAAATACAAAATATTAGTAACAATAGGCAAAAAATCCAAAAATATCATTTCTTCTTCGATGGTCCCAAATATTTGTACAGTTTAAAAATATCAAGTAATGGCTTTTTCTGTACAATTATTTTTATCTGCAAGAAACAAGAATTACAGAGTTCTTTGTAGCCATGTTAAGTTACAGACAGCTCACCTGATGCTGATCCTTGGTGTATGGAATAAGTTTTTCTGAGAGTGATTTAAGCAATACCAAGTCCAGACACAAACTCTTATGGTGTGATAATGGGAGAATCTGAACCCAAAAATCAAGAGCTGAAGAGGAACAAAAAATCTTAGGTGGAAAGCAATTATCCAAATGATTTGAAGAACATTTGCAGGAACTTGTCAGCATTACAGATCCCTAGATACTTGGATAAAACATTGACTTAGAGGTAAGTTTATTTCCAAGTAATTTTTTTTCCACCTCAAATCTTTCTGAAAGCATATGCAAAAAGTTAAATATGTCAATAACCCAATATTAATCTTAAAAAAAAGAATTTTTTCCATGACTCTGACTCAAGTTAAAATAATAAGCTTTTTGCCTTGAGAAGGAAGATAAGAAGCTTGCCTTATATATATCTTTGCATTCATTAGCTGCTTTGTGGGACTGATTAGCAGTACCCTCATAATCCAAAGACAAATCCATGGTTACTCCTGGAATTCAAGGTTTAAAAGGATTAATAATATAACTAAATACATGGACAACAAAACTTACATACAATTAATATAAAATAAATAATAAAATCCCTAGTAATAAGCAGCTTGTGAGGTGTTTTTAAGCCAATAGGATATGGTGTTCCTTCAAGAGGTTAAGTCTATTGGCTTTGAATTAAAATTTAAGCACAAGCAATTCCCAGTAAGTAAATTGTATTGAAATAAATTAGTCGGTAATTCAAGCACAGGCAAATTAGCAACTTTCTCATATACAAATATCTAACTAATATATGTAAATAAAGAATCCCATACAATTTCTCTCTAGTTCAAACAAAATGATATCATTGTTCCAAACCTCCAACAAGACATGTATCGGGTAAATAACCACACTTATCTTCAAACTTCACACCATAACTAATTCAAAAGGACATCTAGCAGCCGTAGCACCTCCATTTCAACAGACCAAGAAATGTAACATCTCAATGGTCTAATCCTTCTTGTTATTGTTGCTATTGTTCTCTTTTTTGGGGTCATCTTAGCTTTCACATATTGTACATGGGTGACTAGGAATTATTCAAATCCAGTTCTTCCACCTTCCCAACGTCAAGCATTATGAAAACAATCAGATAGTAGTGACTCAGATTGGGTGCTAAATGTTGCATAATTTCCTTTTCAATCACCTTCTTAATTTGATATTTGAATCGAATCTCTTTATAGAATGCATGCATGCATATCCGAAAGTGTTTTGTAGAAATTTTCAACACAGCTGTAAAAATATGCAAAAACCATTGAGAAGGGAATGCTTTTTAACATAATCATCATAAACAAGAAATATGAGAAAAAAAGGCTATTACAGAGACAGGAATTCATCTCATATATCCTTCATGGACCATAATTGCAAATCGAAAAGAGCTACACTTAAGTTTCCTAAAGCTAAATTGCATTTTGCTCATGTCTAGGTGCCAATAAAGGGATATGACTCAGCCATTTTCTTAATTTCCCGACCTTTCTCAAAACTGGTAAGTGTAAAGGATGTACATAATACTATATAGTATAGACTATTATCTTTAGAAGCAACTATAAATTTTCATGGTTAATTCTAAATATTTTAAAAATTTATTATTTTCTACACACATATTATTGTCATCCACAACCGGCCAACCCCTCATAAATCTGGGGGTGCACTCTAGTCGTCCTGGGGACACATCCCCCAGTACCCGTCATCCCCCAATCCTAAAAACCAGTCCAACATAGCTGAATAGATCCATAAATGTGTGAGTGAAATCCTTAATAAACTGTCAATATAAATTAGTGTGACTAATTCTTGGGTTTAATGTTTGGAAATATCTAGTACCACCCAAACTAAGAGAGGCTTCCCAATATGTGTAGATGGCATCCCTAGCAAACCTGTTGGAAGAGAGTATTGCACCTAATCCTTGGGCTAAATGTGGGAGTGAGATTGCTGCTATATTGTCAGACCCAGACCCAATCAAGCCATTAGGGGAAAACATGTCACTAGTGGGATTGAATACACTAAGGGGATTCGAACTGGGGTAAATCAGATTGGCTAAGTTTTCTTATTAACTGTGTGGATAACTTTTACCAATTTTAATGGAAACATAATATATTCTAAATTTTATGTATACACACAGATGCCCATATTTATAGGCACTATCATGTGAAACATTGGTGTATGGCCACAAACACTCTTATATACACTCAAGTATGTACACACATAGTGTGCACATTGTTAATAACAATCACTCCCTGAGAGACCATTTTAAAAATATGATCTTTATTTAATATTTATTCTCAGAAAATGTTTTAATGCGGGAGGAGCTCTACATCAAGAGATGGTTAGAAAGTTGAAAACTTGAAACTCATAATTTTTTTTTTTTACCTAAAATTTATGGGTTTTGCAATGATGTTAACAAATGCTATCAGAGAAATTATTTTCCATGGGTATGATACACTGTACAGTACACACGCACTCATAAGAGTGTATACTCACCCCCTGCTCCCAATGGCCAACATTTTTTATCATACCTGTTAGTAAATAAGCAATTTTAGAGTAATGTTAAATAGTTGTTAAATATTAAAGTAAAGTAATTATGTTGTTGATATGATGGACTCTGGCCTATTTGTATCTCACCCCCTTCTCCCAATGGCCAACATTTTTTATCATACCTATTCGTAAATAAGCAATTTTAGAGTAATGTTAAATAATTGTTAAATATTAAAGTAGGGTAATTATGTTGTTGCTATGATGGCCTCTGGCCTATCTGTATCTCTAGAGATGTTGATTTACATATAAACCTGTAACTATGGTGATCAGACTTTAGTGCTTTGCTCTTCCTCTTGAAATGTCTGGCACAAATAGGGTAGAGATATTCTATATAGTATGTCTCCAAATGATATACCAAACTAGCTGGTTCAATTCCAAACTAGTCATCTACGGGCCTGCACAATTTTTTAAAAGAAAAATGCAAAATATCCCTCCTCAATTTGTGCAGTCCCACAAAAATTAAAATAATAAATAAATAAGAGCAAAAGGTAGCTTTGTCCATCTTGAACTTTCATCTGGAGGTGGTGGCTGGTACCGAGCGAGGGACCACTAGCTTATAAAGTAATGTAAATAGAATGCTCATGTTCTACACATAGTAAATTGGCTCAGCTACAAGCCTATTTACTGAAAGGTTCTATAAAAACAAAAATAAGAACAATAGAGGATCACCGAGCTTAAAATGTTTTGTTCAAGAAGATGTTGAAATTTAGATAGGAGATAATGTACAGGAGTAAATCGAGGAATTACATAAGATGTCAATTTGAGTTGGACACAATGAGGACAAATACCAATGAGTCTGAAGGTTTTGGAATAGGTTTTTTTGTGTTTTAAAATGAGATATGTCCATGAGAAGTTCACTATGTCCAAGCCAGAGGATGATCTTGTAATTCATGATGAGGATCCAATTCTCAACAGTTGTGATGACTTTGATAATTGATTGTGTTGATCACGTAGTAGCTTGTACCATGCTGCTTTTTGGACTCTAGAGGCCATTTAAGGTCTTGTTTGTGTATTTTTTCAGATATGCATTGCACTTGGTGTCATTTTGATATATTCATCCTTACATGGTATATACTGATATATTAGCAGACTTTGCATATTTGGTCTCTAATGATTTGGATTTACATTGATCTACATGAATATATCATTTTTTTAAATTAAATTTTCATATTTTAGTAATTTTTAGTAAACCAGTTCATAAACCAAATTGTCAATCCATACCGATCCAAGTCTAGTCTAACCCTTAGCTGATTCTGATTCCAATTCGACTTTTGAAATATCATTTGAATGACATCACCATGTAGTTCGATTTTAGCATTGAGCCTTACCAGTGCAAAATAAATAATATTGGTAATAAAATTAAAAATCAAATAATAGTCAGGATTGTATAATATATTTGAAAAACTTAGACTATCAAGGCAGAGTCTGGCCAAGACCAATGGCATATTGACTTCCACAAAACAAGCAAGCTTTTTGTAACTTTTAGCCAAAAGCAATCAACTTCAGAAAGAAAGAAGACCAGTTTCATGATTTCCCCTTCACTGTCAATAGAATAAATCAACTTAAGTTTGCTAACACCTCATGTTGCTATAAAATAGACTCTATTTGAAATTGACTTTTATTGTGAATCCCATGTATTACTGATGCAGGAAACAAAGAGGCATTGACAAATTACTCACACATTTCTCTGCAAAAAAACTTCCTGTGCCCTTCTTTAGTTAGTTTGTAACAGCCTGCAAGGATATCAATTATTAATGTTTCTAACTGTGACATCAAGGCAAGTGGTTTCACTCCTGCCTCCATAAGTTCTCTTAAACACTTGACCGTCTTTACTGTGTCTGCAGACAGTGCCAGATCAATTAGATCTACCAACTTCTCATCTGGAATCATCCCAACCTGAAAAGGAATACAAAACAGTATTAAAAGTGAAATGTCCACTCAAAACCTAAAATGCATTCCAGTTCTAGTTGAAGGTACAGCTTCAACTCAATTTTCCTTACAATGCAATATTATTTCTCTCCATCCATTTTTCTTTCTCATACCTCTTGCATTTCTCAAACATACTGAAGATTGCACAATTGTTTATTATCAAATTTCAATATTTATTTTCATTTTTTCCAGTGCTATACGGACGATTTTCACATTCATATGAACCAACCAAAGTGCATTGAAAGAATCTTATGCAAATCTTGGTTTTATGCTTATTGTTTCATTTAGGAAAAAAGGAGATGACCAAAAAATAGAACAGACTACAAGTTGAACACACTAGAATATAATCTAGAGCCAGACAAAACATCAAGCATGATCAAGAACCAAAGTTACATCTGTCATCAACATAGATGCAATGACATTGGGTGTAGGTGTGGCATATTTTCAGAACTATAGGATTGAAAGATGCATCAGTGTGTCGGCTAAATGAAAGCACAGAAATATAAACATACACGGTGTGCCAAATTATTCTTAAATCACACAACTAATACAATGCAACCCAGTAGTTGGAACTTGAGTCATATGATAATTAGGATCGATGAAACATATGCATCCTCATGCATAATGGTATAGCATGCCATATTGCATAGTTATAAATTAGCAGGTTATTTAAGATTAGCGTTTTATTCTTTTGGTTGAGAAACAGGGTTTGCAGGCCTTTTCTAAGCTTCACAATTTGCTTTTTAAATATTACATACTAATAGGGCTATCTAGATTCAGGATTCAGTTAGCAGAAATATTTTCATTGGATTCAGGCTGACTATAATTACATGGACTAGGAGCCACTGGCACCTGAACACCAACCAGAGAAACTTGCGTTGGAAGAGTTAATAAATTTTTCAATTCTTTGCAAAACATGACTTGTTAGGTACTTAAAGTAAGTAATAAATTATTTCCAAACACCACTGGTGTTGCTCCAACTCCTTCATAACTGCAGATACCATTTCTGGGCCACCACCTAATGCATCCACATCCAAAGCTCTCTCATTCCCTTTAGTAAGCATATAAGCCAATCCTTGTCCCTTGACCATTTTTGTTGGCCGAATCTCCATATAATACTCTTGAATTCGTGACACCCACTTTACTCTAACACTCAAGCAATCTTGTTGGGCCAAAATATCCTTCACAGCTAGATGCAGAACATATGCTACTATCCTGGAGTAACCCACATCATTCCTGAAATGTTTTATGGATTGAACTAAATCTTATGCCTGTTTATCCATTTAGGTCCTATGTTTTGTGGTCAGAGGAATGGAAATCATAGTAGATGTGGAGACAATTGCTAGGGTTGTAGGGTTACCTATTGGACAAGCTTGGGAGAAAGATAATCGAGTTCCAACTCAAGAAGCTAAGCCCAATCTCACCGGTGAATAACCAGATTTGTACTATGCCAACGTCTCTCCCACTAAGGTAAGTAGGTAGGTAGCGATGTGATTCAAAGGTGGTAATTTTATAGCATGCATGGGCGGAGGGTGGCCATTCCCAATAGTTCCTGTTTTTGAAAACTGTCTATTCTGCTACAGGTGCATTCATACATTTTTTTCAAAGTAACAACTTCATCGAAAACCCTCCAATTCATGGATGGATTTTAAAGTACTAGTAATAATTCCCATCTAGCTCACAGCTAAGCTTCTATTTTAATTTAGCATTGTGAACATGGAAAACCCTCTGATCATGGATGGATTTTAAAGTACTAGTAATAATGCCCATCTAGCTCACAGCTAAGTTTCTATTTCAATTTAGCATTGTGAACGATCCAGATTCTTTCCCTTAATGTTCATAAATTATGTCTGTGTGGATGAACCCGATCTCCTTAATAACAAAGTATTAGTAAACTACATTGAACTTGCCCAAAAAAACTCACAAACAATCAATCAAGATGAGAAAAACAAATATGTAAAATCCTTTAAATTCAAATACATGGAAACATACATAATTATATGGTGTCTCCAAGCCTCTCTTAATAGGAATGCATCTTGTCAATTCTTATTTGTTGATGAGATTTGGAAATGAATTCGTTTGGCTAGAACTTTGGAGAAATCTCTGCCTGCGCAGTCTTCTTGACCCCAAAAATTTCCTCCACCCCAGGGAACCTCAGATAAATCGTTGACTACACAATTTGTAAAATACCAAACCCATGTGAATAACCCGGTGGGTAAAGACCAGGTGCAAAGCCTGTTGGTGCTTCTACTCATGCTCGTTCTATTCATGCTGTTGAACCAACTGAATCAATTGCTTGCTTCTTGGACAGGTGCTTCTTTGACTGGTGGTGCTGGTGCTTCTAGATCTTCAACATCAGACTCTAGATCTGGATCTCATTATTTAAATTCCCAAAATCCAACCCTTGGTGAGATAAATGATCCTAAACTAGGTGGAAGGAATGAAATATCATGGCCTAGTGCTACTAAGCCTAGTTAAAAAAATGAAATACCAAACCCTGATCCAACAAACCCTTGTGCAGGAGCAACGAATGGTTAAAGGGATTAAATACCCTAACCAGGTGGTGCTGGTTTTACGGGTGCAAAGTGTACTCATGCTGCCTGTGGATCTCTATCACGAAATTTAGGTTCTTCTTCCCCATAATAAAGGTAAGAATCTGGCTCTCTATCTTCAGAATCTAGCTCTGGACCTGGAAACTCCGAAACCGATCACCATCAGGGTTGGAATTTGTTTTTTATTTTAACCTTCACATAAAAATATTTCGACATTTAAGTAGATATAGTCCCCATCTCAAGACGTTTTGTTCAAAATTATGCCCTTCATCAATTAAAATATTATTTTTATATAATAATTTTAATTAAAAAACTAATTTTAAATAGTTAAGTTGTTAAAAAATTTAAAACTTCATATTATAAAATAAAAGTATTTAGCTCATCAAATCTTAAAACTAAATACCCATTATAAAAAAAATTTAAAATTAATAAAGTTTAACATTAGGTTTAAGCAGATATAGTCCCATCTCAAGACGTTTTGTTCAAAATTACGCCCTTCATCAATTAAAATATTATTTTTATATAATAATTTTAATTAAAAAACTAATTTTAAATAGTTAAGTTGTTAAAAAATTTAAAACTTCATATTATAAAATAAAAGTACTTATCTCATTAAATCTTAAAACTAAATACCCAGTATCACAAAACTTTAAAATTAATAAAGTATAGCATTCGGGCTAAGAAACATTTTATTTATTAATTTCAATAATTTGGAAGTTTTTGTTTCAATATCAACTAATTTATGATTGATTTCTAAAATATTTCAATAGTAAAATAAATTATAAAATGTAATTTCCAAATCTATTATAATGTTCAATTATAAATGAATTTTATTGTACAACTAAATGGAAGTGAGACAATTTCTTACTTTGTTATCAATTAATTATTATAAAAAATTAATTCCCTTCTTAACAATAATTATTATACAATAGAAATTTCCTCTTTAGAAGAAAATTAATTAGCGGATAATTCCTCTTAATAAATATATTTACAAGTCCACCTAATAAATATAAATCGCTTAAGGGAAATACCAACCAATATCTACTAAATAACACCTTGGATGGAATTGATGTGACATGGGGAAATATATTAAAGAAACAACAACCAAGCAATACTTATTAAAAATACTAAATAAAATTTGATGACGGTCTAAAAATACATTAAACGTTTTAAATACGTTTTGAAAAAGAACTCGCCCATGTTGCTAGATAGTTTCAAAAAATATGTACTTGTATTTGACAGAAAAAATGCTTTGTGACAGGCATTTTTCCCATCAAATTCCAACCCTAATCATGATCATTAGAATATGGCTGTTGTCCTAGAACTAAAACTGCTGCTACTGGCACTGGGTCTCAATCTGGTGAATCTAGCTGAGTGAAGGAAAGTTGCGGGCTTTTACCCTGTGTCTAGGAACTATACCTATGACATTGTGCCTTCCTAACAGGAACCTTCAATAGCTTATCACTGTTGTGGTCTCTTGGATTTTTCAAATATTTTCCATCAGTCTGCACAACCATTAAAGTATCCGAAGCAGCACTAGAATCGAATGCCTCTTTCGAGTAGACTATTTCACAGAGAACCAAGGCCTCTGTTTGGGGATTCAAGCCAGAATCTACATCTCTTTTTGTCTCAGTATTCAGTTCCTAAACAATTGGGGTTGCTTTCCATCACAAACCCCAAAGTTAAATAACTTTTGTGCAATTACCAAGAAACATAATCCATATAAAAACGGGTGGGTGTTAATGTTTTCTTTCAAAACAAATCTTTTGCCCACACAGTTACAATAGGTGTATTCTGATATAATACCTTAGTCACCTTTTTGTTTTGCATAGAGGCTTCTATTTATGCTAATAGTGTACTGAGACCATTAAACAATGAATTCAAAGATTAAAGAAATCCCATAAATACAATGGAACTGAAGATATAAGGGTAGGAATTGTTACCTGAAGCATGATTGTACTGTAGTAGTTGAGCTAGGGTTTCAAACCCATCCCAAAGATTGTTGAAAAAATTGATGGTGAATAAATGATCTGAAGAAAAATCAAGAAGCCTATCACATAGAGATCCTTGCAAACATATGTCGGAGAACTTTGCTTGCACAATTCGTGGAGATCATATGGAGATACTTGCAACCATATGGATAACTTTGCATTGTCTAAGCAATTCGTGGAGATCAAATCTATTGGAGGCCCTATTTTCTTTTATTTTCCCTCTCAATCTATTTTCTAATTCACTGCTCATTCACTTTTCACTTTTTTTGAGTTTCCCTCTATCTGTTACACTTCTTTTGTTTATATTCTTCTTTTTCTTAATTTGTTAAGACTAGTTCAATATATTAATTATATAAATATATATATATATAATAACTATAGAATATATTAATATTATATATGGTGAAAAAATACAGGGAAAAAAGGTTTTTGATAATTTATTTATTTTATATGTGAAAGAAGAAGGGGTTAGCTATGATTATGGGGGTATTTTTATTTTTATTATTATTATTCAAGGAGATGTGAACAAAGGGATTTTTACAAAAAGGGAGGAATTATTTGTTCTTCAAAATGGAGGATATTGGCTATATTTCTTGTAAGGGAGGGACCCAGGGGGACTTTAAATATTTTTGAACTCAGGTGCAAAGAGAACCATGGTGAATGAATGCATATGGAGAATTAATGGAGGTTGTGAAATTGACATTTTTTAGCTAACATGAAACAAAATACATGAACTTTTCAAAACTTTAACAGACTGCCGAGATGGTCAAACGGCGATGGTTTTGTTCAAACAAAATATGAACACAACTAGTACAACAAGGTGAACAGAGTAACACTAACTTTAGGACATGACAATTCCAAAAGGGAAAGACGACAAATATCGACTAAGACTCGACTCAACCACATGTAGAAGAACACATCTATCACATGATAAACTATATGCAAAACATGATGTATTATATAGATATCAACTCACCACAGCTAAGGCACTAATTAGTAGAGAAACCCCTAAATGAGCATCTCAATGATTCTCCTATCATCTAACACAATAAGCATCAGGATGGCCTTAAATAAATGATCCCTAGCTTAGAAGACATGTATTGAAAAATAATCCAAGTTGTGTACTATTAATGTTACAATTTACTAAATTTTAACACTGCAAGTGGATTCTCTAAATCCACCTGCAGTGTTAAAATTTAGTAAATTGTACAAATTCATTATCAAAATTATAATTTTTCTTTGTCGGAATGACAAAATTAAAAATGACCACATAAATGACCAATTTTTATGTGGTCATTTTTAGTTTAGTTATTATCTCGTGACCAAATTGATCATTTATCTTGGTCATTTTTAGTTTAGTTCTTATCCCGTGACCAAATTGGTCATTTAGCTTGGTTATTTTTAGTTAATTCACTTAAAATTTCTCAATTTTTGTTATTTATCCCTTGAAAAAGTTGTGGTGACCAAAATTTTTGGTCGCATTGTCACTTATCTCTCAGTTTGTACTAGTGACATCATTAAAATGACCATTATCTATTGGAACTATTCCAGATCCTACAACACTTAGAGATCTATCATCACCAACAAATATTTGTTTGGTGTTACATTCATGCATAATAGAAAAGATGGCTTGATCCTTAGCCATATGATAAGATTCTCTAGAATCAATGAGCCATTCATTTGAAGTAGAAGAAGAAGATGCAGTATAAGAATAACCAGGAGGACAAACTGCATGTCCATGAGAGATATATTCTGAAGGCGAATCTAGGATGATGTGGTGCTTCTTCATTGCTACTTCCAAGGATTCCATCTTCTTGAAACACTTAGATTCATCATGATTATCTTTCCCGCAATAGTCGCAATGATACTCAGTCTTCTTTCCTTTTGGCTTGGATCCTTTGTCATTTTTTAAAGAAGGAGCTGACTGAGAGGGTTTGGGACCCTTGTTTAACATATTATTGCAAAAAAATTGTTTCTTGGGAGGCTTGGACTTTTCTTTTGGTTGGGACAATAAGGCTTTCCCAGATGTATCTGCATTGCTAATCATTCCAAGATGGATGAGCTTATCTTGCTCTCTAATCAAAAAAACATAAAAGGATTCAAGACTAGGCTCTTGATAGCTAGCTGCATTCAAGGATTCTTTCATGGAGTAAAATGTAGATACAAAAACAGAATATGCAGGTCGAAGTTTTGAAAGAATATGATAAATGCATTGTTTGTCTTCCCTCTTAATCTTGCATTCTTCACATAAAATTTTAAGAGTTTTGTACTTATATAAATAATCTTGAATGCATGAAAAATTACTTGGATTTAAAGAAATCAACTCATTTTCGAGTTGATGACCTCGAATTTTATTGTGTTTACCAAAAACAACTTCCAACTTTTCCCAAGTTGTATCAGGTTCATCAATTCCAGATATGTGGAATCGCAAATCAGTAAAGATTGACATCCCAATCAATCCACGAGCTTCATCACATCTATTTGCCCATTTTATTTTCTTATCATCATCAGTCGGTTTTGTTTCTTTCCCTGAGGTAATTCTGAAAAGTCCCCTACTTCATAGAACATCCTCCATATGATATTTCCATGATAAATAGTTGGAACTAATAAGTAGAATATCACAAGGGGTGGCCATATTATAAATTAATGGCTGTAAAAATAGGAACCAATAGTCTAGATACGAAGAGCTAAAAAAAAAGAGGTTTAAAAAAAAACGGCACTGAAAACTGACTCCATATGATGAAGTTATGCTTGATCAAAGAAAATGTTAAAGATGTCCCCAATAGTGACGTGGTAGATAGAGAGTGACCAACAAAAAAAGGAACCCCCCTCTTCCCAAGATGAACCTTTGAAAATAAATTTACAAGGAATTTTATTTAAGTGAATCACTTTTGTAAAATAAGTGATTTTCACTTTTACAATGATGTTACTTTTAATAGTGCAGCAAAAAAATGAACTTAAGTGACTGACTTTTTTATTTTTAATTTAAGTGAGATGCACTTTTACAATAAAGTAACTTAAAATTAGAAATTTCATGCACCTTTGTTTAAAAGTAACTTAATAAGACTTGAAATCAAGACCTATTAAGGAATAAAACAACTTTGGACCAAGTGAGCTAATATTAAAAGGTATGTAAAAGAAGGGAAGGAGGATGGTTTTTTTTTTTTTTTTTTACACTCTTTTCTCTCTATTTCCATGCTTGCCTCTTTTCCTGCAAATCACACCACAAACAGAAACAAAAAAAAAAATTTCCACACTTTTGGGGTTAGATCTCGTTAGCTTTCCCAGAAAGTCTACATTTTCTCTTTGTTTCTATTCGCCATTGTCGCACAAGGTGCACGACAAAGAGCATATGCAGCCGAGAAAAACCCTTTCCCTTTATGTTTCTGATTCACCGAAATCGTACAAGGTGCACGACAAAGAGCATACGTGGATAAGGAAAGCAAAAATCCGGAACTAAAAGAAATCTAATAATAAAAACTGATAAAATATGAGATTTTTTTTTAAAATAAAAAAAAACGTCATTGTAACATTATACCTTCAGATCTGATGAAATATGCGTTTCTGAAGCAACTAAAAACCGTTTTCGATCAAACAAAAATTATTCCCAAATGGAAATGGTGCTCCGGATACAATGGAACACCTCCCATAGCCCAAAAATGTACAGAAATTCCAGAACGAGAAACCCTTTCAAGTTTCGGCAACACGAGTTCAAGATCTAGAACATAACCAAAAGCTGCTCTTGATAAATGCTTTGATACCATGTTCGGGTTGTTGGTTGTGGAGACAAATATTCTAGTCTCATAGATGATTATTCAGCCGTGTCCATACCCCAGGTTTGGTTATGATCTCGGCCTGACACTATAGGGGGCAGAGCCCCCGAGAAAAAATTTTGGGGCTATTTTTCGCCAGCTGTTTTGCGGGCCCATGGTTTTGGGTATCCCGTGGTATTTTCTCATTGTATTTCCCCTATAAAAGAAAGACATTGTAATACAGCTAGGGAAAGATGTGTTAGGTTTCATGCATTGTAAAGATCTCTAAGATCATGAGAGAGACTATGAGATAGTGAAGAGGAAGCGCAGCGGCTGTGCTGTAGGTTGTATCCCTTCACCTTGGTGGATGGTAATAATAATAAGGACTGGCAATTTTAGTGTGGATGTAGCCCAAGTTGGGGTGAACAACGATATATCTCTGTCTCTCTTGTAATGTGTGTGTGATTATATTTGCATTTCTGTTTATTGCTATTACTTTGCAATCCTGTTTTTCTAACAATTGGTATCAGAGCCAAAGGTCTATTTGGCAGATAAATCCACAGGAAGCTAGAGTTCCTAGGTCGAGTGGGAGCAATGGCGGAAGAAGGAAAGTTTAAGGTCGAGAAGTTTTATGGCCAAAACTTCCAGTTATGGAAGATGCAAATGGAGGACTATCTGTACCAGAAGGATCTATTCCTACCGTTGGGAGGAAGAGCAAAGAATTCGGCGGCCATGAAGGATGAAGAATGGGAGGTTCTTGACAGAAAAGATCTAGGAACAATACAGCTAAGCATGGCTTCGTCGGTGGCTTTCAATATCTCAAAAGAAACGAAAACGGAGGGTTTGATGAGTGCACTGGGTAAGCTGTATGAAAAACTCTCGACCTCCAACAAGGTATTTCTAGTGAAGCGTTTATTCAATATGAAGATGTCTAAAGGTGGATCTATTACTAATCATTTAAATGAGTTTAATATGGTTACAAATCAACTAAGTTCTGTAAGTGTGAACTTTGATGATGAGGTTAGGGCTCTTCTAATACTATGTTCATTGCCAGAAAGCTGGAATAGCTTGGTCATGGCTGTAAGTAACTCCATCTCTGGTTCAAACACCATGAAATTTGATGATGTCATTGGTGTTATTCTTAGCGAGGAAATGCGAAGAAAGAGCACAGATGAGACATCAGGTAATGCGTTGACCATGGAGAGCAGGGGAAGAAAAAAGGAGAGAGGAAAGAGCCAAGGTAATAATGACAAGTCTAAAATGGGCAGATCCAAGTCTAGACTGGGAAAAATAGAGTGCTAGAACTGTGGAAATAAAGGACATCTGATGAAAAACTGCAGATCTCTAAAGAAGAAAGGAGATGCACAGAAGGAAACTACCTAGGAAGCAAATGTAGCAGGTGATGTGTTACAAGATGCTTTGATTCTTGCATTAGATAATACTAGTGATTATTGGGTAGTAGATTCAAGAGCTTCATGTCAGGCTACACCCCATAGGAAATACTTTCATGAGTATGTTCCTGGCGATTTTGGACATGTTTTATTGGGTGATGATGAGTCATGTAAAATTGTTCAAATGGGTAAGGTATGGATAAAAGTTAAGAATGGAATTGACTAGCTGTTGAAAGATGTTAGGCATATTCCTGCTATAAAAAGAAATCTGATCTCAACAGGGAAGCTGGGAGATGGCGGCTGTCTATCTACATTTGGAGAAAAGTGGTGGAAGATCACTAAAGAATCAATGGTGATAGAAAAAGGATACAGGATAGGTACGTTGTATTTATGTCCTCATAATATTGACCAATCTATCTCTTTATCTTCCACAAGAACAGATACAACATTGTGGCATTGTAGGCTTGGCCACATGAGTGAGAAGGGGATGCAGATTCTCCACTCAAGGAAGTTGCTGCCATATTTGAAGCAGGTAAGTTGGGAATTCTGTGAAAATTGTGTTTATGGAAAATAGAAGAGAGTCGGATTTCTTAGGGTTGGGAAACATAAGAAGAATGAAAAGTTAGAGCTAGTGCATACAGATGTATGGGGACCGACTCAGGTACAATCTCTTGGTGGCTTTCATTATTATGTTATATTTATTAATGATGCAACTAGGAAAACTTGGGTTTATTGCATTAGACAAAAATCTGATGTGTTTGCTACTTTTAAGAAGTGGAAAGCTTTGGTTGTGAATGAGACAGGGAAAAGGTTGAAGTGTCTCAGATCTGATAATGGAGGTGAGTACTGTGGCAAGGAGTTTGATAGTTATTGTTCATACCATGGGATTCGTAGAGAGAAGACAATCCTAGGAACACCACAATAAAATGGTGTGTCAGAAAGGATGAACAGAACGATCATGGAGTGTGCAAGGTGTATGAGACTGCATGCAGGGTTGCCCTTGCAGTTTTGGGCGGATGCTGTAAATATTGTTGTTTATTTAATAAACAGATGACCTTCAAGTGCTTTGGATGGTGGTATTCTAGAGGAGGCATGGACAAATAAAAAGGTAAACTACTCATTTCTAAGAACATTTGGTTGTGAAGCATTTGTCCATATTGATAAAGAAAATAGAACAAAGCTTGAAGCTAAATCCAAGAAATGTACCTTTATTGGATATGGAGTTGATGAATTTGGTTATCGCTTATGGGATTATGAAAATAACAAAATCATCAGGAGTAGAGATGTGATATTCAATGAAAAGGTCATGTATATAGATCAGTTGCAGGGAAAGAAACAGGAAAAGGAAACCACAGAGTACACAGTACTTGATGAAATTCAAGAAAATGAAGTTCCAAAGGTGCCAGAAAATCAAGAACAACAACAAGTACCTGAAACTTTTGCAACTACAAGAAGATCTACCAGGTTAAGTAGAATCCCTGAATGATACTCTCCTTCAATGTATTATTTGTTGATGACTGATGTTGGTGAACCAGAATGTTATGAAGAAGCAATACAAGTGGAAACTAGAAAGAAGTGGGAGCAAGGCATGAATGAGGAGATGGACTCATTGGTAGGAAACCAGACTTGAGATCTGGTTCAATTTCCTGCTGGTAAAAGAGCATTGCAGAACAAATGGAATTACAGGTTAAAGGAAGAAGAAGGAAATAAGAAGCGGTACAAGACCAGACTTGTTGTAAAGGGGTTTGCACAAAAGAAAGGTATTGATTTTGATGAAATATTTTCTCCTATTGTTAAGATGACTTCAATTAGGACTGTCTTAAGTCTAGTGGTGGGAGAATATTTGCATCTTGAATAGTTAGATGTAAAAACAGCCTTCCTCCATGGGGATTTGGAGGAAGAGATATATATGCAGCAGCCATAAGGGTATGAGGTCAAAGGGAAGGAGGATTTGGTATGCAGGTTGAAAAAGAGTTTGTATGGCTTGAAGCAAGCTCCAAGGCAATGGTATTTAAAATTTGACAGGTTTATGACAGAATAAGGTTATAGTAGATGTCATTCTAACCACTGTGTTTATTTCAAGAAGCTAGACAATGAAAGATATATTATCTTGTTATTGTATGTGTGTTAACACCAAAAACGTTCTCACTACCTCATCTACCCATTTACATGACTCATTTGTCCATATTTCCTACCATATTTACCTCCAGAACCTTAAAATCCCATTAAAAATCCTCCAAAAGGCCAAAAAACCCCTTTTTCCTCCAAAATAATCCAAAATTCCTCCAAAACAGCAAAAACCCTCTAAAAAGGGAATAAAAAATATACATAAAAAAAAGAGGAAAAAACCCTATACAGCTGACCTAAACCATATGGTTCTCAAAACCATGGGCCAGCACTCCACCACTAAAAACCTATAAATAGGTGATGGAGGCCCCTCATTTCATATCCATAATGAAATACACCCTTCCTCTGCCAAAATCACTCTTGAAACCCTAGCTCATCCTTGAGCTACTTTCACACTTGAGTGCCCCTTTGGCCCATTTCCAACCCTTTCGAGAAAGAGATATGAGCAAAGCTGGAAGCTTGGAAGCAACCCTCCTGGACTACTGCAAGAGCTCCAACAACCTCTACACCTGAGGTAAAATTTTAATACAAAAAAGAAAGATCTTCGCCATATTTCCATGTTTTGTTATGTTTATTAATGCTCATGCTAGTTTAGAATTCATATTATTTTATTACTTTAATTTACTGTTTATTGAACTGCTACTAAGGAGTCCATTCTCCTTAGTAGGTTCTCATTTGCACAAGCTGGGTGAAAACCCTAGCTACAGTTTTTGGCGACTCCCCTTGTGTTCCTTTGAATTTCTGGTTATAGTTTTAAAGTTTTAAACGTTTTTAGTTTTCTATAATATTTTTCTATTTTTTCCCTTCGGTTGTCCCTTTCAGTTGCCGTAAACCACGTTTTTTACCCCCCCTAGTTGCATTCCGACCACATCTTTCAAGCATTTACCTGCGATCCGACCGCGGCTCTCAAACTGTTTCCGGCGACCTACCGGCGATTTCAAGTCTGTTACATGCGATCCGACCGCGACTATTAGCTTGTTTCGTATGGTCCGACAGCGGCTGTTAACTCATTTTCCCGCATCCCGCTTGCGACTTTCAGCCATTTTTCTGCAACCCACCTGCGTCTTTCGGCCATTTTCCCGCGTCTCGCTTGCGGCTTTCAGCCATTTTTCTGCAACCCACCGGCATCTTTAGGCCATTTTTCCACGTCCCGCCTGTAGCTGTTAGCCATTTTTCTGCAACCCGCCGGCATCTTTATGCCATTTTCTCGCGTCCTGCTTGCGGCTTTCAGCCATTTTTCTGCAACCCACCGACGTCTTTAGGCCATTTTCCTGCGTCCCGTTTGCGGATTTCAGCCATTTTCCTGCAACCCGCCTACAACTTTTGACTTGTTTCCAGCTTCCCGACTGCATCTTTTGGCCAAAATCCCGCAACCTATCTGCGACTGTTGAGCTGTTTCCCACGGTCTGACCGCCCAGATTTGCCACAAACTCGCGGTCTATTTTCTGCACTTTTTCCTGTTTTGAACCCAGCGCTTTGCTGCAATATTTTCTGCACTTGCACAGCCATCTGTCCTACCTACAACCATCCTTCCCTATAGCCTTTTCTGCAATATTATTTATGTTCCATTTACAGAATATTTTTTAAATTTCAGCATTTTAATTGAAAAAGAGAAAATTTTGCATTTCAAAGTTTAAATTTAGTATTGTTATTTTTAGTTAGCAAGTTGCCCACCCCATGGCACTTTTTATTTGTGTTCATCATCTCACATGCACACACTCTGTCACCTAATTCAAGTGAGCCTTAAAAAACTACTTAATACAACCAACATTCTAACCCCACTTGGGGAACACATAAGAATTTTTGTAGTTAGGTAGGATCGAGGGGATAGGCATCCAAATAACACCCTCGGTTGCTTACACTTGAGACATAGTTGTTGTCCATTAGGGAACCAAAATCCCCTAGTATTTTTTGGCACGGTCACAACCAGTTTATCAGAGGGCCTCTCCCCTAGGAGGGTTGAAGTCACCAGACTAGTTCCGGAGGCCTGAGTGGAATACCGCAATCCATTCAGTAACCGAACGCTACCTTTCGCAGTTCTCAAGGTATTACCCGTATGGGGATACCGCGGTGATAGAACCAAATGGCAGATTCACCTTTTCTGGATGTGTCATGAACGGGGTATCTTAGTTTCCTTTCTTCTAGGATTGACTACCCGGTGTCCCTCCCGGTGGGGGGATATCTTTAGCCACTTGGCTCTACTATCCATATTGTCTGACTTGGATTTCATCACCTTGCAGAGCATATGTCTAGTTGAGTCAGAATACTATTTAGTTAGGTGTTTGCATGCTCCCTTACCTCCTTTGGGTCTAGCGAGTCCACTATTTTTATTTTTTAAGAAACCTGCTACTTGTTGGTATTCTGACCATTTTTTGTTGATACTCCACTTATTGTAGCACAGCTATTACAGTAAGTGTTTTGAGTTGGTTGTTGGCCTGAGTGCCATATTTTTTGAGCTCTCCTTTTGTACACTCGATTGCATTAGGGTTTTTGAGCTATTTTTCACTCAACACAACCCCCAGATACTTGACACCATCTGTCACCATTGAGTCCCCAAGACATTCTCAGTGCCTCTGGGGTGAGCCCCCACAGCACGGTTCACTTGACACCACCCGTCACAGACATAGATCTTCATCACCTGATACCACTCATCATAGATCTCGAGCCTTGTCACTTAACTCCACTCGTCAGTGGCATAGAACTCCGTCACCCGAGCTAGACACCCCTTATTTTACCTCTAATTCTGAGGCAGAGTCCAAGAACCCCATTTACACTGCACCAACTAGCCCCATGGCTAGCGTGACTTCCACCCCTTTCTTTGTAGGGACCATTGGTGGAGCATCCACCACCACACTAGCTACCACACCTGCTTTGGGTTTGCCCTCGATGGGGCCTACATCTACCATTCCGATCACTGCACCCATTCCACTAGCTGGTATACCCATTCCCACTCCATCAGTGACTCACTCTACCCTTGGCAGTGCAGGACCATCCCATACCACTTTCATTCCTCCACTTGGGGGCAACATCCCGAACCCAGCCCCTCCACTTGGGGGCAACATCCCGAACCCAACCCCTCCACTTGGGGGCATTGGCCCCACCATGGTCCAACCCACTAGTATGTCACATCCTTCTAATAGTTTGCCATTCATGGCTAGCCTCAACCTTCCTAACCTAGCTAGATTGACTAACAATCCCATCAAACACGACCTTGCGTGGCTCCACATGCCCACCAAGCTTCCCTCCAACATCCCTAAGTTTGAGGGTAAGGCAGGTGAGGACCCCCAGAACCATATTATGTCCTTCCATCTATGGTGTTCCTCCAACTCCATAGTGGATGACTCTGTCCGCCTCCGTCTGTTACAGCGCACCCTCATTGGCTCTGTAGTTAAGTGGTACATCGAGCAACCCCATGGGACCCATGCCACCTTTACTTCCCTTGCCTCGACCTTCCTGCAGTTCTTTCAATTACCTGTCCGCTATGGAACGAGAGTTGAGATCCTACTATCTTGCAGACAGAACACGGCTACCCACATCACTGACCACATTCATGAGTGGCGTCGATGCCGCAGCCTCTGCAAAATCAAGTTAGATGACCGTATCTTCTTAGATTGGTTTCTAAAATCCCTCCTTCCTGTCATTGCCAAGGATGTGGCATCTGAACGACCCCAGTCCGAAGAAGAGGCCATCCTTAAAGCCTAGCAATTTGACCTCATATACGCCCAGTCGGGTTATTTGTATTCCATCATACCTGACGCCCCTCACGGCGATTCCTCCCAACACGATGCACTGAGGGCATCCCATGCTGCAGATGGTATCATTGGTCGTATTGCATCGCATCCCCAACCATTTTCCATAGCACATCCTAGCCATGGCCCCAACCTTTCACGGGATACATCACAGTCCGGAGCAACTAATTCGTATGCTCCCATGGCACATCACCACCATTCCCATGGACCCTCATGTCCACCTCAGTGCTTTGGTCATGCGTCCCCCGCTTACGCCCCCCCGACTGCACCTCAGCCATATTACCACCCACAGGCTGCATCAGCTCATGTGTCCTCTCAAGCCCAACATGCTTATTACCCACCACAGGCAGCCCCTGCGGTAAACCCACAACCTCTTCCGCGAACATATTAGCAACCCCCCCAAGGTTCAGCACCTGCACAACCTCCCCCTACTTATCATCCACCGTAGCCTACTCCCGCACCTGCACAACCCTAGAACCCACCTGCTGCCCAAGGGAAAGTATACGCCCAACAGAATCCGCAGCAAAACCAAAACAACCAGTGCCAACAGGGCCAGCAAAACTGTGGCAAAGGCCGTAACCGTGGGAACAACCCCCCTCCAGACCAAGGTGGTCAACCTCCCAATCCCCCAAACAACAATAACGCGGCACCTGCCAACCAGAACCCTGATCGGCCACCCAAGCAAGCCAAAAATCCTAATTTGCGAACAAACCATCCTTGTTCTATTTGCATGGTCTATGGCCACTATACACATGCTTTCCCACATTTGGAGCGAGCTCGGCAACTCTGGATGGATGATGCCCATCGCCAAGGGCACGCGGCTCCTTAGGCGCCACCCAAACACCCACCACCTCAGCATCAACCTTTGGTGCTGCAAAACCCCTTACCAACCCAAGGCATAGTGAACACTCAGCCATTGGCTCCCCCTCAAGGCAACGTGCCAACACAACAACAAATCACTTATGCCGCTCCTGATCAATCCATGTTAAACTCAGGTACCCACCACTTGTTGATGATGTCATCCACTGATGTCAACCTCCAAACCTGTCGGAACCAATATGGCTCCACCCCTGAAGCCCCTCCCATCGAAAAAAACACTAACGCTCATCCCACTGATCAGACGTTACGTATACCTCCAGCTCCACTCGATGGTGCCTCTAAAGCACCTTGCTTCCCACTTCATCGCATCAACAATAACCCCAATGGTCGCGCTGCATCAAATTACAGCATTGTAGATGACTTAGCCCAGTCTTCCGCAGCCATGTCTGTGTTAGAAGTCTTAAAAAACTGTCCTTCACAGCACAAGACTTTGCTCTCCTCCATTTGTTCTATTGACCCTAATGATTCACAACTGATGGCCTTCGATTTGGACCAGTCTGAACCACGCCTGCCTTCCACTTTAGCATTCCAAGTTTCTGTTTTCATTCGGAATCTTGTCATCCATCAGTGCATTATCGATAAAGGTGCCTCTACATGTGTTATGTCCACATTCGTTTGGCAGAAGTTGGGATCCCCTACTCTCCAGCAGTCCACCACTGCGTTGCGATCCTACGACAGCCGTTCGGCTCAACCCCAAGGTCTCTTAGCTAATGTCCCCATCCAGCTGGTTGGTAAAACTGTGCTCATTGACATAGAGGTCATCAATGCCCAACTTGATTATATCCTCTTACTTGGTTGCAGCTACATGTATGCCTTGTGGGCGATTGCCTCATCCATTTTTTGTACCATGATGTTCCCCCATGATGGACGCGTGGTCAAGATTGACCAACTCACCTATTACGATCCAAATTCCCCTACTGCACTCGAAAATGTTCTCCCCATGGTTGAACAACCTGTTGGTGATGCAACTACCTCGTTTGTTTCCTCCGTGGGACCCGGAGTTTACTCAGATCTGCCGATGACCTCAACATTCCAATCCATCCCCCCTCCCATCACCCGCGATCGAAATATCTGACCTATGTACCCTTTCCCACAATACACAAACACCCAACAATCAACCGCCCTTGTTACCCAAACCGCCATTGGTACCTAGTCACATTGGTGTTACACCCACCCACACAATCCCCTTCCTATTCCCTCCCTCGGGAGTAGTAAGCACCCCGGTTATGGCTACTCTTAGCCTCCCCAGGTTAACCTTAGGATTACCTGTGTGGTATATTTTGCCTCCCATTCCCCCGCCGACACCAAATGTCATCCTTCAACCGGTGCAACCCATTGTCACTACTAGTCAACCACCTCCTGGTGTCACTACCCCTTCGTCATCTGTGAATCCCCCTCCTCTTATCAAGCCCACTGGGGGTAGAGGCCCACAACCATACACTGCTGTACCCCCTCCCAAAGCAGTTAAACCTCCCCTGTGTTTCGTGCTCCTCCCAAATGCTCGTTGTGTGATGAGTTAGGCCATTCGACTCTTCAATGTCCACAATTACCTGCATTACAGGAACACATGCAAATGCTTGACGACGATCCCAACATCCCGGTTGTCGAACTCGATCCAACCCCTAAGCCTCGTGATAAATCACTGCGTACCAACCACCCTTGTGCAATATGCAGTATTTACGGCCATTACTCACATCATTGTCCTGATCTCCCAGATTACAGAACAACTCTCTACAAGATGAATAATTTGGACCTTGAGACGGCACCCCCCACAATTGAGGAGATACACCCCCTAGTATCATCCCCATCCGGAGAGATTAACACCATTTATATGATCTCTTCGACTACCACTCCCTTGTCAACCGATTTAACAACTCAAAGTTTCTGCAATGATGAGGAGATTCTAGAGGCTCTCACTGCCCTGGATTATCCCTGGGATGACATGCACCATCGTTCCTATTTCCTCCCAGAAGACTCCTCCTCTACCACAGCTACCAAATTTGCAGTTGAGTCCAAATATTTCCTTCCCACCAAAGTCGATTGGTTTAAGGATCCTATTCCTGCTCCTGATTCCTTTGAGGAAGGTAACATGGCCAACATCTCACCCGTCATCTACATAGATATCTCTGACCCACCTGGTGCTCTTGAAATCATTACCTTAGGATCCTCCTACAGTGAGTATGAGATTGGAGGGTACAAAAAACTTTTCCAAGAGTTCAGCGATGTCTTTGCCTGGTCCTATACAGACGTGCCTGGTCTTTACCCCACTATCATAGAACACCACATTGACACCGCTGAGTTAGGGGGCATAATAGATTACCTCGACCTTGGGATAGGGGGCATGATCAATCATTTTGACCTTACCCCATCACATCTATCTCAACACATCCATGACCCCCTTGTTCAAACCAACACATATGTGATCCATAATCACAAACCCCATGCACATAGCATGGGGGCAGGTCATTAACCCTTCCCACCTTTTCACATGCGTGATCTCAACCATTTTTGAGGTCACATGTCACTTGTATTTATGATTTAATTTGATACACCAAGTATTCTTCCCCCGTGGGTAATCATTTCTCTCCACCACTGCATCCTTCGCTTGGTGGGCTCACCTTTATTTATAACCATTTTTTAACCTAGTTATTTCCTTTGACCATTCCGGAGTCCTTATGACCTCCGTTTTTTGCACCATTTGCACCGCCGGATTCATATTTCTGTGCCCATGATGATGCTTGAGATCATTTCTCGCTCTCACCAGAACCTTTATTGACATCGTGACATGACACCTTGTCGCCTCGGTTTGCGTGCCACATCGGCCGTAGCCCATTTTTTATATACCTTATATCATCGGATTCATTTTTTCGAGCCCATGATGATGCTTGAGATCCTTTCTCGCTCTCACCCCCAGATTTTTTGGGTATTTTTCCAAAACACCCCCTGTCACCTCGGTTTACGTGCCACATCGGCCATTATCCATTTTTGACACTTTTTATATTGCCGGATTCCTTTTTTCGAGCTCATGATGAGGCTTGAGATCATTTCTCGCTCTCACTTGGTACAGTTTCAACATTGTGTCCCGACACCTTGCTGCCTCGGTTTGCGCGCTACATCGGTCGCCATCGGATTGTTCCACATTTTTACATGAGCCATTCACTCCTGTCGTACAGCAATTATTTCGTTATTTTTCCATCATTCATTACCCCGCAAGGAGGCCCACCAGTGTTCCCCCCTACCCTCGTTCTTGTTTATCTTTAATGTTCCTTGATTGAGCACTTCCTCCTTGCCTGACCATTCCTTTTGTTCGGTATAATTTTATCCCTTTTTTAGGCCGGACAAGTCCTTTACGAAAAAGGCACTTAGGGAGTTTCTATTAAGCTCTTTTCTCACTCCTAAAATAATGAAAAGATCGCCGAGCAATCTTGCTTCCTTTCATGCTCGTTAAAGTACCTGAAAGGGCGTCTATCTGGTATAAGTTTAACCCTTTTCTGGACCTGGTAGACTACTTACGAAAAAGGAATACTCTAGTCACACTGGCTAGAAGAGTTCTTCATTGCATCCTTTTATGCTTCTTCGGGCCTTGGAGACTAACACACGAAAAAGCAAGCCCCTGGAGTCTTCTTATCGCTTTCAGACTCTCTAAAATTGAAAGCACCCACGAGCATGAACTGTCCTAGGCTTGTACAAATCCACACGACAGTACCATTCCATTTTTTCAGAGTCTTCTTATCACTTTCAAACTCCTTAAAATTGAAAGCAATCACGAGCATGAACTATCCTGGGATCGTATAAATCCACATGACAGTACCATTTTACACACACTTCTTCTAGTTCCTTAACCCGTGAAGAAGTCCCCCCATGCCTCTTGGCACTATGATTGATCATCTCGACAGCACCCCCAATCAGGTCGCCCTTGTTCAGAGTAGTCTGCAGTCTCCTACCATTTTACACCAGCTTGAGTATCACTCATCCCAGTCACTATCCTTGATCCATTACAGCTATGAACCCTTTCCCATCAGTCAGTTTCATATGCTGCCCGATCATCCTCGCCATCATACTATGAACAAAGGAAGTTTGATTCCACCCACTCTACTTGCCTAGTTATCCCCCATAGTATGTCAGTCCTACCATCAGTACTCTCACACTTCGGTTCTCCACCTCGCGCTCCTATCAAGGAAACATCATTGCCTTGATAGTTGCAGGTCTCCCTCTGTTGACGACAACCCCTCTATTCCAGAGGATAGACCCAGAGGTCCCTGTGCCTTGGACCCATCACCATATGTGGTGAGTTCCTACAGACTATTTTGAGAGGAGTCATCATTGCCTCTCTGCGTGGTTGTTTCTCACATGCTCGACTTTAACACCTTGATCGCATCGTTGAGAATCGCGCAGGGTTTATATCCCTTCAGTTGTTGATCGAAGACCCCGGATTTCCCCCGACTCTAGCACATTGGTGAGTCCCTTGCCCAGTTATATGTTCCCATGGATTTCCGGGTTGCGTTGGTGATTGTATTCGGAATCCATCCAGTTATATGCTTCCTTGAGTAACCAGTTCGGTTCCAGTCCAATATACCATTGAGGATATGACTCCCCATCACTAAGCTCCAACAGCTCATCAGTTCCTCTGGTACCCCACTCAGTAGCACTGTTGTTATTCCAGGTGTATCAGTTCTTCAGCTCAGACATGGTTAGCCCAACAGTATGTCCCAGATTTGTGTCCCCTCTGGACCCTTATGATGTACATAGTGGTTCTCTATGTATCCTACAGGTCCCCCTTTTTCGGGCCTCACTGTTATTTTTTATGTATCTTGATACGAGCATGGGTATGCCTGCCTCATCCATATATTGAGATTATTCCTCATTCATTATTTGCTCTAGCTACAATGTGGATGACATGCTTGTTGTAGGGTCTAACATGAAGGATATAAATGTACTCAAAAGGAAGCTAGCTAATTCATTTGCGATGAAGGATTTGGGTGCTGCAAAGCAAATCCTTGGTATGAGAATAACGAGAGACAGGAAAAATTGCAAGTTGACATTGTCTCAGGGTGAGTACATACAAAAGGTGTTGGAGAGGTTCAGAATGCAGAATGCAAAACCAGTTAGTACACCTTTGGCCAGCCATTTCAGTCTAAGTAAGGAAATGTGTCCCAAGACACAGGAAGAGACAGATTACATGTCCAAGATTCCCTATCAACCTGCAGTTGGCATCTTGATGTATGCCATGGTGTGCACAAGACCAGATATTGCACATGCAGTGGGAGTTGTGAGAAGATATATGAACAATCCAGGTAAAGAATATTGGAGGGTAGTACAGTGGATTCTCAGGTATTTGACAGGTACCACCACTTAGGCATTATGTTTTGGAGTTTTAGACACTATTCTATAGGGATATGTTGATGCAGATATGGCAGGTGATAGGATAGCAGGAGGAGCACCATAGGGTATGTCTTTACTGTAGGTGGAACAACAGTAAGCTGGATTTTGAAACTGCAGAAGGTTGTTGCACTTTCAACAATGGAATCATAGTATTTTGCTATTACAGAGGCTAGTAAAGAGATGATTTGGTTGCAGAGGTTTATGGAGGAAGTGGGTAAGAAGAAGAAGGATAGGAGGTTGTATAGTGATATCCAGAGTGCCATTCATCTTGCAAAGAACTCAACATTCCATTCTAGGACTAAACATATACAGCTCAAGTACCATTTCATACGCTCTGTTCTGGAAGATGAACTGTTGAAGCTGGAAAAGATACATACTAGCCAGAATCCTACAGACATGTTCACAAAGGTAGTGACTAGAGAGAACCTGAGTTCTTGCTCGATTTCAATTGGCTTTCTAGCATGAAGGTGAAGAGGAGAAATTTGCCATGTCCAAGTCCAGCAAGTGCAGCAGCAGTGGAGTTGCTGTGATCAGCCTCCAAGTGGGAGATTGTTGGTTATGGAGCCAGATCTTCCAGTCTCATAGATGATGATTCAGCCATGTCCATACCCCAGGTTTGGTTATGATCCCGGCCCGACGCTTAGGGGGTCCGGGGGGGGTCGAACCCCCCCCTCCCCCGGCTGGGGGGCAAGGGGGCCAACGCCCCTTAAACAGGGGGTTTGGGGGCAGAGTCCCCGACAAGGGGGTTCGGGGGAAACGCCCCTGAGAAACATTTTTGGGGCTATTTTTTGCCAGTTGTTTTGCGGGCCATGGTTTTGGGTATTTCGTGGTATTTTCCCATTGTATTTCCCCTATAAAAGAAAGACATTGTAATACGTCCAGGGCAATATGTATTAGGTTTTATGCATTGTAAAGATCTCTAAGATTAGGAGAGAGACTATGAGACAGTGAAGAGGAAGTGCAGCGGTTGTACTACAGGTTGTATCCCTTCACCTTGTTGGACGGTAATAATAATAAGGACTGGCAATTTTAGTGTGGACGTAGCCCAAGTTGGGGTGAACCACAATATATTTGTGTCTCTCTTGTAATGTGTGTGTGGTTATATTTGCATTTCTGTTTATTGTTATTGGTCTACGATCCTGTTTTTCTAACACAGGTACACATGGAACTCCCAAAAGACCGAACACCTAGAGCAACTACTTCACACAAATAGATCACAGATCGATACACCAATGTTTGATGTGGCTAAAACCCTGTAGAGGGAAATAGTCCACGGCCCCGACCAAATAGCTTCTATGGAGCAGTTTATTATGCAAAAGAAAGAAAGTTACAAATGAGCTTCTCATAATCGATCAACTAGCCAATGACCCTCAATGCTCTTTAAATAGAGATCATGGACCAATCGGGTGTTAAGCCACTGATCAAGGGTAGGTATGATCTAAGAGAAGTTGAACCGTCGGATCACTCTATGTCTAGAACATATCGTGACTGTCAGATTAAATATTTACAAATGCATACTAAGGAAACACACTTTACCTAACGGATATATTACACAAGTTGATCTTAACTAACTCCTAAGTGTCTAAATATCCTAACATAGGCCATTGTGACCCAATGCAAAATTTTGGTACATGACACTTATTCTCTTCTGCTTTATATGCAGGGGACGTTTGGAAAATCGAAACCAAAGAAATGAATGGTACACCAATGACGATGGAATTCTCACTAGAACCGAGTTGCAAAAAATGGTGGAACCACTCCTTGGTATTTTGCTTTCACTCCTTTCCTTCGTTGTTTGTATATGGTATTTGGTGGGCAAGAAATTCTGCCATCTTTCAAAATCAGAAAATTTCAGTTCAGGTAACTACTATAATCATTTTGCAGTGGTCAAAGGAATATAAATCCACTAAAAAATAAAAGAAGAAATGAGAGTTAAAGTTTCCCAGCATTGATAAAACCATCCCATGGGATTTCTTCGACGGTGCAAGACAAGGTGAGCCTCCTTTGGGAGGTTATGGAGCACTTATTTATCTATCATATGAAAATTTTTTATCAATAAAATATGATCTGAGACATGGTTCAAATAACAAAGCTGAAATATCAGCTCTTTGGGTAGTCCTCAACACGGCTCTAGCACAGAATATTAATAAAATCCAAATCTTCGGGGACTCTAAAATGGTTATTGACTGGGAAAACAATATCATACAGATTAGAGCTCCCCAACTTCTTCATTTACTCGACACAATCAGAGATCAAATCAATAGGTTTGAGTACATCTCATTCACACATATCTACACGGAGTTAAATGAAGAGGTTGGTGTGCTATCAAATAGTGTTCTTTTCCTAGACCCTCGAGCACTCTCAGTTGAGGAACAAAATGTGATCCACTCATAATTTGAACTATGAATTTTTGTATGTAAAGGAACAAGAGATCTTATGCCCTATTTTGATGTATGTAAAGAATGTATAAGGGAGTTGCATAATTCAAGGACCCATGTGTTATCGGTTGTAGGGAATGATGTAAGTCCTTTTTGGAAAGTCTCTTTTATTCATATGAATAAAAGATTTTTTCCTTGGAATAAATCTATATATATATATATATATATATATATATATATATATTCTTCCAAGATAACAATGGATTTTTATAAAATATATATACTAATCCTATATACACTTATTATCTTCTTTTCAACCAACCTAATTTCTTTTAACCCAATATAAAGAGTATCCAACATTATACTTTCTATATATACATTATTAAGGATATAAACATCAGTTCTTTATTTCTATTTCTCATACATATTTATTTTTCTTTCAAAGGATAACAATTCTTTCTATATAAGAACTTGTATATATATATTGAAAATAACATTTCTTTTATAGTTCCTTCCCAACTATGGGACCATTACAAATATAAGTATAAACAATTGAATCTACATTCGTTAAAACTAATGAAGATCAAAACTTTGATCTCCACTTAAAATATAAATCCCTTGAATTCAAATTAAATCTATAAATGAAACTTCAATACATAAAGAGGGAATTTTAAACTTTCACCTAAGGTAAGAAGTTTGATCTTTTCAAATTCCTTTATTTATAGAAACAAACAAATTAAATGTCCACATAAATATTTCACCCTCTCCCAAATAAAAATAACTAAATAATTCAATCAAGTCGTTTAAATAATAATATCAATACCATTTTCATTACAATCTATTTATTTGCATCACAAATTACTAAATTCATTTCAACCCATTTAATCCGATAATTAAATTCACCGTTTTTTTATATCTATTTCACATCCCTTTATATATATAATAATTCCAATTCATTTTGATTTTATATATATAAAGCATTCAAGAATATCCCACCTAACTAAATATTTCGCATCACATAAACATTAGATCTAGGTGGCTATAGGGAATACAACGAGCAAGATTTAACAATCCATTGTAAACATAATTTAAATGGGTGGCACAAATAAGCTGATGGATATTTTTGTCGGTTCATTGGGCGATTCTTTAGATTTTATCAAACATATCAGTTGATTCAACTCGAGTGGACTGTGTCATTCTCCACTGGATTGGTGCGTTAGGTTAAATATAGGTGAGTTTCTGAACAACAGGTACTACAGGGTATAGTTAACGAAGGTGTTTTGAACGGTTTCTTACCACTGAGAATGGATTTCTCATGGCGGAGGGAGGTCCACTAAGAGTTGCTAAGTATGAAAACATTGGATTGCAGGGATCGATTGGTTAGACTAAAAAGTAAAGGGTTACCGCACACACTAAACACAACATTCACAATCAGTACCTTCATTACACAATCTATCTATAATAAATTCAATAATTATTAAAAATAACAACATATCCAGGAACTCCTTTACACTATTACTATGAGCAGTCTTATGATATCACATCCATTAAAATTTTACAACAAAAAAACTCGATATGGTTTTCCACAATTCGGGGGTTCTACTGAACTTCCATTTACCTACAATAGTTCAAGCTTTATTTCAATAAATATTTATGAGCAATATTTACTTATATGTAGATATGTATACACAATTAACTTTAATTCAAAATTGAAGAATGGATATCAAAACCAATATTTTAATTTTAATTTCTACAAATTCGCTACTCAACCATCTTCCTCCATTCATACAGACCTCCAATATTTTAAGGTAAGACTTGTGCCTTCTCAATTTTCAACTATTATTCTAGCTTATTCCATAGCTTCTTAAACCCTTATTAACTATTTATCTCCAACTTATTCCATAGCTGCAAGAGTCGATTCACGAACATTTGCAATGAGCAATAATTCATTCCTTCTTATTTTGCAGAGACTCACCCACTTATGTTTACTTGACAGTATGGAGACTTACTAATGACTATTGTTATCAGTCAAATTGGCACTTCTCTGTCGGTGACTACATTGTCTTGTCGATGATACAAAAGGACCTTATGGATGGAATAGCCTATTTGATCATAAATGCTTTGTCCTACACTTTTCATTATATATCCTTAACATAACCATATTTGTGACATGTTTAGAGATAAAAACCGCAGCTCTCATATCATCAAACTCACAGGTTAACCGCGACAATCTATATTGACAACCCGTGGGTAACAACTAAAATGTTGCACCTGCATGTTTCTAGAAACTATACTCGTGAATCACTCGCTAGTTGTCAAGAGACATACCTGCAGGTATCTCTAAATCATGAGAAAAAATTAAAATATGATTAGAGATCAATTATGGTAGTTATCCTAACTACCACAACCTCCCTAACCAATTTTCTTTCCAGTCTATCCTCTCAACCTTGTTATAAATACAAGGAGAGGGCCTTGAGAAAGGGAGAACCAAATTTTTCTAAAGAAATGATGGAGAAAATTCCACTAAGGAAGGCGAGAAGGAACCCAAGGTGAGGTTTCAATGGTGCCAGTTGTAGTACAGGTTTGGTTGATAGGGCCTTTAATGCTAATAATACAGAGACTTTCCTTCCCGTAAAGATCTATCCATTGTAAGAATATATGTCTTTGAATCTTTCATGTCTTCAATATATAAGTTTCCTATAAAGCATTCATTCCTATTTGGTTGGAATCTTTGAGAAAGGTATGTGTTTTATTGCACATAATCTATTTGAAGCGGTGAAGCAGGAGACTAAATTTTGAAAGCTTGGATTGAACCCCGGTTATTCAGGTATTCAGTTTAACTTTATATCTTAGTTATTTTCATTAAAATAATGATTGTTTGATGCATATGTGTACTATCCTACCTATGTAACTAAATCATATGTACGCTGATGATCTCTTGAATTCTCTATTGTTGGTAGTTTTACCGCACAACATAATGGGCGACTCCGCTAGGGAGTTCCTATTGTTGCTCTGTGATTCCTAGGTTGATTTTATTCAATTTTATTATTTATATTGATCTCTGGGAAAGTTTATAGGATTTATGTACCCTTTTTATTTACTTAGACTTGGTAAAGATTGAATTTTCTTTCTTTTTTTTTATTAAGGTAGACCCACGAGTTGCATTCAATTATAGTTGCGGTTTTTTCCCTATACCCGCGAGTTGCTGACTTCTAAACCCGCGGTCCACCTACGTGGTGCTTTTACTAACAGTTGCGGTTATTTCCTGAGATTTTAGGTTTTCTGTTAGGGTTTGAGAGTGAGGTCTATACTTGATTGATGAAAGTCTTCTCTGTTCACTTCTGTTCTATTTATACCCGTCTGTAGGTTCAGACTGTCTTTGACTCTTTTTTAGATTTATTTTCGTTTCTTTGGTTTGCTTGTTTGACATACCTAGGTATTTCAAATCCATTTTGTGTTTGGTTGACTCTTAGATATTTCCTTTTATGGCCACTGTCTTCTCGAAAGGCAGTCTAATATCTTCTTTGCTTTTATGTTTTATCCTTTATATCAGTTGATTGCAATAGCATCTCTTTACCGAACTTAGTTACTTCTTGCTTCCTGGAAGAACTTTTTGGGTTTGTTATCTTCAAAAGTATTGTGAGGGTAGAATATATGAGTTTTATTGGTCTAAGTACAATCAGTTATACTTGCATTGTATATTGTTGTTGTCTTTTTTATACTTATTTTTCATTTATTTTGTTAAAGAGAAAATAAGAAGCAAGTACTTTTCTTAAGCAATGGAATTTCTTTTTCTAGATTTTAGTTGTATATGCTAACTCTTCAAAAAGTAAAAAACATTTTTTATAATTTAGGTTTACTTTCCAAGTTTTAATTTTGAAAGATAAATGAAAATAAATTTGTGAAAAGAAGTTTCACTTTATACACTTTGCTTCTTTCAGTTGTAACCATCTTGCACACAATCACTCCTTTGTGAGTAAGTAAAAAACCTAAAAAGAACATTTTAAGTTAAAAATTATTTGTAACTTTTTTTTCCTAGGGAACACACACCAAATAGCTTAGGCTATGGTTTTGGATTAGATCATCTTAAACTATCCAAAACCATTTTAAACTCAAAATTGTAGTCAACTATCTTTAGTTAAATCCACCCTTGTAAAAGGTGTGCCAAAAGCTCCACTAAAAATGGAGTTAAGAATGAGGATGTGTGAGGTTGATTAGTTGGGGATACCCCCCCTATTCACAATCGAGCATCTACAAGGACTGATACACGTGTGAGGATCCATTAGTACATTGTGTGCTTTTTTGATTTCAGGCTTAATTACCCTGCCCATGCATGTTAGTTCGACCTATGACTGTCCCCCCAGAATATTTTTGCATTGATGGTAGCCTTAGTATCTTGACCAATAGGACTCCACATAGGTGTGAATGAAAGGATATTTTCACTTCACCTATGACAGATCTGGGTGAAAATACTCTACAGCTCTTTGTGAAGGTGGTTTTGTGATTCCAGCACTTGGCCCCATCGTGAATGTACCGTGGACCCCAGATAACTATTCTTGATTACTCCAATGGCTTGTTCTGGGCCCTAATAATCCCAAAATTCCCTTTGGGAGACTATTTGTGTACATGGTTTGGATCACTCTAGGAAATTTTGTAGTGGTGTGGTGTGTGTTTATCATAGTTCTAGCGGGCCCTAGCTTTATTACATAGAAATTTTTTTGTTGTAATTGTGGAGGACCAACCTCCTCGTAGGTAAATAAGGTTGAGAAACCTTCCTCCACTCACAGTGGAGCCTCCACCACCACTTCAACAACGCAGGACATATTCTAGTGGTTCTTTTGAACTAACTCGCACAACTGAAACCCCTAGAGAACCTCAAATAATTTCCCAATCTTCATCAATCTCACACATTATTGAGGTTGAATATTTTCCAACAGAAGACATTGAAAGACACTTCAATCCTCCCTTAACTGGACCAAACGATCCTTTGCTGGAACGAGTTGTTTCTTTAGGTTTACCTAAGTTAAGTGTATATAGATTTACACCTGGACCTAATATGGATAATATAGGAGATGTGTCGGGGGTTCCACATACTCCCACATCGGCTATCGGACCTAGAGGTTTGTCTCCTCCACACATTAATACCTCTGTACCAAGCTCATTGCAGGTGTATTCTTCTCTGAGTACTTCTTTTAGTTTCAATATTGGACCTTTAGAAACATCTAATACTCAGTTTACACTTATATCTACTCCTTTTGGATCCACTGCTGGCTCATCCAATATTCATTTTTTAGGGATACCTATGGTACCATATACATCCTCCCATTTCATCCAATAATTCCAAGTTAATCCCATCTCATCTCCTTTCATTCAAGGTTTTTGTTAGGAACCCATGTCTTTACTTTGTTAGTATATTGTTGTTGGATGCATATGCTTTGTAAGTCATCCCGTAATATTTGTTGATCAATAGTTTGTGTTATTGTTGTTGGCGCATATGCTTTGTAAGTCGCCCATAGTTTTGATCCATAGTTTGTATTGGCCCATGGTTTTGACCCGTAGTAATTGTTGATCCATATTTTGTATTGGCCCATGGTTTGTATTGACACATGGTATTGACCCATGGTATTGGCGCCTAGACTTAGTATATAAGTGTGTGTTGAGGCCTACGAAGGCACCGTGAAGTTAATTGTATTGAGCTTGCTCAAAGGAAGTTGCCCCCTTGAAGTGGCCCATGATCAATATAAAAGTGATTCTAAGTTCTATTATTCTGATATCTCGTGAATTTGCATTAATTAATTATTGCAGGTTCTTCACATCTGGTATCAGAGCACTTTCTTGGGCTTGCTAGGTGAAATTTCTGCCAAATTTTTTTTTTTCGCATCTATTGCAGGTTCGGATTTGGGAATAATCCCTATCTGCTTAACTATGGGAAGTACTTGGACATAAGCCCTAAAACTCATTGTGAGGAGTACCACAGGAACCTCGAATTAGCTGGCCCATTGAGAGGACCTGCCAGCAAAAAGGGCAACGACCCCTACCTGATTGAATAGTTCCCACCCATGAGGTAAACCAAGAGCTGTCGTTTGTGGAAAAGTGGTTATCAGTTTTACCTGAGCCATGGACTGAGGGGTACTGCCCCAATACGCAAGCCGTCAGACAGCATTGGTGGCCGAGTGAAACCCTTGAACTGTTAGGAAGCCGCACATACCTGGGGTCCATATCTATTTGCAGTTGAACTATTGTCGATCACTGTTGCGCCGTTTCAGATCCAACCATTCAGATCCATTCTGAAAGTCGTTCCGGATCCAGCCATTTTCAATCCATTTGGCACCATTTCAGATCCCTCTGTTTCCACTCACTTCTAGGCCATTACAGATCTATTTGTTTCAGATCCCTTCCAAGTCATAGCCACTCCATTCTGATAAAAAAATAAAAAATAAAATTAAAAAAATCAATTTTTTCTCCATATCTCCCTTGTTTTCACTCTGTTTCCCTTGAAACTCTCGGGGAACCCCTGTAATCCCATTCTGCATATTTCATTCTTGAGGACCCTATCCCCAATTCCACTTCCCAAAGCCTGAAATCCCACATTTGTCTATTTTTAGGGCCATAACTTCCTCAGATTTCAACCAATCACCTTCAAATTTTACCACAGAGGTCCTTTCCGAATTCTACTTCTTTGTCCCCCTCAGCCAAATTTTCTCATTCTTTCACCCTGCTTCTGAAATCCCCCTTTTCTGTTTTCATGTCCTTTCGACAATGTCCAAAATCTCGTCAAACCCCAATTACCCATCCAATTTTTTCCCCAATCCAAATTTCCCTTTACTAAATCAGCTTCTGTTTGTGTTTTTCTACCCATTCCCCCCCCCAAAAAAAAAAAAGAAAAAAAAAAACCCTGGTTATGGTTGTCACCCGTGCAGGAGAACACACCATGCAGGAAGCACTTGCAGCCATCCAAACCAAACTCCATGATCTGGATGAAAAAATTCTCAGCCTCCATCTTTAGCATTCAGCCATGAACAATAATCGATAGCCAGAATCTTTTGCAGCCACCGGGTTCTCTTCTTCCAGCAATTTTTGTGGGCTGAAGCTTGATTTTCCTCACTTCAATGGTACTGATCCGAATAGATGGATATACCGAGCAGAACAATATTTGAGTCTGCATAATACTTTTGATGTCCAAAAAGTTCCACTTGCATCCTTTCATTTGGAACAGGAAGCCCTTCAATGGTATCGTTGGTACATCAAAGCTCATCTTGAGCCAAACTGGACATATTTTTGCCAACTCCTTTTGCCACAATTTGGTCCTAGTGCTTTTGATGACTTCACAGGAGCACTCACTAAACTTCACCAAATTGGCACAGTGAGAGAGTATCAGACAAAATTTGAGAAACAGGCCAATCACATAGAAGGATTGTCTGATGAATTCTACAAGAGTTATTTTATCAGTGGTCTCAAGGATGAAATCTACTCAGAAGTCAAAATGTTCTGTCCCAACACAATGATGGAAGTCCTAAGGTTGGCTAAGTTGGAAGAGGACAAGATCGCAGCTCAACAATGCTGCAAACCCACCTTTGTTCCCTTCAGAAATATGGGTTCCCAAAGACCTCCCATCACGCCTGCCCCGCAACCAACTCCTATCAAGCATTTGTCTGAAACAGAGATGCAGGCACGCCGAGAAAAAGTGCTTTGTTATAATTGTGGTGAGAAATTCACTAAGGGACATAGATGTGTTCAACAAAAGCTCTATCTCTTGGATGTGGATTCTCCGCTTGCCTCAAAACTTGATGAAGAAGCTCCAGATACAGTAGATGATCAGGTCGACATTCAACACCCGCCTGTTGGCACCCCATCTCAGGATGACCCACCTGAGCTCTCTCTCCATGTTGTAACTGGCGTCACCACCTCACAAACAATGCGAGTCAGGGGATACTTCAAGAAGCTCCCTCTTACCATACTCATTGATTCTGGTAGCACTCATAACTTCATTGACCCTCAGATTACCAAACAGGCTGATTGTTTTGTCCATCCTTGTTCCAACTTTGAAGTCATGGTTTCCAATGGGGGCACCTTACCTTGCAAGGGGAAGTGTCATAATGTGCGTATCTCTATGGAAGATTATAACCTGCGCTCTGACATGTTTTCCTTATCCTTAGGTGGATGTGATGTGGTTTTGGGAGTTCAATGGTTATGCACACTTGGCCCCATCTTATGAGATTTTGCTGAACTTTGGATGCAATTTTCAGTCAATGGGACACAACACAAATTTATGGGCTTACAACCAGGGTCTCTCTGCATCGTCAGTTCACATCGCTCGGAAAATATCCTTAAGAAGAATTCACCCGGTGTCATTGCTCAGCTCCATTCCCTTCAGATGCACCCACCAACGGTCTCCACTACTTCCTTGGATAGATATGAAGGTGTCTTTGTTGCACCAGTGGGCTTGCTGCCTTCACGAGACCTTTTCAGTAAGCATTTTTCCGCATCTACATCTCAGCAGGACATGATGGCTATTTTGCATGCAGTACAGAAGTGGCAGCCATCCCTATTGGGGAATTATTTTTGCATCAAGACTGATCTCCAAAGTCTGGAAACTTTCCTAGAACAACGGGTCTCCTCCACAGCACACCTAAAATGGGTTCTCCAACTCATGGGTTATGACTATGCGACCACTTACTAGAAGGGTACAGACAATATGGTGGCATATGCTCCTTCTCGCACATTTGATGACCCAGTTTCTCTTACAGCTATTTCTCTGCTTGTTCCAAATTGGTTGCAATCTGTTCAATGGGGCTATCTCTTATATGAACTCTATGCTTCTTCATCAACAGGGCACTCTGGGTTCCTCAAAACGTATCATCAGGAACAATGTAACTTCTTTTGGTAGGGATTGAAAATGACAATTCAATGGATGGTGGTTGACTGTGATACTTTCCAGGTCAACAAGGGTGAAACGACCCTCCTTTCGGGACTGCTCGAACCCTTGCCCATCCTTACACAGATTTGGAAAACTATTTCTATGGATTTCCTGGAAGCGCTCCAGTGGTATAGTACCACATTTAAAAGGACACCATATGAAGCAGTCTCTGGACAGGCACCGCCAGTTCTTATTCCATACACCTTCAGCAACTCCCTAGTTCAGGCAATTGACTCAATTCTTCAAAACTGCAATCAGCTTCTTCTCATTCTGCAGGACAATCTTCACATGGCAAGAATTCGACTAAAACAACAAGCCAATCAGCACCGTTCTGCGCACATTTTTCACGTCGTTGATATGGTTCTTCTTCGTCTACAGCCTTCCACGCAAACCTCCCTGAAAATCAAAAGGTGCCAGTGGCCCGGAATGCAAACATGAGGATGCTATAGGGGACCCACTCTTTCAGATTCTGCATCAATTTCCACATCTAAAGCTTTGAGGACAAAGCTTTTTCTAAGGGAGAGGGGATGTTAGGAACTCATGTCTTTACTTTTTTAATATATTGTTGTTGGATGCATATGCTTTGTAAGTCATCCCGTAGTATTTGTTGATCAATAGTTTGTGTTATTGTTGTTGGTGCATATGCTTTGTAAGTCACCCATAGTTTTGATCCATAGTTTGTATTGGCCCATGGTTTTGACCCGTAGTAATTGTTGATCCATATTTTGTATTGGCCCATGGTTTGTATTGACACATGGTATTGACCCATGGTATTGGCGCCTATACTTAGTATATAAGTGTGTGTTGAGGCCTATGAAGGCACCGTGAAGTTAATTGTATTGAGCTTGCTCAAAGGAGGTTGCCCCCTTGAAGTGGCCCGTGATCAATATAAAAGTGATTCTAAGTTCTATTATTCTGATATCTCATGTATTTGCATTAATTAATTATTGTAGGTTATTCACAGTTTTGCTTGGCATAGAAGGCATATTTCTCCTTCTGCACCATTTGTGGGCTCGATTCCTACCCCTTCTATTGCACAAATACTGAGTTTCAATCCCTTTACAGGATTTAATGTACATTCTTCAAAAGTTCAAACCTCAAATGTGCCTATAGGGAGTGTTCCTTTTTCACTTTTTTGTGGAAAAGGTACTAACACTTATACTCTATTTGAAAGTACTTACACTTAGCCTCAATGGACTGGTCCACAAGGAAGTAATCCGTTATCTTGTGGATGGATCAATTTCCAAAACACTTTTTCACCACAACAGATGGTTGGGGAAAAACCAACCAACCTTATGGGAGTCATCGATTTAGAGGTTCTCCTTACCAGATTCCATAAAATCAAATGCCATCGGCAAGGCCTCGTTTACCTTTCCTGGAAACTTTGAACTAGTCAGATCTTTCAAATTTGATGAATGAACCATTGCGACATAATCCTGCTTGGCCTCTCGTCCCAACCAAACTCCCTTTAGACATTCCAAAGTTTGAAGGAAAAACTGGTGAAGACCCAGGGAGCCACGTTATGACATTTCATCTTTGATGCTCCTCAAAATCGTTAAATGATGGCTTGATTCATTTGAGGCTCTTTCAAAGAACATTGAATAGTGTTGTAGCCAAATGGTATATTGAGTTACTAGCAACAACTTATAACATTTTTTATGATTTGGCGAGAGTCTTCCTGAACCATTTCCAACTTCCCATCTAGTATGATGCCGGTATGGATCTTCTATATACTTTCAGACAGAACAAAGGCACTCATTTATCTAATCACATTCAGGAGTGGAGAAGATGGAAATGACTCACTAATGATGAGATTCCCCCGAAATTCCTATTGGAGTGGTTCTTGAGATCATTGCTACCTTACATATCTAAACATGTGTCAACTTCTGGGGTTACTTTTGAGGAAGAAGCCATTCTAAGGACCTAACAGCTTGACTTTATTTATGCTAAGTGCGGGATCATTTATGAAATCATTCCCGATGCACCTAGGTCAAACATTGATCTTGGAAAGCCTAAACCTGGAACACATGTTGATGGCATTGTGGGTTCAACTGAATCATCCGCATTAGAAGCTTTGACGAATCATGTTCTTGCACTCTCTATAAAGCATTCTGTTGTGGAAGAAACTACTGTTACATCCTCTCCTTCACAAATATAAACTGTACAAAATGTGCAATCAAATCAAGAGGGTTCTCTACAACCCAACAATAAGAAAAGGGGAAATAAAGGGGAAGGAAACCAACAAAATCCAAAAACTACTGAAAATGTTGAGGAGGGAAAACAAGAAAAGAAGAAGGTGACGTTTCCTTGCAAACTTTGTAAAGACGATCACCTCACTCATCATGTCCTCTAATGGATGAAGCCCAGAAGTTGTTAAGTCAAAAGAAACCAACTTTTTTGAAGGCTCCTTTTCCCAAAGGACAAGGTCTAGCTTCTTGCATCTCTAATACTTGGGGCACCCCTCGTGCCACACAGGTTGATCAATCCTACACTAATATGGTTAAATCCCATGCTTTATTGCAAACAAGAGCCAAGAATTATACCAGGGATATGTAACAAAAAGAAAAATATATCCCTAAGTCATTTGTTTCTCTTCATATACAGAGACCTACAGATCCTATGCCGAAGATACCGAAAGGTGTCTGCAAACAAGAAACACACAACCCTAATGCATAGGCCGCTCCAAAATACTCGATTGTAGAGGACCTAGCCCAAACATCGTGTGTTATATCCGCTCTAGAAGTTCTCCAAAGCTTCCCATCATAGCGGAATGTACTTCTGGCGGCAATAGGAAATATGGATTCATCAAATATGCTAGCTAGAAATGATAACTTTTTTAAAGCTTCCCGTCATAGCGGAATGCACTTCTGGTAGCAATAGGAAATATGGATTCGTCAAATATGCTAGCTACAAATGATAACTTTTTTCGTATGGATAGATGCCAAATACTCTTCTCCCATCATCAGAGAAAACAATTTGGCTTTATTATTAGTAGCCATGCCTATCCCCCAAGCAAACGAATTCAAAATTGTCCCTCCAAGGTCCAATAAGACCCCTCTCACACCTACCACCCCTAAAATACTTTTTTATATGAAAAATAAAGTGAACACACATTATTTTAAATCAAATTAATTTTTTGTTGCACTTTCTACTCACCCATGAATTTGCTGAAATTGTATCTTTGGATTTAGATTCGATAAGACGATCCTAGTTGTTTGGATTGCAAACATCAACAAAATATCCATTTTTCTAATTCCATTTCAATATATTCATTTTCACATTGGTTTTAAATATGATACACAATCCGATCATTGATGAAATTGCACATACGCATAGATCTAACTATGCCTATTCCAAGTATATACCTTTTTTTAAAGAATAGGGTTTACTATTTTTAATTTATTTTTGTCTTCACACATATTGGAAGCTTAAAATATAGACATCTTTTGTTCCTTCTACAACTTTCTATTGTCTTATCACTTATTTTCTTGTATGTTGCACCAATTTGAAGTGAGATCCAATATTGAATAAAAAGAATATTCATTTGATTATGTTTAGACCCTCAAACCCTACAATAATGCATGAATTCATATTTAAGGCTATAATGACTTTCGTAATTTAAAAAAAAAAAAATAAATAACATTATTTTTTTTGGAAAAACAACTATGTACAAGAACAATCTATTCTTTACAATTTTGCTCAAAAAATCAACAAACTTTATCATGTAGGCACTCAACACCTACAAAAATGGTAATATATGCATTATATTTTCCAAGAAAAATAACATACCACTATGAGAAAAACTTGAATTTGACATGATCATAAAAAATACCACAAATAAAAATGATATATTCTAGAAGGTAATTTGATTTCCTACATTTAATTTTCATACACCATATTCAAATTCATTGTAAAAGAACCTTGAATCATTCCTCCAAGTCAACACAGTGTTGTTTTTCCTTGTTTTCATTTCCACTAATGTGTCATGAGAAACAATCGTTAGCTTGCACTTATCTAAAAACAAAGTGCCATTTGAAGATATCTATGTAGATAAACCAAACCCTCATATACTTATGGTTCCTTTGAAATATTGTGGTACATGACCAATAGTATAATATTCCAATGTAATTTCATTCTATGTATGTGGAATTCAAACACAAAAATAGATATCTTCTAGGTGTAATAGATACCATCCTTGCAATCGGGTTTGGTTATTTGAAGGTGATCTTCTAAGGTAAGTTTCATAGATAAGGATGTTGGTATTGATATAATTATTACAATATTTTAGAAAAGTTTATGAATAGATCCATTGGCTTGTAGGTGACATATTTATGGATAAAAAGCTTGTTGTTATGAGACAATGCCATCATGCATAAAAAACATGTCCTATACAATCCAATGGTAATGGGATCTCTACTTAGAAATTGAAATATCCACATTTGGGAGTACATTAGGTATGTTGATTATTTAAGCCTACTATAACTTAAGCATAGGATAATTATATCTCAAATTTAACTATGCATTGTTATTATTAGAATTATATAATAGGTTGTAGCTATGGCCTCGAGGAGAATTATCATTGAATCATAGGCAAGTGATCTATTGGTTATGCACACATTGAACAGTCTCCCACTAACTCATCATTTAAAGCTAAATATACTGAGTGGATGGATTATCTTCATAATTATATAAGAGATTGTAGCTATGATTAGGAGGATAATTAACAATGAAGCAAAATCAAGTAATCTAATGTTGTGCATACAATTAACATAACATTCCCACCAATTCTCCCTCAATTTACGTCTTAACAAAAGAACTCATCATTTCATGGGATTCAACCCCATCAATCCTTTTAGCAGTAATGGTCATAACACTTGTTACAACCGTAGAAAACAATGAAGCTACGTATGACAATAATCATCACTCTTACATCATAGGCATCAATACTACTTTCTCAACAACACGTGGCACCCTTAATATCTCCCAACACTGTGATTTGCATTTAATAACAAACTTGCACCCAAATAATTATTACCCCATTTTTTCCCTAAAAAGAGCCCCCATAACCTAGAATCCAATGCATGTGCCATGCCCACATACATATATAAACATAGAATAGTGTCCTCAAATAAAAGCTCTAATCCAAATAATTTTATATTCAAATAATTAGCACATCCATATCTTGAATATATATAAAACAATTCCCCAATATAGAAAAACATCCATTTCTTGATATAATGAGAAAATTCAAGCTTGTCACACCTCGAACATGAATACACAAAAACCAATAATTAGAACATAAACTTGGTGATTTTATATTAAGAATGTTTACTTTTTAAAATATAATAATACAAATTCTAAACTTATAAACTCAACCAAATCCTATGTAGATTTAATTTAATTATATGAGTACAATAATATAAATAGTATTAACATTGAAATCTAAACTTTAAATTATATACCTTTAAGTTTCTATTTTTTAATTTAAATAAATGATATTTAAAATTAGTATTCTAAAATTTTAGAAGTCAACCATGAATAAATTGGAACATATGCACCAATTGATTTATAATTTTAAATAAAAGATAAAAAAACACATCTTTAAAGCTAAACCTTAAAACTAAATCCGAAGATAAACTCAAAAATATAGTTTGCATGGTGAAAAAAGTAAACTAAACAAAATAAATCTATTATTGTTCTTAAAAAATGCAATAAAATACATATGGATGTGAAAATGGAAACCTTTAAATGGAATGTTAGTTTTGACCTAGAGTGAGTGGTGTACTCATAGGTAGAAGTCATGCACTAAGTCAGAAATGAAATTAAATAGTTATTATTTAATAAATAAATTCTGATCTTAAAATTTACATTAACACTCCATCATTCGAACACATCAATGATAAAAAACGTCGGTTTGCATACCATTATAACTTAAATAATACAGGTCCATAAGATACATCTACACTTTCAAAGTTTCAAATTTAAAATGAAAGCCGTTAGAAAAAGAATGCTTTTCGAGGCGCGCCTAACCTATCCGTTTTAAAATGAAATCCGTTAGAAAAGAATGCTTTTCTGGATGCCCCTAACCTATCCGTTGAAGGAAAGAGAGCGAAGTCAGAGACGTAGGAAAACAAGAAAGAGAATGTTGTTTGCTCTGGTGGCACATACATTCGGAATATTTTTCTCCTCCTCTATCGACTGTGAATTTGTGCTGTGTGTCTTTCTTGAGTCTTGATGTCAGCGTTTGCGTCTTAGTCCCGAGTCTTGAGTGTAGGCATCTGTTTGTGATATAGGAGGGTGGATTTGGACATCTGGAAGGACCTCTACGTGATGTAGATGCTGCTGGAACGCCCTATCTAGGAAGGACCTCTATACGACTGGTGTGTTTGTTCTGATGTTCTCTTTTCTGCTTTGTTTATGACCTGTCTATGACAATCTGTATCTTTCTATGATCTAAAATCTCATTAGCAATCTGTGAGGCTTCAACTTTGTTTATGACAACCACTGCAGGTACAGAAGAACACAAAATGACGAGGAAATGCAACAAAGAATGTATGAGGAAATCCCTGCTACTCGACTCCCTGTATGTATGCACCTCTAGCTCCCTCTATCTCTGCATTTTTATTTTTTGTTTTTGGAAATCAGATCTAATCTAGAAATGAGTTTATACCCACCTCTCTATTTTTATTCAGTTTTAAACCCACCACGCCGTGCAACATTTATCATTTTATCATCGTTATCTACTCTATTATTAACCCTTCCCTCTGTCATTTTGGATGTAATGGCGTAAATAGATGATCTCATCCCTTTTTTAGCATTTGGCCATGGTAATCGATGCTTTTTGGAATAGATAGCATGTCCTTGGGAGATCTTGTTCACTTACTATTCTCACCCAAACAATAGATGGATCGGTTATTGTGCCAATAGGAGATCTTGATCCAGTTACATAACCCTAACCCAAAACCCTAGTTGATAACCCACATATGCATTTCCAATTCTAGATTCATTTCCATTCATTAGAGAGGTAGATCCATTTGTTGGATATCAAGAGGGGATCCCACGCCCGCTACATGAAAAGTTACATCTCCAGCAAGGGAATATGTTCCCATTGCCGCCGTTAGCAGATCCACCAGTGGATGATCACAATCTGAAACAAACACCTTCATCGCCGCATGCACACCGGAGTAGGTAGAATGCTTTGGTAGCGAAGCCAAGAACTCTGGTATTTGTAGTAGGCGTCTCATGTGTCATCTGTGCATCAGTCAGAACTTCTGTCTTCATGCCTTTACAGTCATTATTTCTTTATTTCTTTATTCTTACTGAATATAATCACTGTCCGAGCAAAGAAATAATGATTAAATTGAGCAATTAATGATTAGGGATTGAACGGAACAGGCGTATAGCATTGAATAATCATTAATAATGCCACCGAGGAGACATTGTTAGTATCCAATATTCCATCAAAACACTATAAAACACATTAATCCTAACTACTTAGGAGAACTCAAAGCCGCTTCCAACCATCGAAGAGAGTATCTCGAGGGAAAATATTCATGCTAAATTGTGAGTACTTGGCATGCGAGTGCGAGAGTACATTGCGATTTCCCCCCTCCCTGGGAAGACTTATGTACATTGATTTCCTCCCTCGAGTTTAGGTAACTTTAATAGAGTTTAAAATATAATCAATACCAAAAGTTGAACTCATAAATGTGAATGCTGGAAACTTTGTTACTTTTCCTCACTTCTCAGTAGATTTTATTTTATCATGATTATTTCCTTAAGTTTTATTTCAAATGTTCTTATATCAATCATTGCTTTCTTTTCGGATTAATGGTTACATTCTTTTAAATTAAGAATATGCATGGACGTCGGCCATACAACAACTTATTTTAAAAATCACTCTAGATAATAATTTTATACTTATTTATAACAACCACGAAGAGTTATGAGTTACATTCAAACAAGGAAACGACATAGTGATACTCTTTTATAATCTTTTCTAATATCATGAATAATATTTTCACATGGATTTTCATTTTAGATGTAGTATTATTGTTTATTCATATTAACTATTGGCATATTTTATGTTTAAAAAGAAAAATCATATCATACATTTAACAGAAATTAATTATATATTTTTTTTCTTTTTTATTCAAAATGGAATATATAAAATACATATATTATTGTGATTGCCTTGGAGATAATACTCTCAAATTGATTTGATTTTATATAATGTGTAAAATTATATTGATTATAATGTTTGTATCTAGTATTGTAGTTTTCCACTCATTCATTCATTATAAGAAAGAATTTATTTCCAATTATATACAACTCAAAATAGAGATAGAGAGCGAGAGATGGGGTGGGGGGCTAGGGGGGGTTGGGTGGGGGAGAGAGTGGGAGGAGAAGATGGAGAGGGAGGGGAAGGGAGTGGGAGAGAATGAGAGTATGAGAGGGAATAAGAGGTGGTGGGAGGGAGGTAGGGAGGGGGAATATAGTGAGGAGAAGGGTGGGGAAAGAGAGAGGGGGAGGTCGAGGGTGGGGGAAAGAGAGGCAGAGGGAGGGGAGGCTAGGGGAGGGAGGGAGTGAGTGAGGTAGGGGGAATAAAGGGAGGATAGAGGCGGGGAAAGAGAGAGGGGGAGGCTAGAGCAGGGAGTCAATGAGGGAGAGGGATAGGTGGGTGGGGGGAGGAGGGAGAGGGAGAGAGGGAGGGAGTGGGAGAGAGGGAAGGGGAGGAGGGGAGAGAGGAGTGAAGGGACATAGGAAGAAAGGGAGGGAGGCGGACAAAGGAAGAGAGGGAGAGGGGGAAACAGGGAGAGGGAGACACAGAGGGGAAGGGAGTGGGAGACACATAGGGGAAGGGAGTGGGAGACAAGGAGGGGGAAGAGTGGGGAGAAGAGGGAGGGGGGGGGGGAGGGAGAGGGGGGGTAGGGATTGGGAGAGAGGGACGGGGAGGAGGGAAGGGGAGGGGAGGGAGAGGGGGGATCAAGGAGAGGGAGAGAGGGAGGCAAGGGAAAATAGAGAGACGGAGTGAGTGGGGGGTAGGGAGAGAGAGGTGGGAAGGGAGTGAGAGGATGGAACAGGAGAGGGAGAGAGGGAGAGAGGGAGGACGAGGGAGATGGAGAGTGGGAGGATCAGGGGGATGAAGAGAGTGAGGAATGGCTGATATATGGTGTGGGGGAGAGGGGGAAATAAATGGGGACAAAGGAGGGAGAGGGAAACGAGGATGAAAGAGGGGGTAGAGAGGGGAAGGGGGAGAGGTAGAGGGCAGTTAACATGAGGAGTGGTTGTACGGGAGAGAGTGAGGGGGAGGAATGAGGGTCAGAGAGAGGGGGAGAGAGAGCAATGGCGAGGGAGAGAGGGGAGATAGAGTGGGACAAAGGAGGATGGAGAAAGGGGGAGTGGGAAATAGAGAGGGAGGGTAAAGAGAGGGGTGGGGGTGGGAGAGGAAGAGGGGGGAGGGAGGAGTTGGGGAGGGAGGGGGAGGGGGAGAGAGAAGAATGGAGGGGGAGTGGGGAGAGGGAGAGAGGGGAAAGGTATGGAGTGGGGGGATGGAAGAGAGAGGGAGGGAGTGAAAGCAAGGGTGAAATGAGGTAAGGGGATGTGGGAGAGAGGAAGGGAGGGGGAGGGAGGGAGGGAGGGGGAGGGGAGATAGAGGGACGGGGAGAGAGGGGGAGGAGGGAGGAAAGGGGGAGAGATGCAATAGGGAGAGAGGCTGTGGGAGGATGGAGGAAAGAGAGTGAGTGCGAGGGGGGATATAGAGGGAGGGGAAGGAGGTAGGGAGTGGTGTGATGGGAGAGAGAGGGAGGGATTGGGAGAGAGGGGGAGGGTGGCATAGAGGAGGTAAGGGGGACAGGGAGATACTGAGTGGGAGAGAGGGAGGGAGTACGTGTAAGGGGGAGAGGGAGAGAGGGGGAGGGAGGAGGGGGGAGAAGCAGGAATGGGGAGAGTGAGATAGGGATGGATGGGGAGTGGCGAAGAGAGGGTTAGGGGAGAGTGGGAGATGGAGGGAGGGGGAATGGGGAAGAGAGAGGGGTGGGGGGAGGAGTGGGGGTGAGAGATGGGGCAGGAGGGAGTGAGTGATGGAGGGGGAATAGAGGGAGGAGAGAGGTGGGGAAAGAGAGAGGGGGAGGCGAGAGGAGGGATGGAGTGACTGAGGGAGAGGGAGAGGGGGGTGGGGGGGAGGAGGGAGAGGGGGATGAGGAAAAAGAGGGATGGAGTGGGGGGAGGGGGAAGAGAGAGAGGAAGGGATTGGGAGAGAGGGAAGGGGAGGAGGGGTAACAGGAAGGAAGGGGCATAGGGAGAAAGGGAGGGAGAGGGGGAAATGGGGAGAGGGAGACATAGAGGGGAAGGGGCTAGGAGAGAGGGAAGGGGAGGGACTAGGAGAGAGGGATGGGGAGGAGGGAAGGGAGAGAAGGAGAGAGGGAAGGAGGGGGAGGGGGGAAGAGAGGGAGAGGGGGGCACGAGAAGGGGGAGAGAGGGAGGTGGTGGGAGATAATGAGAGGGAGGGAGTGGTGGGTAGGGAGAGAGAGGTGGGAAGGGAGTAAGAGGGTTGAACATGAGAGGGAGAGAGGAAGGATTAGAGGGAGAGTGTGGAATGGGGAGAGGGAGAGAGGGCGAATGAGGGAGAGGGAGAGAGGGAGGAATGGGGGATATATGGAGGGGGGAAGAGGGGAAAAGAAACTAGGATGGAGGAGGTGGGAGAGAAATGGGGATGAAGGAGGGGGCAGAGAGGGGAAGGGCGAGAGGGAGAGGGAGCTTAAAATGAGGGGTTGGGGGAGGAGAGAGAGAGAGGGGGGTATTGAGGGTGGATATATTTGGAGGGCATGGGGGTGGGGGAGAGAGAGGGATAGGGAGGGAGAGACAGGAGATAGAGTGAGATGGAGGAGGAGGGAGTGAGTGGTAAGGTGAAAGGGAGAGGGAGGGTAACAAGAGGGGTGGGGGTGAGAGCTAGAGATGAGGGAGGGGGATCAGGAGATAGAAGAATGAAGGGCATAGGGAGGAGAGAGGGAGGGAGGGAGAGTGGGGAGAGGGAGAGAGGGGAGATAGGTAGAGAGTTGGGGGATGGGAGAGAGAGGGAGGGAGTGGAAGAGAGCAGGGGAAGGAGTTGTGAAATGAGTTAAGGGGAAGAGGGAAAGAGGAAGGAGAGGGAGGGATGGGGAGGGGGAAGAGGGGAGTGGGAAGAGGGAGTGGGGAAGAGGGGAGTAGAGGTGAGAGAGGTGGAGGTGGGGAAGGAGGGAGAAAGGTAGCAAGCAAGAGGGAGGGGATGAGGGCTATAGGGGGTTAGTGATAGGAGGGACAGGTTGAGGGGTAGGAAAGTGGTTAGTGTAATAAATGATGAGGGAGGGGGAGGGGGGTGGGTGATGGGGAGAGAGAGAGAGAGAGAGAGAGAGAGAGAGAGAGAGCGAGAGAGAGAGAGAGAAGGGGGAGAGGGGAGGGGGGAGAGAGAAGGAGAAGTAGGGGAGTGGGGAGGGGGATAGGGTGATGGGGGAGAGTGGGAGGTGGTACTAGGGAAGATGAGGGAGAGAGGAGGGGAGAGTGAGAGAGGGGCTAAGTATGGGGGAGGGATACAGGTGGAGAGTGGGAGAGGGAAGGGGAAGGGTGACATTGAATGGAAGAGGGAACATAGTGGGAGGGAGGGAGAGGGAGAAGGAGAGTGATGGTGTGATAGAGGATGAGGGGGAGGGAGGTGGGAGATATGGGGAAGAGGTAAATGGATGGGGCAGGAGGGGGGATTGAGGGGGACTAGGGGAAAGGAGCAAGGGGAGTCGGGGGTCGAGGAGATGGAGGGAAGGGGAGAGAGAGGGAGAGGGCATGGGAATGAAGAGGGGGAGCATGGGCTGGGAGTAGGGTGGGAGGGGTTATGAGGGAAAATGCGGGAGAGAGGGGGGCAAGAGAGAGGGAAGGGGTGAGGGAGATGGAGAGGGCGAGTATCGAACGTGGGAGGGGAAGAGGTGGAGATGAAGGGAGAGGAGGATAGGGTGAGGGGGAGCGTAAGGGAGATATGGAGAGATGGGGGGGAGCTGGTAGGGGTAGCGTGGGCGGTGTGAGGCAGAGGGTAAGGGGGCAGGGGAGGGGGGGGTACCAAGGAGGGAAATCGGGAACGAAGTTTGAGGGAAGGCAAGGAAGAGGGCAAGGGAGACGGGGTGTGAGGGCCAAGGACCATGTAGTAGTGGAGGAGGGGGAGGGTGAGGGGGAGGGTGTGAGCAATGACAAGGGAGGGAGGGGGAGGGGGCGGCGGAGTGGGAGAGGGAGGGAGAGAGAGAGAGTGGGAGATGGTGAGAGAGAGAACGTGGGAGCAGGTGAGAGCGGGGGGGTGGACATAATGGGGGCGGGTTAATGAGCTTAAACAAATCTAACCCCCCATTTGGCAACCGGAAACTTAGGGATCCTTGGTTGTAATGGTGTTGCCAAGAAATTTTCTCTTCGTATTGTTCATCAACACTCATCAAGAATTTGCAAAACTTATAAGAATCACTAAAACAATGAAGGCCAATAATAACCATTCTAGAGGATATTAGAGTAGTATCCCATGTTGCAAAATCTCCACCAATGTGAACATACTAATAAACCATGCCATGGAGGCTTATAAGCATGTCATTGGTAGCTTATTTATCACCAAAACACATGAGCATGCATCGACAAACTTTTAGAATAATAAAGCACCCAAGGTAAGGTATTTTGAAGCCTCCATCCTAAGCCTTGTTCGTTGATTACTCTTAAGATGTGCAGGGCATTATTCATTCTAAAGATAGTAAATGATGTTATGATATAAAGGATGACCTGCTACATCCAAATTTTCATATTCAATAAGGTATAGAGTAGAAGGGAAGCATCATCATGATTATCCTATATGTGTTGGAGAATTTTCCAACCACACATCATTTATTTGGGAATCAAAACCTACTTTTCCACTTATCCTAAGTATTTTGACTCAATTATGTGCTTATGTCATCAAGAGAGCATCCGTTTCAGTGAACTGGGCCTCCTCCTTCATTCGGGGAGTCAATTGGGCCATCAATATCAATTAAATGGTCCTCCTCCATCATTTGGGGTGCCAACTAAGGTGATTTGCATGACTAAAGCACCCTACTCAGTCCCACTGACAACATTTATTATTATATTCATCTAACTGGAGTTAGAAAGGTGCCCTCCTACTCAGTTTGACTTAATATGGTGTTATAAAGTAATATTCAGTTACCTGAAGTCAGAAAGGTGCCCTCCCTATTTTGGGGGATCCAGTTGAGTTTTGGATTCAGTTAGATAGTTTCAGAGTCTGTTAGAGTAAATTACATGGTATTTAAGTGGTTAACTGATGTGCTAAGTGGTGTTAACTTCCAAGTAAGCCACTCTCATGCATTCAATTCGAATGCCCTCTCTAGGATTCAAATTGCTTGGCTTATTGTAGCCATTATTACACATTGTAATCGTCATATGAGTTAATAATAATGCATGAACTACTACAAACCTTTTGCATTAGTGTTTCGACACACAACTTGCTGTGTGCATCTCTAGTAACTGTTGTCTTTGTTTCATGGATCTGTTGTGCTTGAATTTTACATGGTATCGAAGCCATGGTAGGACAAGGAAACCTTTCTACAGAGTTTTAATGATGAAGCTTTCTGCACTAGTGTTTTTGGCTCAAATGGAGGTCATTGAGGTCTCTATATCCGTGGGAATAGTAATGGGACCCTCTCTAATAAAAAAATGACTAGGATAATCCCATATCCAAATTTCTTGATACTCCCATTATGACATTTGGTGACTTGATCCTTGGTGTTGACCAAAACCCCTTCACACCAGTTGAACAACCTTGGCTCAATACATTCCAAGGCATAAGTCATTTGAGCCTTGGTAGCATGATGAGCCCTTACACTTCCCTCCACTTGAGCAAGACTACACAAGATCATCCTCAAGGGAAGATCTATCAGATCGACTATAAGTACTTTTCCTCTTTTCTTGCGCGATCCTTGTCTATAGTATTGGGCTATGTAGTTCTTCATAGTCTCTTCGGTGCTATGATTCCCTGCAAAATTGACTCGTTCCCCTCTCTTGGAGAGACCAATCAAGAAATATATATCCTCAATCTCTATCACAAGGATGTGCTCCGCTATACAACAATCTTTTAGATCCACATCCCACATCTCTATTATGTGATTCAAAATATTCCCTTTTTCTCGGATCCCTTTTGTATTGAATAACTTCAACAATCCACACTCTCTGAGTGCGAACAAAGTGTTATCATCATTAAGGAAATATCGGTCCTCCCCTTCATGCTCTCTCTCTCTTTCCACTCTATCATTCTCGCTCTTATCTCTTGCAAACTCCTGAAAATCATCAAAGGAACTTGTGATTAGAGTCTTGAAACCAATTTTTTCCAAATGAGAAGGGTGAAAGCTCTTCAAAATTCCATTCTATGTATTCGTGTGCCCCGACAATAGTGTAGAACACAAAAAATGATAATTTTTGTGCCCCCATGATACACCATAACGCAAAAAATCCTGAAATTTTCATGCTTTGTGATATAGCGAGGGAACGAAAATTTCTAGGCACATTATTTTTTTTGCTAGGGTGCTTGCAATCCCCCAACTCAGCATGAAATTTAAAAATAAAGACATTGAATGAAAGAGCAGACTAAGATGCCTAACCTACTTTGAATGGTGGCTCAAAAGGTGTCCTTGATCTCCCCATATCTTTAGTTGAAATTTGGCTCCCAACCAAGGTAAAACTCTCCTTGAGGTAAAAATGACCAAGTAACAATGACGACTTTTACATTTTACTCTCTTTTTATAGTGAAACTAGTTGTTTTTTACCTACTTTCCCATTCATGACCTTTGTTTAGAGCCTTTTTTCACATCCATTATCTTTTAATGTTATTTTCTAGGGTTTTTAACGAGGTTTCGACATGTTCATCCAAGTTGTTCACACTGGTGGAGTTGTTTATTTGACCTTTTTCGAGCTCACTTTCTCTCTTTTGTGCTTTGGCTCTAAAATATGAAAGAGATTATCAGCGATTTTCACACTTGAGTCGTGCTTGTTAAACATAAGTAAAATGGTGTCGAGCTTAGTTTTCTTTACTTGTGCTCGTAAAACAATGAGGAAAGTATCATCCTAGTATTATTTTATCTCTTTTTTGGACTAGGGCTATTAACTAACGAAAAGGGAACCCCTGGAGTTTTCTTTAGGATCTTTTAAGGCTCTCGAAATAAGAAAAGGTTTCCAAGTGAACTTGTCACTTTCACACTTGTAAAAGTATTTGAAAGGACATCTATTCGGTGGTAGTTTATCCCTTTTCTAGACCGCTTAGACTCTTTACGTAAATGGTACACCTTAGTCAGCCTTTGACTAAGAGAGTTCTTCCAGACATTATTTTATACTTTTTTTGGGTCCGGGGACTAACTTTACAAAAAATTCATATCTTGGAGTCCTCTTTAGATTGTTTCAGACTCCCTAAACATGAAAAATCATCGAGTTTCCCTTCCTTGGACTCATAAAATGAAACATCAAAGTATCCTTATGGAATTGAACCTCTCCTTCCTTGGGTTCGTAAAATGTGCAAGGTTGGACTCATCTAAACGGTGAGCTATATCAAGCATCTGTTATCCTCCTCAAGCTCGTTAAAAAATGAAGAGGGACTTGTCAAACATGATGGGGGGAAATGAGGGAATAAGTTGAGTCTACCTTTTTGGCATCTTGTGAGTCATTACCTTTGAACATGGCATGTTTCCACATCTTGTATCATTCTTGGGAATTAAGTATGTGTCTAGGTCATAATCAAATTCATGAGACATCTTTTGTCTGAGCATCATCCGATAAGCCTCTCATGTCGCATTTTAGTTGTTTCCTATGTAAATCCATGCTGCCAAGTCATATTTCATGTCGTCATATGTTCAAAGGATAAGTGTTAACCTAAGTCAACTTTATGTAATATTGTTAGCCTTCATACCCTCGTGTCAATTGATACGCATCTGATTCATTGCTTCACACCACTTTCCTATGTCATTTTTGTGGCAATGATGTGGGATTCCTAATGGCCCTCCTTTGACAATTCTATTCCTGTAGACTTCAACTCATTATCCAAGAATTAGGCTTACGAACCACCTTAGTACCTTGGTACCTACATTCCTCAATGGCAGGTTTCCTCGTATTCGACAGTGATTTTTCATCATTGAGCTCTGATCGAATGATCTTGCAGATGCTCAGCATCAACTCATCTATTCTCATTTTGTCGAGATGTACTATGATACCTTGAGAGTCATTGTCATTATTGGTGATTTACCTCGTACTTGTTAACGGTTCACATCATTGATCGGTAATCAAGTGGTTTCTGCCATGTTTGACTTCAACACCTTGTAATCAAGTGGTTAGATTTGTATCGATTTGGGATTGGGTAGAAGACCCTAGATGGTTCTCATGTTTATTTGACAACCAGGTTGCGATGGTGATTTTTTGAGTAGTTTCCAACATAGAAATTATGTTGGTGACCTCATTTATGTACTATCACACATATCTACTCTTGTATTGGTCATGGCTATGCCATTATCTTTTCATAGATCTATGCTTGTAGTCTAGTATCCATGATTTCAGTCATATGTTCAATCTATCCTGTCATGGATCTGCATTGTATTGGTCAACAACCATGCTTTGAGTCCGTTGTTTTGTTATACCTCAAATTGTCACTCTGTACACCATAGAGCCTTCATGCCATATCACCATGAAGAACATGATGTTTATACTTCCTAGGAGTGTTGAGACCCCTTCCCATCATGTTGGTCCCCCCCGAGTCATACTTGGAGGCAAATCCAACACTTAGGGGTCGAATGCCACTTCACCAAGCCCATCTTAGATATATTTCCGCGCCCTTCTAGTGGTGCAAGGCACAAAAATGCAACATTTTTGCACTCTGCATGCATATAGGGGTGTGAAAATTATAACCTTTTCGCGCTCTGCTCAATTATGGGAGTGTGAAAATCCCTCAACAACCATCTTCCTTGGTTTTTGGATCTTGAATCTCGAGGATATTTTCATGGGATAGGGATCTCCTTTGAATCCCATCTCACCCTCCTTCCTTGGTATGATTCAACTCCTTGATCCATCTTTTACTCACCTAGATCCATCATTTTCTCCTAGTGGTTGGCCTCCCAAATCCTATAAGAAGAAGGGCATCCATGAGCTAAGCGAGAAATTTTGGAGGCATCAAACCTATGATCTTAGAAGTATTGCAAAGGTAGCAAACGAGAGATTGGAAGGAGATGATGTTTCTTTTGAAATCAAGGTATAGCACTTTGTATGGTTACTTTCAGCTTTCTTAATAATAAATTAGCCTATTCTCCCATGTCATGTATCTTTTATTGATATGTGATATGTTATATTAGGTCTTGTTAATGCACTTACGTTTGGAAGGTTGGTTTCTATTTTATATTGCAGGTTCAAGAGCTTTGGAAATCAAGCTTGGAATTGGAACTCGAACAACTCTCACGTAAGAGGAAAACCATATATTTCTTCCCCTTCCTTTTCATGTTTGAATGTTGGTGCATGCTTAATCTAGGAGTTTAGGGTTCCATTTTTTTTTTTTGTCGTATATTGAACACTTAGAAGCTTAATTTAATCTATGAGAGGGTTTAACTATCTATAGGAAGAATTCTCTAACATAGAGGAGTAGTGAGAGGAAGAAGTTAGAATTTCAATTTGATCAAAATAAATGAAGTGTTTGGAGTTGAAGGAGTGCTAAGCCATGGAAGAATTGTTGTGATAATTATGATTAGCATCCACAATGTGTTCTTTGAGATTGGCTTCAATGGTCCTCCCAATTTGTCCAATATAGAATTTCCCACAAGAACATGGAAACTAGTAGACGACTTGAGAAAGAAAGACGTTATAGGTATTATATTTGTCTTTCACACATTTTGTATCCTCAATTATTATTATTATTATGTCTATGACATCATGGAACCATTTTCCACATATTAGCTTGCCCATACATCTAAATTGATTTTTCCATTTTGCAATTTTGCAAGGTTTTTATATAGTTCAATTGTTTTTATTAATTTTGTTTTTTTATAAAAATAATATTCTTTATTTCTATTGGATTAGAAAGTGTGAGGTCATCCTTGAAATATGGAGTAGGGGTTTGACAGTTGGATGCCTATGACTCTTGCTAATGTTTTCCGAAAAACTTTTCTATCGTACAACAATTGCATTTCTTATAACTTTATATTTTGGTAACTCTTGAGTTTTGATTGATTCTCAATTTCTATAGCAGGATATTTCGATTGCCATATTCCCACTGGAATCTTGGTAGCATTGAATTCTATCTTATGTTAGAGGTATGAAAACGACTGTCAAATAAATGGAGACTAATACTCCATATGCACAACCTCACTTCATTTGTGCATGATCTATCTGTTGGTTAGTGTATCCTTTGAGGAGATCTATAGTCCTTCTTGGTGTGGCACACTACATGATCATAGCCATGTTACTATTCCAATAACAATGTGGGGAAACCTTTGACTTCTAAGAGAACTTAATGATATATTAACAAACTACTGAAGACAATGTTACATGAACATGAGCCTAAATCTCTGATACTAGAACTATCACGAGCCTATAAAGGTAGTATTGGACTTAGATAAAATTGCACCGTGGAGTAGGCAGCTCCACCCATGTCTCAGAAAAGAGATTCTTGAGACAACATTGATCACCAACCTTCTTGCTTCAATATGATATTCATTGGAATTCTACAAAGTAGGGCCCACACTACATTCTTTTTTTTATTATGTTTTTCAGCTACACCTTAGCTTCACTTTTCCTACTCATTATGTTTATTACAAATAATGCATGTCTTCTTCTACCTTTTATGGTTACATGAATGAATCGCAAATGATGCTCAATAAAATGCAAAACAAAACCTGACTATGAAATTCTGATCCAATGAAAAGTAGGTTACACATAGTAATTCAAGATGGATTTATCTTATCTTGAACTTGAATTATTCCTTCATTGAAAACTTCATGGGTGACCTAAGTTGCATCTCGATGCAATGCAAGCATACCAGCTTCTATATAAACATATTTTAACTATGCATCATTCAAATCGTCATTGAAAACTTGATTGGTGTTAGATTGATTCTTCTAATTTTGCTCATTAATATATTCTTCATATCTAGGCCAATCCTTGCTCCTCCTCATGTTATCCTGCAGTTTGTCACTAACATTGCCACTCGCGGATCTTGTTATTTAGCTTAAATTAAAAAAAAAAACATATTCGTTCCTATCCACAGGGAACGAATCCCCTCCCCCTCCTGCCTTGAATAAGAGAGTAATATAATACATTTTTTTGTCTATATATACCTTTTCAGATCTAGTTCTTTGGTGCAATCCACTTGGGTCCACTCATTATATCTATTTTCCTTTTCTATAATGTATGTGGGACATAAATTTCTCTTCTAACCTCATATATTAGGGGGAAAATATTATAACATTATCAGATCTACCATTTCCTAAAACATGTCATTATCCCTCTCTTCCATCAAGACCACTGATTATTCTTCTAGAAAATGTTTCTTTTGGTTTCCCCCCACAAGTTTCACTTGTGCAACTTATGGGGTCCCATGTGTTTCCTTAAATAAACATGCAAGGACAGTCCCCAAAATGTAAAAAAATACTAAAAGTACATTAAATGCACTCTCTTGAGAAGGGTCTTATGGTCCATTCACTTAGAAATAATTTTGGCGGATATCAACCACTTAAACTACCTTTCACAATTATAAAAGAAGGCATTATGTTGGAGAAGGAGAACCAAATTGATTTTGTACCCTCATGTTATAGGAATCAAGAAGTGAATGCTTCTGGATTTTACATTCCCATTCCCATCAACATCCCTTGTTTTCTATTTTTTTCCTTTTAAATCTTCACTCAAGATCTCAATTTTCCACAATTGTCTTTTTCATTCATGATTGAGAAGCAACAATGGGTTGGTTGTCTATTAGTGTTCCAAATAGGAGGAATCTAAAAATTGTGAAGGAGGTATTGGAATATAAATTCAAGTATCCATCTACCTTTGTTATCATTTATTATAATAAAATGAATGTCTCCTCCCCCTCCCATTCCCTAAGACAAAATCTTATCATAAATGTTTTATGCATTGGTTAGTAGATTGAGTGGAGGAACACATTTGCTTGAAGAATTAATTATTTTAGTTAGTAAAGAGTTTGGCGTTGTTGTTGATCATTTCAATTAATAGTTAAATGGATTTGATAAGGGTTTCTTGTTGATATGAGTGTTAGTTTCATGTTAATTTGACTTATCAAAAGGATTAAAGTTTGGATTAGTGGAAGACTAGTGAAAGTGGAGAGAAGGGGGTATAGGGTGGAGAGAGAGAGAGAGATGTTGTGGTGCTAAGTGGTAGTGAGAGTGTGAGAGATGGGGTGTTAGGGAGATATATTGGGGGGTTAGGGGTAGTGAGAGAGAGAGATATGGTGGTGTTAATGGGTTGGTGGGTAAAGAGGGGTGTGGGTTAGGTGTAGTTGGATAAGAACTAGAAAAATAGAGGGAGAGAGAGGGGGGGTGGGAAGTTAAATGCAAGGGGAGGAGAAGGGTGGCGAGAGAGTAAGAGAGGGGGTTAGTAAGGGTTAGGGAGAGATAGAGGGGGGATATGGGTTAGTGGTAATGGGAGTAATAGGGAGTGTGTGTGTGTGAGATGGATTAAGATAGGATTGGAGGTAAGTTATAGAGGAGGGGGACTAGGAGAAATAGAGAGATAAGGGGCTTAGGGGTAATAGGAGTATTAGAGAGAGGGGGGAGTGATTAGGGGATCATCTATTGTGAGAGCATGGGAGAGAGAGAGAGGGGGTGTTAGTTGGTTGGGAGAGAGAGAGGGGATGTTAGTTGGTTGGGAGAGAGAGAGGGGTGGGGGTTAGGTGTAGCTGGAGGAATAGGGTAGAGAGAGAGTGAGAGAGGGGGCTAGTAAGGGTTAACAACAAAAGGTGAGAGAGAGAGAAGGAGAGGGGATTAAAGTAAGGGGAAGGAGTAAGGTGGTGGGAGAGTGAGAGAGTGGGTTAGTAAGGGTTAGGGAGAGATAGAGAGAGGAGGGGGGTTAATGGCAAGAGGAAGAGTAGGTTGTGTGTGTGAGAGAGAAAGATAGATTTGAGGGTGTTGGGGGTTTGTAGGGGAGAGAGAGGGGTGGGTGTTAAGGGGTTGGATTAGAGAGAGATGGTTGGGGTTTAAGTGTTGGTGGAGGAGTAAGGTAGATGAAGATTAAGAGAGGGGGTTATTAAGGGTTATGGGGAAGAGGAGACAAAGGGAGAGAGAGAGAGAGAGAGGTGTTAGAGGTAGGGCATGGAGTAGGAGGTGAGGAGAGAGAGAGAGAGTGGTGTTAGAGTTAGGGTGAGGAGTAGGGTGTGAGGGGAGAGATAGAGATAGAGAGAGAGAGATAGAGAGAGAGAGAGGAGGGAAGGAGAGAGGGAGTTAGAGAGAGGCATAGGGAGGGATAGAGGTAAGGAGAGGTGTCTTAGAGGTAGGGAGAGGATTAGGGGGTTGAGATAGTGAGATAGGGGGTTAGTAATGCTCAGGGAGAGCGGGGAAGAGAGAAAGAGATAAGGAGAGGGGTTAGTGGTATGGAGAGGAGTAGGGATGTGTATGTTGACATAAAGAGAGAGAAAGAACAAGGGCCAAGTGGGCTGAGAGACAAAGAGGGTTGTGGGGATTAGGAGTAGAGAGAGAGAGAGAGATGGGTTTGAGGGGAGGAGGGTGTGGGTGATTAGAGTTATTCAGAATGAGGGGGTTTGGTGGAGAGAAAGATAAATTGATCATGGTGGAGGGAGGGGGTAGGTGTTTAGGGATGACTATTGAAGTTGGACAGAAGGGTGTATAGGGTTCGGGGGAGAGAGAGAGAGAGAGAGAGAGAGAGAGAGATGGTGGGGTGGTAAGTGGTAGTGAGAGTGAGAGAGATGGGTGTTATGGGTAGTGAGAGTGAGAGAGAGATGGGGGTGTTAAGGGGTTGGGGGGAGAGAGGGATGTGGGTTAGGAGTTATGGGAGAAGTAGGAGAAATATAGGGATAGAGTGAAAGAGGGGGTTAGTAAGGGTTATGGGGAAGAGAGAGAGAGAGGGAGAAGGAGAGAGAGAGAGAGGTGGGGGGTTAAAGGTTGAGGGAGGATTAGGGTGATGAGAGAGTGACAGAGGGGGTTTGTAAGGGATAGGGAGAGATGGAGAGGGGAGGAGAGTTAGAGGTAAGGGAAGGAGTAGGCGGTTTGTGAGGGAGAGAGAGAATCAAGGGTGTTAGGGGGTTAGAGAGGAGAGATAGGGGTGGGTGGTAAGGGGTTGGATTAGAGAGAGATAATTGGGGGTTAGGTGGAGGTGGAGGAGTAGGGTAGAGAAAGAGTGAGAGAGGCAGTTTATAAATGTTAGAGGGAAGAGGGGAGAGAGAGAGAGGGAGGTGAGTTAGAAGGAGGGCATAAGGAGAGAAAGAGTGAGAAAGAGAGAGAGGGAGAGAGAGAGAGAGAGGGAGAGAGAGAGAGAGAGAGAGAGGTGTGTTAGAGGCATAGTAGAGGGAGAGAGAGAGTGTGTGAGGGAGAGATAGATCAAGAGAGAGGGAGAGAGAGAGAGAGAGATGGGGGGTGGTAAGTGTTAGGGGAAGGGGGATTAGAAGGGAGAGACATAGATTGAGGGTTAGGGGTAGATAGAGAGAGAGATGGAGTGTATAGTTATGGGTAAGGAGAGGAGGGAAGTTAGGGTGAGAGAGTAGGGGGTTAGAGTTAGTGAGATCATTAAAGAGAGGGGGTGATAGGGTTTGGTTGAGAGAGTGAGAGGTGGGGGTTTGGTGTAGGTGGAGGAATAGGAGAGAGAGAGAGTGAGAGAGGTGGTTAATAAGGGTTATGGGGAAAAGGTTTATGTGTGTGAGAGAGAGGGGGGGTTAAAGGTAATGTGAGCAGTACAATGGTGAGAGAGTGAGTGAGGGGGTTCATAAGGTATAGATAAAGGAGGAGTAGGGTTGAGAGATAGAGAGAGAGAGGGAATGAAAGCTATTAGGGGGTTGGGAGAGAGAGAGGAGGTTAGGTGGTAAGTTATAGGGGAAGGGGGATTTGGAGAAATAGAGAAAGAGAGGGTCAGGAGGAGGAGAGTAGGAGAGACATAGGGGTATCCTTAGAGAGAGTATGAGTGGGGTTAGGGAGAGAGGGGGGTTCAGGTGTAGTGAGAGTGTGTGTGAGAGAGAGGGTTGGGTGTTACAATGTTGATAGAGAGAGAGAAGGGTTGTTGTTAGGTGTAGGTGGATTTTTGTAGAGAGAGAGTGAGAGAGGGGGTTAATAAGGGTTAGGAGGAAGAGAGAGAGAGAGAGAGAGAGAGAGAGAGAGAGAGAGAGAGAGAGAGAGGATAGGGTGTTACAGGTAGGGGCAGTAGTCAAGTTAGTGGTAGGGGAGGATTAGGGAGTGGAGGGTTATGTTAGGGGGTTTGGGGTGGAAGTTTATGTTAGGGAGTTGGGATAGAGAGAGATGGGTGTGGGTTATGGGAAGGTGTATGAGTATAGGGGTGTGTTATTATATGTTTGTATGTGTGTGATAGAGAGAGAGAGAGAGGGAGGACAAGACAAAGAGAGAGGGGTAGAGAGAGATATATATGGCATTGAGGGGGGGAGGGTGTGGGTGATTAGGGGTAGGGGGATGATTAGAGTTGGTGGAGAGAAATAAATAGATATCACAATGGGGGGTGGTGCGGGAAGGGGTTTTGGGAATATTGGGGTAGTTAGCTAGAAAGGTGGTATAAGGTAGGGTTAGAGAGAGAGATAGAGATTTAGGGTAAGTTATCAGGGAAGGGGATTAGGAGAGAGAGTGATATGGGGGTTAGGAATATAAGTAGGAGAGAGAGATAGAGGGGGAGAGTAGGGGGTTGTTATTGGTAGGGAGAGTAGGAGGGGATCTAGGGAGAGATAGAAGGGGATCATCTATTATGAGAGTGTGTGTGTGAGAGAGGATGTTAGTGGGTTTGGGGAGAGAGAGGGGTTGGGGTTAGGTGTAGGTGGAGGAATAGGAGAGAGAGACTGAGAGAAGGGTTAGTAAGGTTTAGGGGGCAAAAGTGAGAGAGAGAGAGAGGGGGGGGAGGGAATTAGGGGGGTTAAAAGAAGGGGGAGGAGAAGGGTATTGAGAGAGTGAGTGAGGGGGTTAATAAGGGTTTAGGAGAGATAGAGAGAGGAGTAGGGTCAATGGTAAGGGGAATAGTAGGGTGTGTGTGAGAGAGAATGTGAGAGAATTCAGGGTGTTAGGGGTTTGGTTGGGAGAAAGAGAAATAGATCATGGTGGAGAGAAGGGGGTAGGGGTATAGGGAATACTATTGAAGTTAGAAAGAAGGGGGTATGGGGTGAGGAGATAGATAGATAGAGAGAGAGAGATGGGGGTGTTAATGGGTTTGGAGGAGAGAGGGGTGTGGGTAAGGTGTAGTTGGAGAAGTAGGGGAAAGATAGGGATAGAGTGAGAGAAAGGATAAGTAAGGGTTACCGTGAAGATAGATAGAGAGAGAGAGAGAGAGAGGTGGGTTGTTAAAGGTAGGGGGAGGAGTAGATTTATGAGAGAGTGAGAGAGGGGGTTAGTAAGGGTTAGGGAGAGACAACAAGATCATGAGATTTAGATGTAATGGGCAGAGTAGGGGGCATGTGAGGGAGAGAGAGAATGGAGGGTGTTAGGGGGTTTGAGGGGAGAGAGAGGGGTGCGTGGAAAGGGGTGGGATTAAAGAGAGACGGTTGGGTGTTAGGTGTAGGTGGAGGTGTATGGTAGAGAAAGAGTGATAGAGTGGGTTAGTAAATGTTAGGGAGAAGAGGAGAGAGAGAGAGAGAGAGAGAGAGAGAGAAAGAGAGAGACAGGGTGACGAGTATGGTGTTGAAAGAGGACGAGAGGGGGGGTTAGTAAGAGTTAGGGAGAAGTGGGGGAGAGAGAGAGAGAGAGATGGGGCTAAGGGAGGGGGTGTGGGTGATTAGAGGTAGGGAGGATTTAGGGGGTTTGTGGGGATTGAGAGAAATATATCATGGTGGAGGCATTGGCAGGTAGGGTTTTACAGGAGACTAGGGAAGTTAAAGGGAAGGGGGAATAGGGTGGGGGGAGAGAGAAGGGGGGTTGGTAATTGTTAGGGGTAGGTGTTAGGTGAGAGAGGGGGGGTAGGGAGAGCAATACAGAGAATTATATGGTAAAATGGTGTATTTATGGGTGGAGAGAGTAGGAGGGCTGTTAGGGAGGAAAATCAAGGAGTTAGAGGTAGTGAGAGTGAGAGAAAGGGGGGGCATTAGGTTTTGGACTGGGAGAGAGGGGTGGGGATTAGGTGTAGGTGGAGGAGTAAGGGAGAGAGAAAGAGAGAGAAAGGGGTTTAGTAAGGGTTATTGAGAAGACGTTAGAGAAAGAGAGGAGAGGGGGTTAAATATATTGGGAGGAATAGGGTGGTGAGAGAGTGAGGGGATTAGTAACAATTATAGGGAGAGAGAGAGAGAGAGAAGGAGAGAGTGGGAGTAGGGGGGTTAGTTGTATGCGGAGGAGTAAGGGTGTGTGTGTGAGAGAGAGATAACTAGGTGTGTTAGGGGGTCAGGGGAGAAAGAGATCGGTCAGGGATAGAGGTATGTTAAGGAGTAGAGAGAGAGAGAGAGAGAGAAAGAGGTGTAGGGGGAGGAGGGGGATTGGGGGGAGAAATAGATAACGTTCAAGGATGGGGGAAGGGTGGTAGGGTTTTACAAAATTAAGAAATTTAGTTAGAAGGGATAATATTGGGTAGTGGTAGAGAGAGAGAGAGATGGTGGGGTGGTAAGTGGTAGTCGTACGGGGTTATTAGAAATAAAGAGAGTGAGAGAGAGAGAGAGGGTTTTGGGTAGTAGGAGAGAAAGAGAGGGGACATAGTGGTTGATTATGGGTAGGGAGAGTAGAATGGTAGTATGAGAGATCGATTTGGGGGTTGTGGGTATCAAGACTGTGATAGACAAGGTGGGTGTTAAGGGTTGGGGGGAGAGAAAGGGGTGTGGTTTAGCTATAGTTGGAGTAGGGGAGAGAGAGAGAGAGAGAGGGAGAGGGGGATGTTAAGGGTTGGGAGGATTAGAGAGGGATATAGAGAGACATAGAAAGAGAGAGAGGTGGGGCATGGATTAGTGTGGTGAGAGAGTGAGACAGGGGGTTTAGTGGTAAGGGGAGGAATAGTGGGTGTAGGTGGAGAGAGAGTGAGAGAGAGGGTTAGTATGGGTTATAGGGAAGAGGGAGGGGAGAGAGAGAGACATAGGTGAAGGGGGTGTTAGAGGTAGCGGGAGTATTAGGACATGAGAGAGTGGTAGATCAGGTTAGTAATATTTAGGGAGAGGAGGAAAGATAGATAGATAGATAGAGAGAGAGAGAGAGAGAGAGAGGGGGGGGGAAGAAGGGGGGTTTGTTGTAAGGAGATGAGAAGGTGTGTGTGTGTGTGTGAGAGAGAGAGAGATAATTTGGGGGGTATCAAGGGGTTGTTTGGTGGATGGGGAAGAGAGAGGGTTGGGGGTTTGGGGTAGGTGAAGTAGTAGAGGGGTGTGTTTGTGTGTGTGTGTGTGTGAGAGAGAGAGAGAGAGAGAGAGAGGCAACAGTTTGAGTTATCAAATGTAGGGGAGGAGGTGGTTTGGGGGAGAGAAAGAGATAGATATCAGATTGGGAGGAGGAGTAGGATGGAGGAGGGGGTTTTGGGGAGAGATAGAGATCGTCATTTGGGGGAGGAGGAGGTTGGTGAAGATAAAAATATACAGATGGATGTCAGGTGACGTGTATGGGTTTAGGGAGAATTAGTATAGTTATAGAGAATGTGGTGTATATGGTGGGGGTAGTGGGAGAGAGATGAGGTGTTAAGTGCTAGGGGGAGTAGGGATTAGGAGAGAGAAAGAGATATGTGAGGGTTTAAGAAGGAGAGATAGAGGAGGGAAGAGGGGGTGTTTATGAGTAGGGAGAGTAGGAGGGTGTTAGGGGGGAGAGAGGGATTTAGGGGTACTTAGAGTGAGAGAGAAACAACAGAATGTTAGGTGGTTTGGAGAGAGACAGAGAGAACGAGGTGGTGGTTAGGTGTAGGTGGATTAGGGGAGATAGAGGGGGGGTTAGCAAGTGTTAAGCTAAGACCAAAGAGAGAGAGAGAGGAGGAGGTTTTTGGAGGTAGTGGGAGGAATATGGGGAAGAGAGAGTCAGAGAGGATTTGAGATCAAGTGAGAGAGAGAGAGAGAATGTATGTTAGTAGGGGGACTAGGGATGAGAGAGAGAGGGGGGAGGCTTATGGAGGATATTAGTAGGTTTTGAGGGAGCGAAAGAGGAGGGGTTAAGGGTAGTGAGTGTGTGAGAGAGAGAAGGGGGAATCTTAGGGGGTTAGGGGAGAGTGAGAGGGTGGGGGTTAGGTATTGGTGGAGTACAATAGAGAGAGAGAGTGATAGAGGGGGCTAGTAAGGGTGAGGGGGAATATGGGGGTAGACGGAGAGGACAGGGGGGAGGAGTGAAATTATGAGAGAGTGAGAGAGGGTGTTTGTAAGGTTTAGGGAGAGTATGAGAGATATAGGAGAGGAGAGGGTTTAATAGTGTGGGTAGGAGTATGGGGGTGAGAGAGAGAGATATGGGGGGTGCAGGGGGTGTTAGGGGGTTGTAAGAGAGAGAGGGGTGGGGGATAAGGGTATGTGGAGGATTAGAGGGGTGTGTTATTATGCATTTTTTTTTTGTTGGTGTGTGTGTGTGTGAGAGAAAGAGAGAGAGAGAGATATTGGGGGGGGTGAGGGTGGTTGTGGATGATTAGGGATAGGTGGGAGAATGGGGGTTTGGGGAGAGAAACAAATAGATATCATAGTGGGTGTAGGGGTTTAAAATGGAGAGAGAGAGAGAGAGAGATTGGGGGTAAGTTATAGTGGAGGAGGATTAGCAGAGAGAGAAAGAGAGAGTGGGGTTAGTTGTAGTAGGAGTAAGAGAGAGGGAGGTTGTTATGCTTAGGGGTAGTAGAAGGGGAGATATATAGAGAGAGCATGGGTTTAGTTATTCTCATATGTAGAGAAAGAGATGGGGGGTTTTAGTGGGTTGGGGTAGGGTTTTACGAAATATTAAGGAAGTTAGTTATAAGGGTTGATATTGGGTAGTGGAAGAGACAGAGAGATGGTGGGTGATAAGTGGTAGTGGTAGTGGGGTTATTGGAAAGAAAGAGAGTGAGAGAGAGAGGGTTTGGGTTTGGCGTAATAGGAAAGAAAGAAATGGGGCATAGAGGTTTATTATGGGTAGGGAGAGTAGAATGGAAGTACGGGAGAGAGGTTTTGGGGTTGCAAGTATCAAGAGTGTGAGAGAGAGGGTGGACATTAAGGGGTTTGGGGTAGAGAAAGGGGTGTGGGTTGACTATAGTTGGAGTAGGGGAGAGAGAGAGAGAGTGGGAGAGGGGGATGTTAAGGGTTGGTTGGAATAAAGAGGGGTATGGAGAGAGATAGAAAGAGAGAGAGGTGCGACGGGGATTAGGTATAGGTGGAGGAGTAAGGGAGAGAGAGAGTGAGAAAGGGGTTTAGTAAGGGTTATTAAGAAGAGGTTAAAGAGAGAGAGGAGAGGGGGTTAAATATACTAGGAGGAATAGTACAGTGAGAAAGTGAGGGGATTAGTAATGATTATAGGGAGAGAGGGAGAGAGAGAAGGAGAGAGTGGGAGTAGGGGGTTATTGTATGGGGAGGAGTAAGGGTGTGTGTGTGTGTGAGAGATAACTAGGTGTGTTAGGGGGTCAGGGGATAAAGAGAGAGGTCAGGGATAGAGGTATGTTAAGGACTAGAGAGAGAGAGAGGTGTAGGGGGAGGAGCGGGATTGGGGGGAGAAATAGATAATGTTCGAGGATGGGGGAACAGTGGTAGGGTTTTATAAAATATTAAGAAATTTAGTTAGAAGGGCTAATATTGGGTAGTGGTAGAGAGAGAGAGAGATGGTGGGGTGGTAAGTGGTAGTGGTAAGGGGTTATTAGAAATAAAGAGAGTGAGAGAGAGAGAGAGAGAGGGTTTGGGGTAGTAGGAGAGAAAGAGAGGGGACAGAGGGGCTGATTATGGGTAGGGAGAGTAGAAGGGCATATGAGAGATAGATTTGGGTGTTGTGGGTATCGAGAGTGTGAGAGAGAGGGTGGGAATTAAGGGCTTGGGGGGAGAGAAAGGGGTGTGGGTTAGCTATAGTTGGAGTAGGGGAGAGAGAGAGAGAGAGGGAGAGGGGGATGTTAATTGTTGGGAGGAATAGAGAGGGGTATAGAGAAAGATAGAAAGAGAGAGAGATGGGGTGTGGATTAGTGTGGTGAGAGAGTGAGAGAGGGGGTTTAGTGGTAAGGGGAGGAATAGTGGGTGTAGGTGGAGAGAGAGTGAGAGACAGGGTTAGTATGGGTTATAGGGAAGAGGGAGGGGAGAGAGAGAGACATAGGTGAAGGGTGCGTTAGAGGTAGGGGGAGTATTAGGACATGAGAGAGTGGGAGAGGGGGTTAGTAATATTTAGGGAGAGGAGGGAAGATAGATAGATAGAGAAAGAGAGAGAGAGAGAGAGAAAGGGGGGGGGAGAAGGGGGGTTTGTTGTAAGGGGATGAGAAGGTGTGTGTGTGTGTGCGTGAGAGAGAGAGAGATAATTTGGGGGGTGTTTGTGTCAGAAATTGTTACTAAGGCTAGGGTAACAAGCCAACACAATCTCAAAAATAAAATCAATCCAAACTAGGTTTTTAGGGTTTTGTTTTGTAGGTTTTGGTTAGAAACTTCAAGAGCATAAGGGAATACATTCAGCAGATAAGTAAAAACTAATTCATACACATATATCCATGAAGATGCATATATATCTCAGAAATCCAACAAAAGATTGCAATGAAGTTCATACAATAAAAGACAAGCATCACTGGAAATTATACATAAAACCAGAAATGAATTTGTCAATCAAGAAACTATATAAGTTCAAAATGAAGCCAATACATATCAGAACTGAGATATGGAGTCATATATTCATAGTTTCATCAAAAATGCATATGAGAGTTTGCAATACTTAGCAGTGAACAAGTCTGGATGACAACAGCTTGCAGACCTCCTAAAGCTCTCCAAAAATTCCAACCCTTACAATGTCTTTTCTCCCTCTCTAAATAGTTTTTCATCTCCAAAAAACAGTTAGGGTATTTCCTACTAATCCTCCATCGAATAACTAGACTAGGTAAAATAGCATTTACATTTTTACAAATTACAATTTTGCTAAAAATAGCAAATCTTTAACAAAAAGCCTTAAATGAACCTAACTGCCCTAGATCTCTTTCGATGCCTCCACTAGCAAAGATATGCCATCTGGACTTGAGGATCTTTTCTTCATTCTTTTGTGCTTTTGCTCCAGCTCAGCTATCCTTTTCTGTAGGTGTTCATTTTCATGCTGCAAGGTTTCAAAAGTCTTTTCTAATTCTGAGGAGTGCCTATCAGCAACCCTTTTTCTTCTGAGTACTTCCTTTGCATCAATCACTAACTCCTGAAAATTTTCATGAGTATCTTGAAGATCTTCTCTTAATCTTCTATTTGCCATCATTAGACCATCATTAACTCCCTGCATATAATTCATTTGATGCTTATACTGTTTGACAGTCTTCTTCAAATTCTCCTTGTCAGAATTAACCAGTTTTTCTATTGCAGCATCTTGCTCCTCATTAGGTTTGCAAAACATATCAAACTTCTTAAATATTGCTTCTTCTGTCAATAGCTTCTCAGCAGTATCTTCAATGGTGGGACTTGGATCATCTGTGGCCTATACTGACTTAATCTCTTCTGTCAACAATTTCCCAGGAATGTCTTCAATGATGGACTTGGAGCTTCCTTCACCTGCTACTTTTTCTGACCTAATTTCTTCCTTTTTACCTGGCTGCAATTCATCTTTCTTTGATTTCTCCTCCTCCATGGGCTCTTCATCAAAGATAGTCACCTTATCAGCCTTCAATTTTGGATTTAAGAGCTTTTTCATATTTAACCTTAATTTGTTTTTCGACCTAGTTTTAGGTCTCCAGAAAGTAGCTGCTTCTCCCATCATTTTTAATTTCTTCCCTTGGTACCGAATAGATGCTAACTCTACCACTTCCAGCTTTTTGATCTTGTTCTTAGGATTTGTGGTTTTGTCCTCTATAGCTTGATTTTCTTTAATCTCAGTTTTAACCTTGATCTCAGGAATAAACTGTTCTTCTTCTAACATATAGCCCTCATCATCTGAGAGGACTGTGATTGGGCTTCTTAGCTGATTATGAACCTCTTCTTTTGCTACAGGAATCACTTTGATATCAATTTTCTTCTCTTCTTGAAAATCTGTTATAGGTGATGACTTCTTTTCAAGAAATTCCTTTTCCTTTTTGTCATTAAATAATGAGAACTTGACTTTATTGTGTTCTGGAATTTCTTGAGGCTGACTGTCATTCTGTCCTTCATCTGCTACCTGCTTTGTTCCCTTCTTAATTTTAATGTCATGCTTCTTTGCAGGTTTAACTGAATGCCCTAACTTTTGTATCATTACTTTTCCCTTGTCAGTTTGTCTTTTGGTTGTTGGTCTTCTCCTTTAGGATGAACCCCTGACCAAAACAAAAAGAAGTCCCAAGTATTTTCCTCATGCTGCAACACTGTAGAGATGATTAGCTTAATGAGACCATGATGAAACAGTGATTGAGAAGTATGATCATCATGCTGTTTTATTTTGCTTGACATTTTCTGCAGGCTTTTAAAGAAAAAGAATGGCAAATTCATTTTAGAAACCCCTGCCATGTGCTGTAGGAACCTGAGATGATATTTGAACACTAATGAATACCTCCCTTCACAAGTCACATAACTCTGAAGAATCCTTATAGGTTCAATCCATTCCCTCCTGAAATTATGTATGAGAATACCTTTGTTCCAGTCAGGAATAACATTGGGCAATAAGTATCTTTGAGGATCAAACTCAAAAGGAGACTTCTTGAACCAGTGCTCACCCTCATTACTAATCTCAGTGGCTTCTGATATTAATTCCACAGTCAATTTGAATCTCAAAGGATCCATTATAATCATCTCATTCTTAAGTCCTTTGGCAAAATTGCAGGACACTTGAGCATTAAAACCATCTATCTTCTTGAAAAATTTCAACCATCCTGCCTGCTGGAAAAGTTCTGCACAATCTGGAAGTTTCTGAATCCATGTCAAATCTGTGGGCTCAGCCCTGTTAACCTTGCCACTTTTACTGCTTTTTCCCATATCTTTCTTTTCAGGGAACAGGAACAATCTAGTTTTAGGTTTCAGAAATGTTTTATAAGCTGTTTTCTGAGCAAATAATTCTGCAGGTTATAACAATTTCAGTGATATTTAAATCACCTGCACAAATTAACAGACCTTTCTGTGTAAAAACTGAGTTCTACAGATAACTCTGTGAGTCTTTTCAACGCCCTATTCTGTATATTCTGATGTTTAAAACATTAGGTCATGAGAGAAACATTCATGCAAATTCCTCCTAACTGGCTTCAGGTGACTATTTCTGCGGTGAATTCCTCATCTTACGATATATTACATCCTCCTCAACAACCAATTTTTTCAGAAAAATCGTGCAGCAGCAAAAACCCAAATTTTCCAGCTATACGGGTTATAACATAATACCTGTCAATTACTCGTCCAATGTGGCTTAATGTCTTCAATTTGAGGTGTCAATGATGTCCTCCTTCGAGCACAGGTGTCCTCATATCGATTTTTTAGCCCCAGGTGAATGAATTCAAAAGCCCTAATTTTCGCTGGCGCCTGAACACACCTGTCTCTTTTCCACAGCGACACAATCCACCGTTTAACAGTGAACTCTCCTGCACAAACACTGCCTCCTCTGTGATGATGCGTGTGACAAGAGAAAATTGATAGCTAAACCCAGAATTGGCTGGTCTCTGTGCAACTGAACCCACATAACATGTAATGATGCCCTTGTTTTCTCTTCGTGATTAACAACCAACTAACATCATGCTCAAAATGCTGCAAACACGTGTTAAACACTCACATAATGCGATTAGATACTCTCACTCTGCATCATGATTGAAATCAGATCGAAAATTTACAAAAAACTCATGCCACGATATTCCTGTAGCGCGCTCTGTGTTAAACTTTGGTGTAGCGCTACAAGAATATTTTTTAACCAAAAATTTAGCAATTTTCTAACTTTTTGCCAATTTGTCAGAGATTTTGGCAGCTATTTGGTTTAGGACATAAGTTCAACCATTCTCTAAAGTCATTGATGATTCTTCCTTTGAACATATGACTCCTTTTCAATAAAAATTCACCAAAATCAAATGAAATATGAGAAGGACTGGGCTCAAACTTTATTCAATCACTCATAAGGTTCTTAAGAAGACAAAAACCAAAACTGAAAACCAAAAATTAACTAAGGTAGACTCAAAAAATCAAACCAAAAATGGGGAGAAAAACTAAAAATGCAGAAAAATTTACTGACTTAACATCTGGCTCCAGCTGCGGGATGAAGTCCTCCCTGTGAGGCTTCAAGAACCTGTAGACTAGTGCCTTCAGTCTTCCATTGGGCTATGGAGTCTTTCTTCAATCTTACTCACACCGGTATATACAATGAGAAGTGACCATGATCCTCATTTAACTGTAGAAATGCTTGAGGAATCGCCCATTGACAGGGCTGGGTAATTCCTCTCCTTCCAAGGTCTGCAATATGAATGTATTATTCTCCAAAACTTTAGCTATCAGAAAAGGGCCAAACCATAAATTATCAAATTTGCCATGTTTCCCTTTCTGCTCCTTTCTTGCATCCCATCTCAAAACCATCTCACCTTCTGAAAAAATATGATCTTTGATATTTCTGTCAAACCTGGTTTTCATTTTAGCTCTATACAGCTGAGCTTCTTTGTCTACCTTCTCCCTGTTCTGCTGTAACTCAATCATTTCAAAAATTCTCCTTTGTAAATCATCTGGTTCCTATTGAGAATTTTGGAGGAACTTCATTACTGGGATTCCCAATTGTACTAGAAATACTGCTTCTGTTCCATAAACCAGCTTAAAGGGTGAAGTACCAATGGCTTGTTTTACAGTAATCCTATCTGCCCATAATGCATATTTCAACATTGAATCCTAGGATTTTTTTATTTTGTTTGAGCAATTTCTTGATGCACTGAATGATATTTTTGTTAGATGATTCAGCCTGACCATTTCCCTGAGGATAATAGGGAGTTGAGTGTTTTAGTAAAATACCATTTTTCTCACAAAAGGCCACCATTGCCTTGGATTTGAATGCTTTGGCATTATCAGTAATCAATCTTTGTGGACAACCAAACCTGCTCAGAATATTATTTTCTATGAAATCCATAATTACCTTATCTGTGGCATTCCTTGTGGGGATAGCCTCCACCCATTTTGTAAAGAAATCTGTGGCAGTCAAAATCCAATGATGCTGGCCTGAAGATGCTGGGTTTATTTCTCCAATAAAATCCAGACCCCACTGCTGAAAAGGGGCATTGACTACAATAGGCTTCAAAGGTAAAGACAACAACTTTTGTTTACCTGCAAACTTTTGACATGGTATGCAAGCTCTCACATGGTGATAAACATCTGAGAAAAGTGAAGGCCAATAGTAACCAGCTCTTAAAATTTTATAGGCTGTTGTTTTCCAGTATTTATGTCCTCCACAAGCTCCTTCATGAGATTCTGAAATCACTTCCTTTATTTCAGCTTGATCTAAACACCTTAATAAGATTCCTGGTGGATCTTTCCAAAACAATTGACCTTCTATCAGACAGTATTTGGTAGTTTTCAATTTCAGGGACCTGGCAGCTTTTCTATCTAAATGTTCAGGACATTGCAAAAATAACAGAAAATGGACAATGTCAGCATACCAATCTGAAGATGAATAAGAATCCATGATTCTTTCTTTTTCCAGGATTATTTGATTTTCTTCAGGTGCTGATTCTTCTGTCATAGCATGTAATCCTAATGCCTGACAATTTGAGTCAGCCAACAGTTTGGCCAATCCTTGTCCTTTGACCAGCTTAGTAGGTCTGATTTCCACTTCATATTCCATAAATTTGGCAATCCACCTTCCCCTCTTTCCTTCACTATCAGGCTGTGTCAAAACATCCTTCACTGCAGCATTTGGAACAAAGGAAACAACCTTGGAGTGTAAAATATAGATTCTGAAAAATTTTAAAGCCTTTACCAGAGCATAGGCTTGTTTCTCCAAGATACTGTATTTCAGCTCTGAATCTCTAAGTGTTTTGCTGAAAAAGGCAATTGGTTGTTCCAATCCCTCCTCATTCTTCTGAAGTAGGACAGCAGCAATGGTGTCTTCTGAAGCAAAAGAAAATGTAAGAAATTCCTTGTCAAAATTTGGACTCACCAGAACAGGTGCTTCAGTCAGAGCCACTTTAATCTTTTCAAAAGCTGCCTTTGCTTCAACAATCCACCTGACTTCTTGGTCCTTTTTTAACATGGCTGTAATTTGCTTAATTGTTTCAGCAAAATTAGGAATAAACCATCGCAGAAAATTGATTTTGCCAATAAATGATTGCACATCCTTTTTACTCCTGGGCAAGCTAATCTTCAGTATTGCTTTGACTCTCTCAGGGTCAATTCTGATACCATCAGCTAATACCAAGTGGCCAAGCAACTTACCTTCTTGCACAGCAAAATGTGATTTTTTAGGGTTTAAAGACAAGCCAAATTTCCTGCATTTTATGAAGGTTTGTTCTAAATGCTTCAAATGTTCATCATCAGACTTTGAGAAGATAGTGATATCATCCAGATAGATAACTACAAACTTATCTTTTTCACCCACGAATGCAATGTCCATAGCTCTCTGAAAGGTTGCTCCAGCATTCATCAAACCAAAAGGCATTTTGTCATACATAAATGTCCCCCAGGGGGTTGTAAAAGCTGTCTTTTCTTTGTCATCAGGATGCATGGCAATTTGATTGTATCCTGAGAAACCATCTAGCATAGAAATCCTTTGAGCTCCAACCACCTGCTGCAAAACCTGTTCAATCTTGGGGAGAGGATAATTGTCTTTTAATGATGATCGATTCAAATTTCTGAAGTCAACACATAATCGAATCTCTCCATTCTTATTTCTAACAGGAACCAAATTGGCCACCCAAGAAGAATACCTAAGAGGCACTATTATTTTTGCATCCAACAACTTCTTTAATTCTTTTTCAATCACAGGGAACAAGGCTAGATTGATTCTTCTTAGTTTCTGCCTGAAAGGTTTGACATTAGGTTTCAAAGGAACTTTGTGCTGGATAACTGCTGTATCATAGGTTTTTAGTTCCTTGTAAGACCAAGCAAATGCATCTATATATTTTCTCAACAGCCTGATATACCTACTTCTTTGCTCAGCTGTTAGGTTTTTAGACAGTTTTACCATTCTGGGATGTTCTGCTGAACCAATATTGTACTCCTCTACATTGTCTTCTGAAGATTGCATTACCGGTCTGGAAGGTGTATCATCTTTAGTGAATATTCTTTCTAAAGGCACTAGACCTTTTGGAATGAAATTGCTCTTCAATTCAATAATCTTATGCCCAGCTATCTCTTCTGCAGCAAATTCATCTAACTGTTCATCCCTTTCCTCTATTTCTTGATCAATTTGATTGTTTGAAAATTCATCTACAAGCTCAAGAATTTTTTTTTTTTCAATGTCATCTTCAAAAACCCTCCAATGTCTCACATTATCTGGAACACATGGTCTATATCTCACCTCTATTGGATACCTTAATTGAGTGATTTTTGGAATTCTGAAGTGTGTGGCAGCCAGGGCTAAAGAATCTGCAGTTTCATTATGATTTCTGGGAATATGAGTGATATTAAATGCTATAAAATAGTTCTCAAGCATATCCCATACTTCATTTCGATATACTTTCAGCAAACCCTGCTTTACTTGATATTTGTTCTTCACTTGTTGAACAACTAGTTCGGAGTCGCCAAATGCAGAAATTTGCTGAATTCCCAAATCTTTAGCAGCCTTCAATCCCAGTAGCAGGGCTTCATACTCAGCAGTGTTGTTGGTGGTAGCAAATTCTAACTTATAAATAAGTTTCACCATTTCACCCCCGGGAGAAATCAATAAAATTCCAGCTCCAGCACCTTCTTTGCATGAAGACCCATCAAAATACAACTGCCATAATACATCCTGCTCTTCTTGACTGTGTTTTACAGGCTGATCTTTTTGTACTTGTAACAGACCAGCAGAATTCTCTTCCTCACTAAACTGTAGTATGCATGAACCAAGATCTTTATCCACAGAATATATTGGGTGATTTGTAGGATTTTTATCATCTGTGACTATGTAAGCCAACTGTAACTCTCTATAAAGTCTCCTGTTTTCTTCACCAAAAACAGGAATAGTTGCATAAGAGAGGTCCATCTGTAATGTTCCTCCAACCTTCTTAGCCCATGACCTAGACATAAGTAAGCCAAATTTTGGTGTGATGTCAGCTACCACAACATCCATTATTACACTTTTCATGGGTAACTGAGTAAGGTTAACAACCATATATTTTATTACTCCTAGACATTTTACATCTCGGGAGTCAAAAGCATATAGATCATGGTAAGGCTTAGTGACATTAAGGCCCAGGGCTTCCATCACAGATTTTGGCATCAGATTATGGGATGCTCCTGAATCTAGCAGACAATTATGAATCATCTGCTCATGCACAGTCAAAGTTATATAGAAAGGAGGAGAAGCACCAGCTTCGTTTTCAGTCTTCTCAGCCAAAGCTGATCCAATAAAAATTCTAGGGTTTTCTTCCTGGAGATTCACTGTATCTGAAACTGGCTGATTATTTGGCATATTCATTACTTTCAAAACTGTATTCTTGTATGATGGATTTTTTATAAGCTCAGAAAATGGCACAGGAATTTTAAGTTTTCCTAACTCATTTTCCAAACTGAAATTTTGACCTGACCTATTTACCTCTTCAATTTCTGTATTCTTCTTAGGTTTTTCTGCAGGTTGCTTCTTTTCTGCTACAGGATCAGCAGTTGATTTATCAGGAATAACTGGAGCAGGAACATCAGCTTTCTTTTTAGGAGCTTGAACTACTTGTTTTGGGCCAGTTCTGAGATTAATGATTTTCTTAATTCCACTCTGATTAGTGGCAGCATTTACACCAGTTTTTTCAAACTCCAATTCATCTTCAACCTCATATAAATCTGCATCATAATATTCAGAATTTAAAAAATCTTCTTCTGTTACAAAACCTGTAAACAATCCATCTCCAATATGATTCATATCCTGATCAGTCTCAGTTTCTTCAAAAAGCAGCTGCTGATCAATTTCTTCTTCATCAACCAAATTATTTTGAAAAGGTAGGGGCACTTTTTGATCTTCATTTTCTCTCCTTTCTTGCTGGATGTCATTATTTCTTCGCTCCCTTGGCATGAATCTAGGTGCAAATTGTCTTCTAAATTGATTTTGGTTATTTGGGTTCCTCTGAGCTTCTGGAGCAGGTTTAGCAGAATTCTTTTCCAGCTCTAGTTTATTCAATTTTGCAGTAAGGATCTTAACCATTTTTGCCATCTCATCTATCTTGGCCTCAGCAGATTGAGAAGTAGAGCCTACTGTGACAGCTTCTTTCTTTCCCTTTCTTTCATACAGCTGCTGAGATGTTTCATTCTTAAGTCTATTTGAAGCTAACAAATTAGACTCTACCTCTAGTGCTGCATCTTGCATGTTCAGCAGGGTGATAGGTCTCCTCTCTCTAAGTAATAAAGAAAATTCATGATCAAAAGCATTTGCATAGGTCAACTTGGCTGATGTTTCGGTGGGTTTAATTTCTGCTGGAATTCTACTGTACATTTTATTAAACCTCTTGGAAAAATCTGCAACAGTCTCATCTTTCTTTCTTCTAAGAGCTCAGTTAGATAGTATGTGTGATCTTTAGTGTCTCCCCACTGTCTCATGAAAAGCTCATGGAGTTCCTCAATAATAGTAATGGAGTTAGCAGGCAAGTCTCTAAACCATTTTCTTACATCTCCATCTAGACTCTGAACAAAAACCCTCATCCACACATCTTTAATCTCAATATTCTGATTGTCAGCATAACTCAAGAAAGCCTCCCAATGTTCCTCAGCAGTGGTTTCCCCTTGTCCATTGAATCTAGGCATATATTTTTGGTAATCACCTCCAGGCAATGCATGTAGAGGCTGAGGTAAAACTAATGGTGCATACCTAGCTGCTACCATTCTATCCATCATATCCATAGGTGGATTTTGGGCTGCCATTGTGGACTGAGGTTTAGACTGAGATTTTGAGGAGGAAGATATTTGACTAAAACTTTTTTGAAAAGGATTTCTTCCTACCTTCAACTGAAAGATTCGTATTTTATCAGGGGAAGAAGTTTTAGCTTTCAAAAAACTTTGAGGATTGGTGAAAACCTGAAAAGTGTTCTCATAAAGGATAGGTTTTATACAGGGTGAAATTTCAGCTGGGTCTAATGATTCACCCAACTGGTGAGAGTCACAGGAAGCTGGCAAAGATCGATATTTTCTGAGTTTGTTTGCTGTTTTCAAAATCTGCTCAGGGTCTGTCACACCCAGTTTTAATGGAGAAACAGGCTTATTCCTGGTCCCAATCCCTTTAGAAGCCAGTGTGACTTCTTTTTGGTGAAAATAGCCTTCAAAAACTGCTGGTGCAAGTCCACCTCTTAAACCAGAAAAATGATGAGTATCCCAGGGAAGATATGTTCCAGCTTCGTCCCCGGCAACGGCGCCAAAGATGTTTGTGTCATAAATTGTTAGTAAGGCTAGGGTAACAGGCCAACACAATCTCAAAAATAAAATCAATCCAAACTAGGTTTTTAGGGTTTTGTTTTGTAGGTTTTGGTTAGAAATTTCAAGAGCATAAGGGAATACATTCAGCAGATAAGTAAAAACTAATTCATACACATATATCCATGAAGATGCATATATATCTTAGAAATCCAACAAAAGATTGCAATGAAGTTCATACAATAAAAGACAAGCATCACTGGAAATTATACATAAAACCAGAAATGAATTTGTCAATCAAGAAACTATATAAGTTCAAAATGAAGCCAATACATATCAGAAATGAGATATGGAGTCATATATTCATAGTTTCATCAAAAATGCATATGAGAGTTTGCAATACTTAGCAGTGAACAAGTCTGGATGACAACAGCTTGCAGACCTCCTAAAGCTCTCCAAAAATTCCAACCCTTACAATGTCTTTTCTCCCTCTCTAAATAGTTTTTCATCTCCAAAAAACAGTTAGGGTATTTCCTACTAATCCTCCATCGAATAACTAGACTAGGTAAAATAGCATTTACATTTTTACAAATTACAATTTTGCTAAAAATAGCAAATCTTTAACAAAAAGCCTTAAATGAACCTAACTGCCCTAGATCTCTTTCGATGCCTCCACTAGCAAAGATATGCCATCTGGACTTGAGGATCTTTTCTTCATTCTTTTGTGCTTTTGCTCCAGCTCAGCTATCCTTTTCTGTAGGTGTTCATTTTCATGCTGCAAGGTTTCAAAAGTCTTTTCTAATTCTGAGCAGTGCCTATCAACAACCCTTTTTCTTCTGAGTACTTCCTTTGCATCAATCACTAACTCCTGAAAATTGTCATGAGTATCTTGAAGATCTTCTCTTAATCTTCTATTTGCCATCATTAGACCATCATTAACTCCCTGCATATAATTCATTTGATGCTTATACTGTTTGACAGTCTTCTTCAAATTCTCCTTGTCAGAATTAACCAGTTTTTCTATTGCAGCATCTTGCTCCTCATTAGGTTTGCAAAACATATCAAACTTCTTAAATATTGCTTCTTCTGTCAATAGCTTCTCAGCAGTATCTTCAATGGTGGGACTTGGATCATCTGTGGCCTGTACTGACTTAATCTCTTCTGTCAACAATTTCCCAGGAATGTCTTCAATGATGGACTTGGAGCTTCCTTCACCTGCTACTTTTTCTGACCTAATTTCTTCCTTTTTACCTGGATGCAATTCATCTTTCTTTGATTTCTCCTCCTCCATGGGCTCTTCATCAGAGATAGTCACCTTATCAGCCTTCAATTTTGGATTTAAGAGCTTTTTCATATTTAACCTTAATTTGTTTTTCGACCTAGTTTTAGGTCTCCAGAAAGTAGCTGCTTCTCCCATCATTTTTAATTTCTTCCCTTGGTACCGAATAGATGCTAACTCTACCACTTCCATCTTTTTGATCTTGTTCTTAGGCTTTGTGGTTTTGTCCTCTATAGCTTGATTTTCTTTAATCTCAGTTTTAACCTTGATCTCAGGAATAAACTGTTCTTCTTCTAACATATAGCCCTCATCATCTGAGAGGACTGTGATTGGGCTTCTTAGCTGATTATGAACCTCTTCTTTTGCTACAGGAATCACTTTGATATCAATTTTCTTCTCTTCTTGAAAATCTGTTATAGGTGATGACTTCTTTTCAAGAAATTCCTCTTCCTTTTTGTCATTAAATAATGAGAACTTGACTTTATTGTGTTCTGGAATTTCCTGAGGCTGACTGTCATTCTGTCCTTCATCTGCTACCTGCTTTGTTCCCTTCTTAATTTTAATGTCATGCTTCTTTGCAGGTTTAACTGAATGCCCTAACTTTTGTATCATTACTTTTCCCTTGTCAGTTTGTCTTTTGGGTTGTTGGTCTTCTCCTTTAGGATGAACCCCTGACCAAAACAAAAAGAAGTCCCAAGTCTTTTCCTCATGCTGCAACACTGTAGAGATGATTAGCTTAATGAGACCATGATGAAACAGTGATTGAGAAGTATGATCATCATGCTGTTTTATTTTGCTTGACATTTTCTGCAGGCTTTTAAAGAAAAAGAATGGCAAATTCATTTTAGAAACCCCTGCCATGTGCTGTAGGAACCTGAGATGATATTTGAACACTAATGAATACCTCCCTTCACAAGTCACATAACTCTGAAGAATCCTTATAGGTTCAATCCATTCCCTCCTGAAATTATGTATGAGAATACCTTTGTTCCAGTCAGGAATAACATTGGGCAATAAGTATCTTTGAGGATCAAACTCAAAAGGAGACTTCTTGAACCAGTGCTCACCCTCATTACTAATCTCAGTGGCTTCTGATATTAATTCCACAGTCAATTTGAATCTCAAAGGATCCATTACAATCATCTCATTCTTAAGTCCTTTGGCAATATTGCAGGACACTTGAGCATTAAAACCATCTATCTTCTTGAAAAATTTCAACCATCCTGCCTGCTGGAAAAGTTCTGCACAATCTGGAAGTTTCTGAATCCATGTCAAATCTGTGGGCTCAGCCCTGTTAACCTTGCCACTTTTACTGCTTTTTCCCATAGCTTTCTTTTCAGGGAACAAGAACAATCTAGTTTTAGGTTTCAGAAATGTTTTATAAGCTGTTTTCTGAGCAAATAATTCTGCAGGTTATAACAATTTCAGTGATATTTAAATCACCTGCACAAATTAACAGACCTTTCTGTGTAAAAACTGAGTTCTACAGATAACTCTGTGAGTCTTTTCAACGCCCTATTCTGTATATTCTGATGTTTAAAACATTAGGTCATGAGAGAAACATTCATGCAAATTCCTCCTAACTGGCTTCAGGTGACTATTTCTGCGGTGAATTCCTCATCTTACGATCTATTACATCCTCCTCAATAACCAATTTTTTCAGAAAAATCGTGTGCTAGCAGCAAAAACCCAAATTTTCCAGCTATACGGGTTATAACATAATACCTGTCAATTACTCGTCCAATGTGGCTTAATGTCTTCAATTTGAGGGTGTCAATGATGTCCTCCTTCGAGCACAGGTGTCCTCATATCGATTTTTTAGCCCCAGGTGAATGAATTCAAAAGCCCTAATTTTCGCTGGCGCCTGAACACACCTGTCTCCTTTCCACAGCAACACAATCCACCGTTTAACAGTGAACTCTCCTGCACAAACACTGCCTCCTCTGTGATGATGCGTGTGACAAGAGAAAATTGACAGCTAAACCCGGAATTGGCTGGTCTCTGTGCAACTGAACCCGCATAACATGTAATGATGCCCTTGTTTTCTCTTCGTGATTAACAACCAACTAACATCATGCTCAAAATGCTGCAAACATGTGTTAAACACTCACATAATGCGATTAGATACTCTCACTCTGCATCATGATTGAAATCAGATCGAAAATTTACAAAAAACTCATGCCACGATATTCCTGTAGCGCGCTCTGTGTTAAACTTTGGTGTAGCGCTACAAGAATATCTTTTAACCAAAAATTTAGCAATTTTCTAACTTTTTGCCAATTTGTCAAAGATTTTGGCAGCTATTTGGTTTAGGACATAAGTTCAACCATTCTCTAAAGTCATTGATGATTCTTCCTTTGAACATATGACTCCTTTTCAATAAAAATTCACCAAAATCAAATGAAATCTGAGAAGGACTGGGCTCAAACTTTATTCAATCACTCATAAGGTTCTTAAGAAGACAAAAACCAAAACTGAAAACCAAAAATTAACTAAGGTAGACTCAAAAAATCAAACCAAAAATGGGGAGAAAAACTAAAAATGCAAAAAAATTTACTGACTTAACAGGGGGTATCAAGGGGTTGTTTGGTGGATGGGGAAGAGAGAGGGTTGGGGTAGGTGAAGTTGTAGAGGGGTGTGTTTGTGTTTGTGTGTGTGTGTGTGTGTGTGTGAGAGAGAGAGAGAGAGGGGAAAGGGTTTGAGCTATCAAATATAGGGGAGGAGGTGGTTTGGGGGAGAGAAAGAGATAGAGATCAGATTGGGAGGAGGGGTAGGATGGAGGAGGGGTTTTTGAGGAGATATAGAGATCATCATTTGGGTGAGGACAGGGTATTTTTTAAGGATTCTAATATTGTACTTAAGTATAGTATTATAGGCAATTATTTTGGATTGAAAAAAACATATCTATTATGGATAGGTAGGTGAATATTAAATACGAAACATAAAATTTACTACCAAAACTTGTGAATTTTGGTGAATATTATGATAAGAAAAACATATTTTATGTATAGATAAGCAATATTAGAGACTAAAAATGACCAAATAATGAATTTGTTTTTTGAAAAAAATCCCAAAAAATAGCCAATTGGCTAAATTTCACCCATAAACATTTCCCCGGACGAGGATGAGGCAATGTTAGAGGTAGGGGGAGGAGTACGGGGGTGAGCGAGTGAGAGAGTGGGTTAGAGAGAGAGAGAGAGAGAGAGAGAGAAAATGAGGTGGGAGGGAGGGGGGTGGAGGGTGTTAAAGAGAATGTTCAGGGTTAGGGGTAGGTGGAGGGGTAGAGAGGTGTTCATGTACATGTGTGTGTGCATGAAATAGAGAGAGAGAGAGATATGGAAATAGAAGGAGAGTGTCAAGGGGTGAGGTTGTGGGAGATTAGGTATAGAGGGAGCGAGGGGGTTTGGGGGAAAGAAATATATACAGATGATGGTGGTGGGAGGGGGGTATGTATTTTGGGCATATTAGGTACTTTAAAGAGAAGGGGGGATATAGGGTGGTTCCATAGAGAGAGAGAGAGAGGGTTAGGGGTAGGCGGAGTGTGTGTGTGTGAGAGAGAGAGAGAGAGATGGGTGGGTGGTTATGGGTAGGGAGAGTAGGGGTGTCTTAAGGAGAGAGAGTGGGGGGTTAAAGGGTATTTAGAGTGTGAGAGAGGGGGATGCTAGGGGTTTGAGCGGGAGAGAGGGGTAGGGGTTAGGTGTAGGTAGAGTAATAGGGGAGAGAGAGGGTGTTAGTAAGGGTTAAGGGGAATAGGTGAGAGAGAGAGATAGAGAAAGGTGGGTTTAAGGTAGAGGGAGGAGAATGGTGACAAGAAAGTTAGATAGGGGGTTATTAAGTGTTAGAGAGAGAGTGAGAGGAGGGGATTTAGTTGTAATGGCAGGAGTGTGTGTGTGTGTGTGTGTGAGAGAGAGAGAGAGAGAGAGATAATGGGGTGTGTTAGGGTGTTTGGATATATATATATATTTATATATAAAGAGATAGAGATAGAGAGGAATGAGGATTAAAGGTAGGGGGATGAGAATGGTTGTAAGGGTTAGTAAGGGTTAGGTAGATAGAGAGGGGGGGCTGTTAGTGTTAAATGGAGGAGTAGGGGTGTGTATGAGAGAGAGAGACAGAGAGGGAATGGGATGTTTCAAGGGGTTGGGGTAGAGAGAGGGGGCTAGGTGGTAAGTGGTGAGGGGACGGGGATTAGGAGAGATAGAGAGAGAGAGGGTGTTGCGGATTCAATGAGAGAGATGCTTGAGGAGAGTATGAGTAGATTTAGGGAGAGAGGGGGGCTAATGCATAGTGAGAGTGTGTGTGTGAGGAGAGAGAGGTGGGATATTAGGGGCTTGGGGGAGAGAGAAAGGGGTGCTTATTAGGTGTAGGTGGAGGCATATTTTAGTGAGAGAGGGGGTTAGTAAGGGTTAGGGGAAAGAAGGTTATGCAAGAGATAGAGTGAGAGAGTGATAGGGGGATAGTAAGGGTTAAGGATAGGATGGGAGAGAGAATGAGAGGATGGTGGTTAAAGATACAGGGAGGAGTAGGGGGTGTATGTTTGAGAGATAGAGGTTAGTGATAAGGGGAGCAGTACAATAGTCTATATGTGTGTGCGAGAGATAGAGAGAATATGAGGTGTTAGGGGGTTGGGACAGAGAGAGAGAGAGTTGGGTGGTAAGTAGTAAGGGGAAGAGGATTAGGAGAGATAGGGAGAGGGCAGTTAGATAGAGGGGGAGTATGAGAGAGATAGGGAATGGATTAGGGACAGTATGAGTGGGGTTAGGGAGAGAGAGTTTACTTTAGGTGTAGAGAGAGATTGGGGGTGTTAAGGGGGTTGGAAAGATAGAGAGGGGTGGGGGGTAGGGATAGCTGTAGGAGAAGAGGGGTGTGTTATTGTGTGTGTGTGTGTGTGTGTAAGAGAGAGAGAGAGAGAGAGAGAAAGAGAGAGAGAGAGAGGTGGGTTAAGGGGGAAGGCTATGGGTGATTAAGGGTAGGTTGTACAAGGGAGGTTGGGAGAGAGAAAGAGATAGACATCATGGTGGGGGGAGAAGTTTAGGGTGGAGGAAGAGAGGGAGAGGGAGAGGGAGAGGGAGAGGGAGAGGGAGAGAGAGAGAGAGAGAGATGGAGGCTGGTAAGTGGTAGGGGGAGGGGGATTAGCATATGAGAAACATGGAGAGAGGGTTAGAGAGAGAGAGAGAGAGAGAGAGATGTAGTGGATGGTTATGGGTAGGGAGAGGAGGTAAGTTAGTGAGAGAAAGCCATGGATTAAGGGTAGTGAGAGTGTTAGAGAGAGAAGGGGCATGTTAGGGGCTTGGTGAAGAGAGTGGCGAGTGGAGGTTAGGTGGAAGTCAAGGAATATGGGAGAGAGAGAGCGAGAGAGGTGTTTGGTAATGGATATGGGGAAGAGATGTGTGTGAGAGAGAGGGGGGATTAAAGGTCGGATGAGGAATATGATGGTGAGAGAGTTAGATAGGGGGTTCATAAGAGTTATAAAGAGAGAGGAGTAGGGGTGAGAGACACAGAGAGAGAGAGAATGACAGGTGTTAAGGGGTTGGAGGAGAGAGAGAGGGGGTGGGTGGTAGGTTGTAGGGGAAGGAGGATTAGTAGAGATAGTTATAGGGGGTTAGGGGGAGTGGGAGTATAAGAGAGAGAATGGGGGCCTTATGGATAGTACAAGTGGACTTAGGGTGAGAGAGGGGGGGTTAGGCATAGTGAGAGTGTACATGAGAGAGATTGTTAGGTGTTAGGGTGCTAGTAGAGAGAGAGAGAAAGGTGTGGGCTAGGTGTAGGTGGAGTATGGTATAGAGAGAGAGAAAGGAGAGGGTGTTAGAGGTGGGGGGAGGAATAGGGGGTTAGTTGTATGGGAGGAGTAGGGAGGAATGTGTGTGTGAGGGAGATGTTGAGAATGGGGATGGTGGGGTTGGGATATAAAGAGGGGTGTGGGTTAGGGAAAAAGGGATGAGTAGACTGTTGTGTTTGTGTTTGTGTGTGTGTGTGTGTGTGTGTGAGAGAGAGAGAGAGAGAGAGAGAGAGTCAAGGGGCTAGTCGGGGAGGGTGTGGGTGATTAGGGGAAAGGGGGGATGAGGGGAATTGGCAGAGAGAAAGAAATAGAGATCGCAGTTGGGGGGGTGGGGGGAGGGGCTTAGGGAATATTCGGTAAGTTAAAGAGAAATGGGTATAGGGTGGGGGAAAAGAGACGGGGGTGGGGGGAGGGGTTTATAGAATATTAGGGTAGTTAAAGAGAAAGGGGTATAGGGTGGGGGAAAAGAGAGGGGGGAGAGAGAGAGATATTAGGGGTAAGTTATAAGGGAGAGGGAGTAGGAGAGAGCACAACAGAGAGTGGGGTTAAGGGTAGTAGTAGTGGGAGAGAGAGAAAGAAGGGGGAGAGGGATAGAGAGAGAGAGAGGGTGTTGTTATGGGTAGGAGAGTATGAGGGGAGATATGGAGAGAGAGCGAGGGGTTAGCCATTATGAGAGTGGGAGAGAGAGAGGGGGCTGTTAGTGGGTTTGGGGATAGAGAAAGGGCTGGGGGTTAGGTGTAGGTGGAGGAATAGGGGAGAGAGAGAGAGGGGGTTACTAAGGGCTAGGGGGAATAGGTTAGAGAGAGAGAAATGGAGAATGGATCTTAAAGGTACGGGAGCGATTAGGGTAGTGAGAGAGTGAGAAAGGGGGTTAGTAAGGATTAAGGAGAGATAGAGAGAGGAGATGATTTATTGTTAAAGCAGGAAGTAGGGTGTGTGTGTGTGTGTGTGTGTGTGTGTGTGTGAGAGAGAGAGAGAGAGAGAGATAATTGAGGGTGGTAGGAGGGAGAGAGGGTTGGGTGGTAAGCATTTGGATTAGAGAGAGATGAATGGGGGTTAGGTGTAGGTGGAGAAGGGTAGGGAATGAGTGGATGAAGGGGTTAGTAAGGGTTATGGGAGAGAGAGAGAGAGGGGGGGAGATAGAGAGAGGGGGTGTTATAGGTAGGGGGAGGAGTATGGGGTGAGAGAGTGAGGAAGGGGTTTAGTAAGGGTTAGAGAGAGGAGAGAGAGAGAAAAAGAGAGTAGGAGTGGGTCTAGTTGTAGTTGAAGGACTAGGGATGTGTGTGTACATGTTTATTTGAGAGAGAGAATAGGGGGTTGTGTGGGTGTTAGGGAGATGGGAGAGAGAGAGGGTTGTGGGGGTTAGGAGTAGGTGTAGGAGTAGAGAGAGAGAGAGAGAGCTGGATTTTAGGAGGAGGAGGGTGTGGGTGATTAGAGATAGGGAGGATGAGAGAGGTTGGTGGGGATAAAGAGAAATAGATCATAGTGGAGGGAGGGGTGTAGGGGCTTAGGGAAGACTAGGGAAGTTAGAGAGAAGGGGGTATAGGGTGGGGGAGGAGATAGAGGAGTGGTAATTTGTAAGGGTGTAAGATATATATATGGGAAAAGGGAGTGGTTATGGATAGGGAGAGTAGGAGATGTGTTATGGGGGAGAGCAAGGATTTATGGGTTGTGAGAGTGAGAGAGAGAGAGAGAGGGGGAGAGAGAGAGGGAGTAGGGGGTTAGTTGTAGGGGGAGGGTAAGGGGATGTGTGTGAGAGATATAGATAACTAGGGGTTTTAGGGCATTGGGGGGAGAGAGTGAGAGGTTGGGGTTAGATTTATGTGGAGGAGTAGAGAGAGAGAGAGAGAGATGAGGGGGGAGGGTGTGGATGATTATATGTAGGGAGGATGCGTGGGGTCAGTGGGGAGAAATAGAAATATATTGTGGTGGAAAGAGGGGGGTTGGGGTTTAGAGGATACTAGGGAAGCTAGAGAGAAAAATATAGAGGGTGGGGGAAGAGAGAGAGATACGGGGGTGTAATAGGGAGAGACAGAGAGGGGAAAAGGGGGTCGTTATGGGTAGGGAGAGTAGGATGAGTGTTAGGGGGCAGAGCAAGGAGTTAGGGGTAGTGAGAATGAGATAGAGGAACTATGTTAGGGAGTTGGGAGAGAGAGAGAGAGGGGAGGTTGTTAGGTGTATGTTGAGTAGGGGGGAGAGAAAGTGAGAGAGGGGGTTGGTAGGGTTTAGGGGAGAGATATGAGAGAGAGAGAGAGAGTAAGGGGGTTACATGTAGGGAGGGATTAGGGTGGTGAGAGAGTGAGAGAGAGAGAGAGAGGGAGAGAGGTGAGGGTGAGGATTAAAGGGGTGTTTGTGAGAGAGAGATATAACCAAGGGTTGTATTAGTTTAAGGGAGAGAGACAAGAGTCAAGGTTAGAGGTATGTGGAGGAGTAGAGGTGAGAGAGAGATAAAGATATAGAGATAGAGAGAGAGGGGGGGTGATGTGTATGATTACGGGTAGGGGGAGGATGAGGATTAGGGGAGAGAAAGAGATATATTTTACGGTTGGGAGAGGGGGTAGGGTTTTAGGGAATATTAAGGAAGTTAGTTAGAATGGGTGGTATAGGGTAGGGGCATACACACAAAAAGAGAGAGAGAGAGAGAGAGAGAGAGAGAGAGAGAGAGAGAGTGAAGGGTGTGGGTGATTAGGGGTAAAGGCAGGAGGGGAGTTGGGGAGATATTGGAGTGGCAAGAGGCAGAAGGTGTTTTGGGATGATTAGGGTACTTAGAGAGAAAGGAGGGTATAGGGTGGGGATAGAGAGAGAGATATGGGGGGGGTGTTAGAGGTAGGGGAGGAGTAGGGGGTGAGAGTGTGAGAAAGGGGGTTAGTAAGGATTAGAGAGAGATAGAGGAGGGGGATAGTTGTAGGGAGAGAGGGAGAGAGAGAGAGAGAGAGAGAGAGAGAGAACAGGGGGCTACGTGGGTGTTTGCGGTTTGGGAGAGACAGAGGGTGGTGAGGGTTAGGGGTAGGTGAAGGAGTAGAGAGAGAGGGGGGGGTCAAAGGGGTTTTTATGGGTAGGAAGAGTAGGAGGGGGATTAGGGGGAGAGAGAACGGAGTTAGGACTAGTGATATTAGAATAGAGGGAGGGTGGGGGTTAGGTGTAGGTGGAGGAGTAGGGGATAGATAGAGAGTGAGAGAGAGGATTAGTAAGGGTTAGAGAGAGAGGAGGAGGAGGGGGGTTAAATGTAGGGGTAGAAGTAGGGTAGTGGGAGAGTGAGAGAAGGTATTATTAAGGGTATGGAGGGAGGGAGAGAGAGAGGGGGAGAAAGAGAGAGAGAGATGGGAGCGAGGGGGAGTAGGGGGTTGGGATATAGAAAGTGATAGAGATATGGGAGGGGGATAGAGTTTTAGGGGGAATTAGGGAGTTAGAGATAAGGGGGGGTATAGGGTGGGGGAAGAAGGAAAGAGAGGGAGAGAGAGAGATGGGGTTTTGTAAGTGGTAGAACCGGTATATGGGTTAGATGATATGGTGGCTAAAGTATCTATGGTTTAGAATATTTAGGTGCGATAAGGGTTAAAATAGATAAGTGTTATAAAGTATATGTATTATAATAAGGTATAGCTACGAAGGAAATAGATCCTAACTCCTAGGTTGCATGAATAGAGTGTCAACAAAGAGGGGTCCCTCATTAGACCACTTTAAAAACCTTGTGTATACATGGTCGACCACCCAACTTGGCGTGTACTAGGAGGGATTCTCTGGGAGTTACTGTTAAATTTGCAATAATTTCATTCCATTATCATTCAAGATCACTAAGAGAATAACATGTACAGCATATCAATCATAGACACAAAAGCAATCACATAAGAGACACAAAGTTTCACCGGGGAAAACCAAGAAGGTGAAAAACCCTGCAACTTCCTCAGAGATAAGATAAGCCACAAAACAAGATCATAAGGATCGAACCCAATAAGATGTCTCAAGCAGATGTTCCTCCTCCTCCACTAGTGAGCCACTTTCTCTCTTAGCTATGCGAGATTGAGAAGTGAGTGAATGAATAGAATGAGGGACACGCCCCTCTTATTTATACTTGACTTGACCTACCAATTAATTCACTAGGGCCGACTTGCTACTCAAGTACAATAACCCAACAAGATGACCTAATCAGGGCTGACCCCTCACTGGTGGTCTAATAACCCATCAATACAAATGATGACACTTGCAAATACAAATGACGACACTTCCAAATAGAAATGATGAAACTTCCAAATAGAAGAATGAAACATCTATAATGGATATACAATAAAGTACAAATGTAATACATAGAAGAATATCTTCTGAAGTTACAAATACATCAACACTCCCTCTTAACTAGGAAGGTATTATTTCGTCACAGTTCATCAATACATATTGGAGCAAGTATTCAATTCTGGAGCTGGATCATCATCACTGGATCACGGAGCATCATCATCATCACTGCTGCTGTACTCGACATCTCGATCACTAGGCTATCTCTGAAATCTGCTCGTCATAGGAAGTTCTATAGAGCCAACCCTTTTTCATGCTGGATGTAGGCCCACCACCTGTAGGTATTCATCATCATCACTGGCCATACTGTGGATCCCAGGACTAATTACGTGCGTCAATAAAACCTCAAAAGAGCATCCTAGGTTGTTACGAGCACATTGCTCTACCTGTCTGGATCTCCTAGGATATTTTACATGTGACCTTCCCAAAACCTTTAAATAGAATCCCAAGCTGTTACGAGCACACAGCTCTACCTATCTGGATCTCTATAGAGCATCCCAGGCTGTTACGAGCACACAGCTCTACCTGTCTGGATCTCTAGGATATTTTCTATGTGAACTTTTGCAAAACCTTTAAAGAGCATCCTAGGCTATTACGAGCACATAGCTCTACCTGTCCGAATCTCTATAGAGCATCCCAGGCTGTTACGAGCACACAACTCTACCTGTCGGGATCTCCAGGATCTTTTCTATGCGAAACTGTAGAAAAAACTCGAAAGAGCATCCCAGGCTGTTACAAGCACACAGCTATACCTGTCCAGATCTTCCATGATCTTTTCTATGCTACCTGCACAACCTAACCATGGTCACAGAATATCAACCTAATACTCATGATCATATTGATCATCATCACAGCATCAACCTGATGGATATCATCATACATGATCCACCTGATACATATCATCATACATGATCCACCTAATCATACAATGTATCCACCTGATACATATCCAAAGTAGTAAATGGAGCATTATCCTGATGCTCATCACACATCGCTTACATCCATAGCCATGGGAAGGATCCTCCTCTCATCATGCTTGAAATGGATGCTACAAATGTGTCCCATCACTTCTTCCTCGAAGCATCTTCAATTTGAAGAACACCAAGCCTCTCCCTGAAGTACTTGAACTTCACTCTGGCTAGTGGTTTCGTCAACACATCTGCAACCTGCTCATCCATCGCAACATACAGGAGCTTCACTGCTCCTCTCTGCACCATATCCCTGATATAGTGATATTTGATCTCTATGTGCTTCGACCTGTCGTGGAACACCGGGTTCTCAGACAGCTTCACACAACTCTGGTTGTCACAAAATATACCAGTAGCATCCAACAGGAGATCAAATAAATCGGGCAGTAGCTTCCTAAGCCATACTACCTCACAACTAGCTGAACAAGCTGCAACATACTCTACTTCGGCTGTACCCAGTGCTACGTAGGACTGCTTCCTGCTAAACCAAGAGATCACACCTGATCCTGTACTAAAGCAGCACACAGAAGTGCTCTTCCTATATGAAACACTTCTTGCCTAATCTGAATCAACATAACCCTCTAGGTTAAACTTTTGATTCACATCATACTTGAGCCAATAATCAACTATACCCTTCAGGTACTTCAGAATATGCTTTACAGCAACCAGGTGAACAATCCTTGGATCTGTTAGGAACTGGCTCAATATGTTCACCACAAAGCAAATATCTAGTCTTATGTTCGTCAGGTACATCAAGGACCCAATCATCTGACGATACAGAGTGACATCAATTGGCTCAAATGAAACATCACACAGAAGCTTCGGGTTCGATGCCATAAGTGTAGCCATGGTCTTGTAGTCCATCATCCCAGACCTCTTCAGGATCTCTATTGCATACTCCCCTTGTCCAAGGAAGATTCCATCTGCACTCTGCCACACCTCCATGCCTAGAAAGTAATGCATCATCCCCAAGTCCTTCATCTCGAACTCGACAGCAAGCTCCCTCTTGGTGTCGGCAATCAGTCTATCCTCACTTGTAACAAATAGGTCATCCACATACAAAAGTAGTATCACTGGATTTCCTTCCTCAACCTTGTAATAAAGGTTGGAATCTTCTTTACTCATATCCATCCTACCATACCAAGTCCTAGGAGCTTGCTTCAAGCCATACAAGGCTTTTTTCAACCTGCACACATATGACTCCCTGTCATGTGTCTCAAAACCGAGTGGCTACTCCACATACACTTCCTCTTCGACTACACCATTCAATAAAGTTGTCTTGAAATCCATCTAGTGTATCTTCCATTTTATTAAAACAGTTAGAGCAAGTACTATCTCATGGAAGTGTATCTGGCTACAGGAGCAAAAGTCTCTTCATAGTCTATTCCCTCTTTCTAGGAGAAGCCACGAGCTACAAACCTTGCTTTGTATTTCTCTATGCTACCATCTGTAGATGTTTGATCTTATAGATCCACTTGGAAGTCACCACAGACTTCCCTTCAGGCCTTGGGACCACATCCCAAACATCATTCTTCATGATCGACTGGTACTCCTCGATCATGGAATCCTTCCATTCTTTCTTTTCCGCTGCTTCTTCATAACTGGAAGGTGCTTTGTTAAAAATGTCACCGAGTAAGGAAACATGAATGGTATGTGATCTAGTCCTCTTCCTTTCTATGTGTTCTTCTTCTAGAATGCCATACCTTTCTGCATCTTGAATGAGCTCTCTAGCCCATGCAGGTTTCCTCTTGTCAGAGTTCTTCTCTCGGTGTGGATCTATAGGTTCTTGTGGATCTTCAATTTCATGATCTTCTTCTGGAATTGCTTCATATTCATAGTGGTGTCTTGAAATCTAGTTACCTTTGGTTCTTCATTGTCTTCATCAGGTGTCTTCCCTGATTTGATGTATGCTGAGTCTTCATCAAATGTTACATCCCTACTGATGTCAATCTTCTTGAACCCTAGAAAGTATATTCTGTAATCCTTCGAGCTTTCACTGTAACCCACAAAGATGCCCTTCTTTCCTGAAGGATCTAGCTTTGTCGTCTTTTCCTTTGGAATGTGTGTATATACTGGACAACCAAATATCCTGAGATGGCTAACTTCAGGTTTCTTACCAGAGAAGACTTCTTCTGGTGTCTTGTTGTCAAGTACCTTGTGAGATGTTCTGTTTTGCACATTTACAGCTATCCTATCTGCTTCTGCCCATAGATGCATAGGCATATCTTGGTCATGAAGCATTTCCCATGTTGCTTCCATGATAGTCCTATTCTTCCTTTATGCAATTCCATTTTGTTGTCGATTGTAGGGAGCAGTCAACTCCCTCTTAATCCCTGCATCACTGCATAGTTTATTGAAATCACCTGAAGTGAATTCTCCACCATTGTCGGATCTGAAAGTCTTAATCTTCGTATCTGTTTGATTTTCTGTCAAGGCCTTGAATTCCTTAAACTTATCAAACACTTCATCTTTATTCTTCAAGAAATAAACCCAAGTCTTCCAAGAGAAATCATCAATGAAAGAGACATAGTATACATACCCACATAGGGAACTGGAAGACATCGGACCATATTCATCGGAGTGGATAATCTCCAAGATTCTTTTTGATTTTCTTTCACTACTTGGAAATGCCTTCTTTGTGTTCTTTCCTTTTGCATATTCTTTTGCAAACACCTTCATGCTTTGATTGTATTTTAGGAAGACCTTCTACAACTTTACTTGCAATTGGTAGTGCTCTATAGTGCACATGTGCAAGCCTTCTATGCCAAAGTTCACTTGGCTCCATGGATTCATGTACCATGGCATGTTCAGGTTGTCACTTTAGTTTGTACAACCCTCCCTCTTGCTCTCCAATCACTACTGCATCATCTATGGTCTTACCCTTTGGCCACATGAGTACTTGGCCATCTACGAATGCGACTCTAATTCCTTTTGCATCCAAAGATGATATGGATAGGAGATTCTTCTTCAGCCTAGGTACATATAGAACATCTTTCATCTTCAAAGACTTCACAGAGTCTAGTTTATAGGAGGCTTCACTACTTCCTTTGATAGGATATTGATATTCATCCCCAAGTTTCACCTTATGGGGTGACTCATGTTCAGATAGGTATACAAAAGATTCTTTAAAACTAGTCATGTGTTTAGAAGCCCCACTATCAATGAGCCAATCATTACATCCATGAGAGATAGTACCTGTGAGAGGAGAGACTAGGACATATTCATCTTCACTTGATGAGTCATCACTTTCTGCTCTAGCCTTCTTCTTGGGTGGTTCATCATCCTTAGCAGCATGAGCATGATATCTCTTCTTGCTGCCCTTCTTCTTCTTGTTGAAGTTGTTGTTGTTGTTCCTTTTGTTCTTAGGACATTCTGAGGCATAATGTCCTTTCTCATCACAAGAGTAACATCGAATCTGGGAGAGATCTTTCTTCTTATGATGGAAATGAGAATGATTCTTATTATGACATTTCTCCCTCTTGAACTTGCTTCCCTTGGTGTGAGCTGTAAGAGCTTGATCTTCATTTCCCATCTTTTCTTCTCGGGCCACAAGCCTTGCTTTTTCTTATGAACATTCTTCCCACAGTCTACTGAAGGAGATTAATTTCTTTCTTGCACAGATTCCTTGTATGAAGGACAAGGAATCCCATGACCTAGGTAGGCCATTCAAGGTGGTCATGATAATTTCTCCATCCTCCACTACTTCATCCACAGCTTCAATTTGTTCCTTGATTTGAGATACTTTAGAAAAATAGGATTGGATGATCTCTCCATTCTAGAACTTTACACATTTCAATTGGTTCCACAGATTCATCTTCTGATTTATATTCTTTACTTCAAACAACTTGGTCAAGGAGTCAAACATCTCTTTAGGTGTCTTTAGGGAAGACACATGGGGAATGAGATGGTCCTTGATAGAATCAGCAATGATTCTCTTGGCTTTAACCAAGTTCTTCTTATGTAAGGCCTTAGCCACATCTCCCTCTGGAACTGGAACCTCTTCCTTTATGTAGTTGTCCAACTCATTTTCTTCTAGGATTAACCCAATCCTATACTTCTAGGCTTGGAAGTTATCAGCTCCATCAAGCTTATCCTCAAGCTTGGTGTGGTGAGACATTTTAAAGAGTACTTCAAATGGAAATAGAAATTTTTAGGTCTTACCACTTGATTTGCTAAAAATCGGATCTCGAGCTCGATTAGGGTTTGTCAGAGAAACCCTAAAAATTTAAAATTTGAATTTCAAACTTCTAAAAGGATAGGAAGATGCGCCTTCCTGAGATGGTCAAGCTGGTATACTCAGAATTTGAATTCTGTAAAGTTCACCCCTCAAAATTGTTTTTCAATCTCTCGGATTCACTAAGGAGAACCCTAATTTAGGGTTTGAGTTTCGTGGAGCTTCACCCAACCAAAAAATTTGATCCAAACCTCTAAACTTTGATTTTTCAGAGGAGCTTCCAGCCGTGGTCTCGTATTTCAGAAATTCCAATTTTTGCAGAAACCCTAAAATTTAGGTCAAAAACTAAAACAACTTAGAATTGAATTCTATCTAGATAGAAAGATGCGCCCTTCCAAGGAGAGTCAATCTAGCCTCCTTCCTTTGGTGATATGTGGAGAAAAACCCAAATATTAAGAATCCCTAGCTTCCGTAGCTGCATAGTGCCTTCTTCTTAGGTCATCTCTGATACCATGTTAAATTTTTGATAATTTCATTCCATTATCATTCACGATTACTAAGGGAATGACATGTATAGCATATCAATCATAGACACAAAAGAAATCACACAAGAGACATAGAGTTTCACCGGGGAAAACCAAGAAGGTGAAAAACCCTGCAACTTCCTCAGAGTTAAGATAAGCCACAAAACAAGATCACAAGGATCAAACCCAATAAGATGTCTCTAGCAGATGCTCCTCCTCCTCCACTAGTGCACCACTTTCTCTCTTAGCTATGTGAGTTTGATAAGTGAGTGAATGAATACAATGAGGGACACACCCCGCTTATTTATACTTGACTTGACGTGCCAATTAATTCACTGGGGCCGACTTGCTACTCAAGTCTAATAACCCAACCACATGACCTAATCAAGGCCGACCCCTCATTGGTGGTCTAATAACCCATCAATACAAATTTTGGCACCTACAAATACAAATGACGACACTTCCAAATAGAGGAATGAAACATCTCTAATGGATATACAATAAAGTACAAATGTAATACATAGAAGAAAATCTTCCGAAGTTACAAATACGTCAACAGTTACGTCCCTCTACCTATTACTAGTGCAATGGTGTCCTAGTTTCCAGTTACAACAAAGGGACATGTGTCAAGATGCCGAGTTAGGAAATTGTTTCGAGGCAATTTCCCAAAATGGTCCTTTGAAAACACTCTACACATGACTTTAATAGAAACCCTCTGGCCATCATACTAATGCAAACACTATAACAAAAATACTTATTTTAATATTCTAATTAAATTTATATATATAAAAAAGAAATATATCATTAACTATTTAAACATGTTAATTTTTTTTGTTTTTATTAAAGTAAACAAGATAACAATTATAATCTAACAAACTCTAAACTATTTCAACACCTAAAAAAAAATCAATAAACTAGCATATCATAATATATATATAAAACCAATTCCAATGAAACTCAATTACTAATATTTTGCAAAGTCAATGAAAAAAATTAGTATGCTATCATATCATAAAATATTCACCAAAAACAAGTTCCAATTAAACTCAATTACTAATATTTAACAAAATCAATTACTAATAAAAAATTTAAATAAATTTATTAACAAATCACAAACCAAATTAGTAACATATCCAGAATTGGTTATGTTATATCTAAAATTAGGGAAAGGATAAGCATCTTACACAAAATGTGAACACTAATATAATAAGTGGGAGCAAATATCTAATAAGAATGATAATTACAAGAAAACTTAATTCTAAATATTGAGAGTAGTAAAATAAAAATAAAAATTTCACAATGATAAGTAGTAATATGAAAGATGGAAAACTTAAGGAGATAATAAGTTTAAAATACATATACAATTTACGGGTGTAAAAATATAGATGAAAATTTAATTAAATAGTAAAATTTTTGAAAATTAAAGAGTAAAAATTTATGAAAATTTCACAATGCTTAGTAGAAGTATGAAAGATGAGAAATGCTACATAATGAAAGATGAGAAAAGTTATATAGGTGATAAGTTGAAAATATGACAAAATGTATTGGATCCATAAATATAGATTTTGAAATTAGTAAAAAATATCAAAATTAGTAATAAAAAGTTATGAAAATTTCAAAATATGAAAGATGAGCACAGTTAGACATGTCATAAATTTAAAATACAAAATCAATAAATATAGATAATTTAAATTCATATTTAAAAAAATTGCTTTGTGAGTGACTATTTCCTGAAAGGATGCTATGCTACAGGCATTGAGAGGAAATGCGGTGTTTAGCTGATTAAGTAGCGGATATGTAGATACAGTCAGTCTTTTAAGTAAAGAGGCTCCAACTCCAGAAGAGAGGAGGCATCACTTCCAGATTGTTGAGGAGATCAGATATTATAGGTACAGAACTGTAGCAATGATCACTGTGATAGAACAGCAATCGATTCCATATTTTGTAGAGCTGTTCATTTTGATGAGTTGTATTAATGTGAACTTATGTAAGAATGAACTGATAGGGCAATGAAAACTGAAAAATGTAATTTCTTTTAATACAAATATTAACTACATTGAGATAAGGAAAACTACATTAACTATTAAATAAGGAAAATGAATAAACCTTAGATACATTTTAGCAACATAGTGTCAGATACATATGTAATACAAATATATATGAATTATAAGGATAGATAAAAAGATAGAAACTTTAAATATATTTTAGCAAAGTTTTATACAAATGTATTGTATCTTTAAAAAGATGTATAAAAAAAAGTTAAATATTAAATATAAATAAGATTATATGAAATAAAGGGGAAAGAAGAACAGAGAAATAAGTACCTATACCTGGATAAACAGATGCTCATAATGAATAATGAAATCCACACTTTGCTTGCTTGCCTTCTTTATGATTAATAACCTCGAGATTACATACCATCATTATTTTAAATTAACAGTAAATTTGTTGTGTAGAAACAAATAATGATAACCAACTAAATTATATTATAAAATAAAAATATCAACTTAAATAAAAATAAAATTTGAACATACTTTATATATAATTAGAAGGATGAGAGATTATTAAGTGATTATGATGAAAACAACTCTAAAAAAAATAAATATATTTAAAAAAAAATATAATATAAAAATATATTTAAACAATTATTAAATATGATAAGATAAAGAAAACAAATAAAACCCTAAATACATTTTAACAAGTAATTCATAGATTTTACTTTTAATAACATGGAATACTAAATACAATTTAGTAGTGTAAATCACAAACATATACTAGAAAAAGTCAGAAATTAGTTACGGAAAATGAAACCACAGAAGAAGAAAATGAAACATTTGGAAGAAGTTGGCAATAGCACAGAATGGATACAAGCAACGGAAAATGAAACCACATGGTCATTAACCCTACATGCAAACTACAAACCCTTATAGGAAATGAGCATAGGGCAGAAGCTGGAAGAAGGTGAACCTATGGAAAAACACACCTCCAATATAATCAAGATACCATAATGCCAATGCATGGAGAATAATGCTCGTAGATACCAGTAAGAAAATAGGAAGAATTGGGGATGCGATTTTCTTCCAGGAGGATCACTACACTCAACTGGTGGGGCTCAAACAAACAATCAGCACATCTATTAAAATGATGAATCGAACCCAAAATATTGGACATTGGCCTTCAGAATTTCACAAATGAAGTTAAAAGTGCTAAAAGTCTTTTCGAAAAGTTAACATGTGTACAGGGAGCAGAATTTACATGCAGACAGGATGTCAAAAATCAGCCTGACTAAGGAACCCGGAATGTTGTATATACAGGAAGTTGAAGTGTGTGGGAGGGCGCAGCAGAAAAACACAATGGCCGAAAGGCCCAGAAAACTCTTCGTTTCATTAACCAAAAAGAAAAGGATTTTTACATATATGAAGAGTTCTCTCGAAACATCCATGGAGAGGCTTCTTGGAGAAGCAATTAGGCAATAAATGCCAGCATTAATTAGACCAACCACAAACTCATACACGTGGCGGGAGAAATTATCACAATTGCCAACATTCTCTCCTTTAATTTCTACAGCCACATACAAAACTCAGATACAGAAAATTCATATATAGAGTTTACATTCAAAATAACAGACTTCCAAAAAAAATGCAGATTTCAAAAATACATGATTGATAAACATGTCTGCTGGTCTTATAGTCTCGGCTAGGCTTACAAAATGATTCTCAAAAGAAACTTGTGAGACATTTAGAAACACATAATTCTGGAAACTCAAATTTTTTTGGAGTTTTTCCATCTTCAATGATGCCAAACTTTAAACCAGCTGTGCTTTGGCTCTTTCAGTTTCATTTTCTTTTTTAACATCACATTTTTCTTTGATTCTTCAAATCTGCTATAGTTAACATCCTTTGGCCTAATTCTTTCATCAGCATCATCAAAGTTTTTGATAGCTTTCTGTTAGCTGTACTTAGAACTTTTAAACTGTGACATATCCATCCTACAGTGAACAGGCTGTTTCCATGAAATCAACTGATAGTAGTGTGTGATCTCTTCAGGATTCCATTTCTCAAAAATTTCATTTACAAGTTGTTCTTCAAATTCCATTTGCTCAATAGTGTCCATTACATCTTTTTTAAGATCAACCGCTTCTCTGCTGCCATACACATCTTCATGGGCATTCATTTCTTCCTCAATTTCTTGTACTATACTTGCTGCTATTAACCTGATTACATCTTCATTTAAATTCTCTGCTTCTCCATTGAACAATTTTTCTGTTGATTTCATCTTTGAATAAATGTTCAACATTTCATCAACCATTTCTTCAAGGACTACATCACCTGCACAAAGCTCTTCATCAACTTCTACTGATTCTGAAACTTTTACTTCTGAATTGTCTTCATGTACTGCCTCAACTGTAATCCTAAATTTCACTTCATCAAAAACATCTACAACGTTTCCATCTTCATTGCATTCTCCAGAAAGTGAACCTTCTTCACCATTGATCATATTAAAAATTAATTTAATTTCATTTTCAAGTGCAATCATTTCAGCTTCACTCAGAAATTCTTCATCATAAATTACAGGTCTGCATTCAACTTTCATCAATGCCTTTTCTTTGATGTTGTCCTTATTCTCATCATTTGCAGTATCCATTATTTTGAAATATTCACCATTAACAATGAGATTGTTGTCAATTTCTTCAAGTTTATATTCAACATCTGTGGCATTCTGATGCATGCAATCTTCAATTCTTTCAAACTATTTTGCAACACACAAGAAGACTTCTTTCTTTACCTTTTCAGATTTCTCTTCTGCAAACTTTTCTTCGATCACATCATTCTGAAGATGGTCTAAAACATTAACATTTTTATGAAATTCATAAAATTCAAATTCATGCTCAGCAATAACATTTTCATCCATTTTATTTTCAACGTTGTTTTGTGTTGCAGCATCTACAGGGCTGCTTTCATCTTTCATCATAATATTTTCAAAATTGCTTTTCTCTTCTTTTACATCTTTAGTCTTTGCATCTTCAATCTTATCTTCTGCTTCAGTAGTAAGTTTATTAGACTCGTTGCAATTCTCAGTATTGTCAATGACAACTGCATCTACATTCTGAATGTCTACACCATGTAGCTCAGTTTGATGCTGATTTATGTTTCTCCCCCTTACATCGAATTCTCTTCTCAAGCACTCCCAGGCTTCTCTAGCACTGGCTGCATTAGCAATCGTGGGTAAAATTCTCTCATTCAAACCTTGTCGAATGAGGAACAGTGCCACATCATCATTTCTCATATTTTCTATGAGCTCAATCTTTTGACTTTGGGGCAAAACCTCATAGGCTGCCTGGTTTGGGGGTTCCTTGAATCCATTTTCAACTACACTCAACACACCTTCAGCGCGAAACAGAGTTTTCATTTTAATAACCCAAAATTCAAAATTCTTACCTGAGAAAACTGGAATGGGTAGTTCATCATAGATTTCTTCAATCCTTAGCTCTGCTACAGCAGAATCATTACCGTAAATTTGTGCAAAATAAATTGCTTCTGCCCTTCTGTTCATTCTTCTAATCTGTTTAAGACGTCTTTGTTGACCCATAACACCTTTTTAACTGGATTCCTTGGATTTTCAAGCCAGTCCGCAATAAGCTTCAATTCTACATAAAAGGACACTGTTTTTGCTTAAGCTCCTTCAACTTCTGGCACTCTTCTTGAAATACTGAGCTTCTGCTCAACTGGTCTCAATTTCTTTAAACACGGGCAAGAACCCTCTTCTTATACACGGCTAAACTCTGCCAATGCAGAAACACATGGGCTTCCTTCTATAAATGCCCAATTTCAATTTCATTCAAGATGAATTCTTCAAATCTGCTCAACCACTACACTGTGGGAGCATTCAACAATCAATCTGCTCTACCATTAACCATGGAAGCACTCAGCAGAAACACATCAGAATTCTGAGGAATTCAGAACTGACGACTTCAACAACTCAACTGCAGCAACATGCCTATTCATTCTAGAGGGTCTTCTTCTTTCTCAAAAGAAAAACGGCCTACCATACTGCCACATTACAAGCTGGGAAGATTGGCTTTTGCTCATTAATAATTATTCTCAAATGGGTTTACAATGGGTCTTCTTCACCAACACAAATGTTTGCTATACAATGGGTTTACCAATCAAATCCACTAACAATTATGAGAGATTACACCAGAAACTACTACTTCATTTCCATAACGGCAACACTTTCAGCACATAAATGATATGACTCATAGGTGCACAGACAACACTACAAACCATGTCCAGCAATAGAAAAAGGATTCAAATGTGGACACTTACAAGCTATAGGGCTCAATATAGATGCAGAATTAGACAAAGCAGCACTACAACTCTTTCTTAAACCCAATAAATATGGTTCCCTTCACCAGAATACAAAGGATACATGACGCTATAGGCTTCAACTACAAGTCAGAATGACCACGAAAGACACAACACTTCATTCAGTCCAAGACATTGGACAATCTAGACTTCACATTCAACAAAAATCACAAAACCCACCAGCAACATAGCGGAGGCTTACCTTTTAGACAATGTGAAGGAGCGTACCTCAACAATTATTGGCACAAACCGAAAACGTGAAGACTTCTTCAATCAACCACAAAGGGTTTCCTTCATACACATCCAAAGAAACTGCCTCACGCTGTAGCTATGAACATAAATGGTTCAACGCCTTGGGTAAAAGAAGATGACCAACAACGAGGGTCTCTGCAAAGATGGCTGCATTGATCCGGGGCAACACCGACTCACCCAGCACCAGATATTGGTGTGAGGGGACTTCTTCTTCTCAACAAAACAAAAAAAATCTATGGGCTACGGCCCTCTCCTTTTTCTTTATCATCCACGGCCTCAAAATGGATACAAACTGCCGTCATGGGATAGCCCAAACTCTGGAACACTTTCAGGCTAGTTACAAGCGTTTCCACTGTCCACCATGGATTCTCTATTTCAAGATGGCAGCTCTCTTCACCAAATAATGGGCTCCAACTTATACCAGGGCTACGACCCTTCAAATTTTCTTACGGGCGGCACACAGCTACAAACAAAAAATTTTGTTACCACCACGCTCCTTCAGTGCGAGCGGCTCCTTCTAGTGAGCCACTATGGGCTTCGACCTTCTCCTGCTACAGCTGGCACGTTACTCTCTTACCGTCGAAGCGAGTCCTTAAAGGACATGGGGGCACCCAATTTCTCAAGCCACGGGGGCTTGTGCTCATCCGACGGTCTGAAAATCCATTTCAGAAATGACAGCTCTCATAATGCTACACAAAAGACCCTCACACTAGCACTCTTAAGACTACAGCCAATGTGGAACCTCCTTCACCCAACTTCTTAGCTGCAAGGACAAAAGGCGGCTGCTTCTATCTGGCAGCTGCAGGATCTGTATAACGGAGGGCTTCACAAATTCTATCTTCTGCTACAACTTCTGTCTAGTTCGCAATTATCTTATCAAATTCCTCAACAAACATTGAGTCTACAAACTCTATTCCTTTCGATATTGAGGCCCCTCAGGACGATCTTCTACAGATTTCCCGAAAAACTTATGGCTTAAAGACTTTTCCAGGGCTGGGGATTCCAATCCACAGGAGATAGAACTCAACCAGTGGGCGGTTCGACTTCAAGCATAACTCAACTTCTTCCTCACGCTATAACCCATCAAAATCACCTTGCTAGTTGCACATTTCCTTCTGCACTCTACACTAGCACCAAACCATAGATTAGAACTTCACGCCTCCTGAAGACTCGGGCTCATGGTCCTTTAATTGAAAGGAGCTCAGCAGGTGACCGAAGGAAGAGCACGCGGCGGTGGCTACCTTCAGAGCACTGGTTCCACCTTTAACTGCTACCAATAGAGGTCTCCAACATCAATACACCACCCAGCAAGTCAAGAGAAACAATATTCACGCCATCAACTTAGGCGCATATTCATTCTCAAGGGCTGGCTTCTCAATAGCATTAGTAACTTTGGCGAACTGCTCTTGACTGTCGGGTTTCTACAGTTTTCTCCTTAACAAGGATGGTGGTTCTTCCTTTCATAGAACCTTCGCAAAAAAAAACATTCCCAGCCCCGACGAGATGTCCAACACACCACCCTTTTCTTCAATCAAGCTCCTCTTACATGTGTGCGGGAGTCTCTAAAGGCTCGCGCCTTCCTTCAAGCTTGAAGGAGTAGAAAGAAAAACAATATTATATTAACAATCCTTTGTCCCAGAACCGGTTGCACTCAAGTATCATTGGATAGCTGGTAGACTTGGACTCCCAGGCAATTGATAAGCATCTCAGTTCCCACACAACAAGATCTTTTGGAACTTTCTCCAACGACAGAACACATGCATATAAAACAACAAAGAGGAGAACGAGCTTCGGCTCTGATTTTTCTTACACTTTGGAGAGTAGGCAAACGAGTAAAGAAAGAAAACGGTGGTATGCCTGTGGGTGGATAGAGCGATTGGCTCTGATACCAATTGTGGGAGGGCGCAGCAGAAAAACACATTGGCCGAAAGGCCCAGCAAACTCTCCGTTTCATTAACCAAAAAGAAAATGATTTTTACATATATGAAGAGTTCTCTCGAAACATCATGTCTAGAAACATCCATGGAGAGGTTTCTTGGAGAAGCAATTAGGCAATAAATGCCAGCATTAATTAGACCAACCACAAACTCATACACGTGGCGGGAGAAATTATCACAATTGCCAACAAAGTGGATTCTTGTTCATAAAAAATCTAAAACTATATGAATTTCTTGAAAATTTTGAAATCTCTACTAAATATCATAAATAAATACATATATAAACAAATACATATACTAAATATAAACCTAACCTGCCTTGATCAAATCCTCTGATTAAAATATCCAACTCTGCTAGGGCATCCAAAGTGTGACCCCTTGCCTCCTCATGATGTAAATCTGAATCATCCATATTTTGATTAGAAGATTTAGACTTACATGCTATAATATAGTAAAAACCTAAAAAATTTAAATATTAATATGTGAACTGAAATCTCAATCAATTATCATAGATAAAAACATTTATTAAATATAAATCTTCATTCTTTCAAAATACTAAAATATAAAACATTTTGATAAAATAATATATACTAGATACCTACCAAATCTAAATTTGAAGAACCTACAAAATCTATAAGCTGAGTGGGCGAATTTTGACGAGAGAATATAATGAAAACTTACACAATATAAATCTGAATGGGTTCGTCCAACTCTGCCATGTTGAGTTAGAGTGTGATCCTCTACCAAATAGAAAAGATGATTGAATTGAATTCAAACTATATTGCAATGATTGAATCAGCAAATTTAAACAATAAATTATTTGGTATTAGGATATATTTAAAACTTTTCCAATTCGAAGGAGCTCACGTAAAACATTGTAGAGGCACACCTGATCCTTTCTTAATTTGGTATTAAGATATATTTAAAACTTTTCCCATTCGAAGGAGCTCACGTAAAACATTGTAGAGGCACACCTGATCCTTTCTTAATTTATTGAGTGAGTGTCATGTCAAATTAAGGCTAATTAATGACCGCTACTAAGTTTTCTAAATCCATTTGATTTTAACACAATTGATAATGAAAAAGGAAGAAGAAGCGTGGGTCGGACATTCAGAAAATTTCACTGAACAGAGCTTGTTTCGCTTGAATGGTTTCGTTTCATTGGTTTATGAGAAGTTCGAGCTTTTAAATAAATTATGTGGAAACTGTCATAAAAACTGGAATAAAAGCATTCCAATTATCATTGCGCACAATCTCTTTTATCATTGAAAATATACACTAATTTAAATAATGTAAGAGACTTCAGTAAATTGTAATGTTCTGTTTTCGACACTAATTATTAATTTAAATGATATAGGAGACTTCATTAACTCTTAATGTTCTGTTTTCGAGACTAATTACCCAAATACATTTTCTGTGATATTAACATTACATTAATTTCAATGATTAAAAAAAAAAGCAATTTCTCAATGTTCTATTTGAGATACCAAAGCTCAAAGCTTATTTTTTACAGTTTACTTAAATAAAGAACCTGTTTTTACTGTTATTCTTGGTAATTCATTTAATTTTTACAAATTTACTGGTTAAAAAACCTGTTTATAAGATTATTTTTCCAAATTCATTTATGCAAGCTGTTTGTACTGTTATTCTTCCTAATTCATTTATTTTTTACAAAATTACTCCTTAAAAAAACCTGTTTATACGATTATTCTTCCAAATTCATTTATGCAAGCCGTCAATAACAAAGAAGCAGTCAATATCAAAAAACAGAAAAAATTATTTCAACCTAAATTCTCTTTAAACTTCCTATTCCTATTTTAAAACAAGAAATTATCTTTAAACTTCCTTGAAAATTCGATTTCCTTGAAACATTCATACTAAAAACATACAGAGTAGTCCAAATCCTAAATGCTGAAACGGTAGACTTCGACTTTTAAACTAACCCTAATCCTAATAACTTCGACTTTTAAACTAACCTTAATCCTGACCATTTAAATAACAAATTTAAAATCTCAAGGAGTAACTCTAGATTCCATTGTTTAGAAAAAAACAATTTAGGAAACTTAGTTTACTCATAAAACTTTCTTAACATTAAAGATCTCCCTATTTTAAACTTAGTTTGGCACAAATTAATACAACTATAAGTTAAGCAACTGAGAAAATCCGAACACTACTAGAAAATTCATATATGCCGAAACGGCGTTTACCTGTTTCATTTTCTCTTGCATTTGGGTGTAGAAGATCCTGCCGTTTCATTTTCTTTTGCATTTGGGTGCGTAGGCTGTGTAGACAATCCAGCAGTTACTTTTACACAGTGCCTCCTCAATTGCTTTAACAAAGTGTCTGCCCGCGTCGATTTCCTCCTCAATTACTTCAATTCTGTGATTAAAAACACCAGGAAATCAGAAGCTACAAATCTAATTTCTGTAGATGAATTGAAATTCCATTTGCAAATGCATCGTATAAATGAATCAAATCAGAGAAAGAAATGAAAGAAATAAAGAAGTATAACTTGTGATTTTCGCAAAACATCAAGTAGCCCGTTTCATTTTCTTGCTCAAATTTCTTCAATTCTGCGATTAAAACTTAACACCACGAATTCAGAAAGTAAAAATATTATTTCATAGATGAATTAAAATACGACTTGCAGATGCATCATAAAAAATGATCGAATCAAGAAGAGGATTAAGGAAAGAAAATAAAGTCTCGGTTCTCCCATGATTTGTCGTCTCACATGCAATCCAAAATCCATCGATCAAACATGATAACAGACAAAGCTACATAAGAACTCATGAGCACAGAACTCATGGGCACAGGCTCGAAGAAACCAGCTGCCGCCGCCGCCCGACAGACTTCCCAGAGGCGGAAGTCGAAGTTATCGGTCTCAAGCGCGTCGGCGCGGGAGAAGAGGAAGGGGGCGGCGCTGGATAAATCGTAGCACGGAATCAAGAGGGTCTTTACAGTTTCCTTCAGCGTCATGCTCCGCGTGGCGAACAATCGCTTGACCACACGCTCCATGCTCTTGCCGGAGAACCGAGCACCCGAACCACGAAAATATGCCACAAGCCCCCCAGATGCCGGCCTGTACATCCTGCGCCCCTCCTCCGCCAGCAGCCTCCAGGCCTCCTCCGCCCTGCAGAGCGGGTGGCCGCTACCGTCGTCGGCAAAGAGCATAGCGGCAATGAGTCCGCCGACACCAGTGCCAATCGCTACATCGAAGAAATCCGCGATTCGGGCATCGGGGACACCGGTTTTCCTCTGCATGGCTTCCTCCAGATATGCCAGTGTGCACCCCGCCACGATGCCCTGCATCCCCCCGCCGTCAATGCTTAGAATGCGGACCTTTCCGCTCTTCGGTTTTTTGTTAATGAGCGCCTTCTCCCAGTCGTAGCCGAACAGAAAATTGTTCTCCATCGTAGAGAAGATCTGGTAGCTGAGCCTGTTGCTGTCGGAGCTCAGTCGGCCATGCCCGGCATCGAGTCCCAGCTCCATAATTTCGATTACTGTGTTTCGAATCCTAACGCAAGAAGAGAGAGACGTCGACAGGTTCTGTCTTTTATCAACTGGTAGAGGAGGAACTAGAATTGGAAATTTGCAAGAGCATCCATAACATGGCAAGAGAAAGGAGGGGGAGAGGTAGCCGAAAGCAATAGAAAACAATAACGTTTTATGAATTTCAAAATACACAAAACGGTGGTGATGTGATTTTCCTGATCCAACTATAAAAGCAGTGTTGTAAAAAAATCGGAAATGTCAGACCTTGCATGTGGTTTTGCCGATCTCTTAATAACAGAATTGTCAGAGATTTTGTAATGATTTATGTTTTTATTTTGTAATAATTTTGTAAAGATGTACCCAGTTTTTAACAGTAATATATTTTAAGATTAAAACATATTAATTTTAATAAATAATTAGCTAAAAACATAAATTATAAATATATAATATAGAACAATTATATTAGTTATTTTGTTTTATATGTTTTTTAAATATTCGATTTAAAATAAAATTATTTTGTTTTATAATTTTTTTAAGTATTCGATTTAAAATAAAATAACCACAATCTTGTATTTTTTTAAATATTTAAAAAATATTGTTTTATAAATAGCATTTTCAATGAGTATTTTCTTAATATTATGTTAATTTGTATTTGTTTTTATGGTTTATCAAAAAATTTGATAAACTAATTATTATGTTTTTAGAAATATTAATTATAATTTTTAAAATTATATATGATAATCAATTTATTTATTAGAAAATTTAATATTTTTTCTTTCAATACGTTGATTGTAAATTTATGTTTCACTTAAAAAATTTTAAAATTAAGTCTTTGACCTAATACAATTATTTACTTCCATTAATCTTACATGAAAAGTTTTATTAGGTATTTAAATAGTAACAAAATTAAATTTTAAAATATATAATAAATTAATTTTAATCATTTTTAAAATTTATTATAATAATTTAAAATTTTAATAAATTTTATACTATAATTATTAAGTAAATATATTTTTAAATAATATTATATATGAATTTCATATATTGATATTAATTTTTAATAATTTAATTAATTATCATTTTATTTTATAGATCTAGAGTACAAATCATTTTTATAAAATCCAAAATATCTATCATTGCTCTCAATCCACTATGAAAATATAATTATGTTGAAGATAATAATGATTAATATATCAAGTTTTCGATTTATTTTGCATTTCATATGTTAACAAGTTATGAATATTATTAAAGTTGAAAATATTTTAAAATAGTGTAAACCTAGATAAAAAGCTTGTGCATAATATATAATTAATCAAAACAAAGTTTCATTGAAGAAAAAAACCCAAAATACCTTAGGATATGCACTATAGATTAGTATGTCCATTATAACCATTCATGATAAAATGTCATTACCAACCAAAGTGTGTTATTTTATCTCCATTGAGTTATTTTATCTCCATGGATTTTATTTATAATCGAGTAATTAGATTTGTAGTCATGGAATATATTTTCTTGAAGATATGACATAAGTAACAAGAGAAAGATAGGGGCAAAGAGGTTGGAAGGGATCAAAGGTAATGGTAGAAGAAGAGAAGTATGTGGATTATTCTTATGATCCATAAGAAGAGACTATATGATTAATTTTCCTAACCTTAGTTGAAATAGTGGATGATTGGATGGAAAATACACTATGGTTGGCTAAGAAAGGAGGGAGATACATGGACACCTGGGTATGATTGAATGCATCAAAGAAAGAAAACCATTTGCAGGAGAAGATATTAAAATAAGAAAACAAGTTAGTGCATAGATTGTACAATTGGTGTTAGTTGTAGAATAGATTCAAGGTGCCTTATAAATATGAAATGAGCAAAATTATTAAGAATTAAAAAATCTCTAGTATTCACATATATAGAAAAAACAATGTTTGCATATGGTCCCCTCTCATAAATAAAAGGAATCCCTCTAACTATGCCTATGCAATTGAAAAGAGTTGAATAGGGACAAAAAATTTGGTACAAAAACGAAATTGTAATCATACATACAAGCAAAAAAGGAAATGAAGAACGTAAATGATGGTGAAATAAGAACTTCATATGAATCAATCCCTCGTTTCAAGAGGACATTGAAATATGGAAGAGATATTGAGGGATTCAATCCATATCAAAAGAATGAGAGGCATTTGCAGCCCATATACCCTCAAGGATCATGATTCTTTAGCCATATTTTTATAAAATTTGGAGCATATATGTCTAGGTTCTAAATGAGAGAGTAATGCATGTGCAAGAGATCAAACATGCAACAAAATCATGTAATCAAAAGATCAAGAACATGAAAATAAATATGATAGATCTTCAATGCCACATAAACTGTATATTGGATTAATTTTACAATGAATGAGTATTAGAATACATAAAGACAATTTGAATTAGGTATAAGGAGGAAATTTGAAATGATGATGCACTACATGAGATCCTATTTAGGCTTAACTCTAGTTAGAATACCCTTAGTTAGCCATGCACGCTCTCTAAGACGAGTTAACTAAACCATGACCACCATGAGTGGACCTTAAGTGGGATTAGATCCCTGCATGCTAGGAGAAACTATATAAAACTAACTAAAGGCACATGCATGAGGTGCACATCCGCAAAAGGACTGAATTTAAAAAAAATTCACCCAAATAACTTTTCAACCGAACAAATTAAGAAAAAAAATATTTAGTGCCAAATTTCCCTGACTAGCAAGTGGTTTGCATGGATTTTGAGGCCACCATTACTTAAAATCAACTGAAAAACATTCCCATAGAATTTCTGCCCTCCAATTCTCACATAATAGACACCCAACTTCACGAATTCACTGTAGATAGATGCTAATAATGAATAATGAAGTCCACAATTTTCATGCTTTCTTTCTTGTGACCAATCACCTAGATCAAAGACAAACATTGTTTCATTGTTTTAAATAAGCAATACATTTGTTAAGTAGAATCAAATAATTGTAACCAACTAAATTATGTTATTAAATGAATGGGTCAAAATAAATAAAAATAGAATTTTTGTTATTAAATGGATGTGTCAAAATAAATAAAAATAGAATTTAAACATATTTCATATAGAAGGAATGTAAGAATTCAAATGACAACTTTGAATACTAGTGAAACTTCAGAAATTATATTCTCAAGTTTTAGCAAAAAAATTAAAAATACAAATTTAACATACCGTTACAATTAAATGTTGAACACTTTACTTAATTTCCAAAATAAATAATATTTATCATATTATGAGATATTACATTAAAATTCTAAGAGAAATCTAAAACTAAAAAAAACTATTTTAATCCTAATATATGATCAAAACCTATACAATCTATATCTAAATTTGATCTATTAAAATAAAAACCTGAAATTTTCATTAAAAAAATCATATAACGTAAGAAAAACCTAAATATGTATTAAATATAAACATGTTACTTAGGAGGAGATCCATGTGGATGTCCAACTCTACCATTTCCATAAAAGTGTGACCCTCTCCCTCCTCTTCGATATATGCAATGCCTATCTAAAAAAATTACACACTACAAACAACATTGATGGGCAACATCTAAAGACATTAAAATCCATAGGAAACATAGACATGCAAAGGAGACAACACCATGATTGAAAACTGAAAAAGAAAGAACAAGAAGAAAATAACACTCCTTGCAACATTTAAATTTTCTCATCCATCAAAGCCATTGGCACTTTAAAATCAAAATCTAAATAAGTAGATTGAAAATCAAATCTCAATCAAATATCATAAATAAACTTAATTGCTTTGAAAATGCAGCAATATAATAATGTGTATACTAAAAACTCATAAAATATAAATCCTAATAAAGAATATATTTTGATCAATTAATTTAACAAAAACCTACAAAAACAAGCTTTTCTAGCTTCTTTTACCTTTTGGACCTCTAGTTTAAAAGGATCAGGAAATTTATAAATGAAGACCTAATTTTAGAAGATCGAGACGAAATAAGAAAAGAGGTCCAAAAGGTAAAAGAAGCTAGAAAAGAGGGAAAATGGGCCCTAATATAAAAAATAGGAAAGTTGTCATCCGAGATAGAAACCAGAACAATAGTAATAAATAGCAATTCGACAAACTCCGGATCATCTCTTGGAATTGTCGAGGCTTTCCATGGATCAAAGGCCCTAAGTTAAGTTGGATTTTGAACGAAATTGACATTATACTACTGGTTGAAACTTGGTAACATGAGGAGTCCAAGGTCCCTGATATAGAAGGATATGTCATATGGTCAATTTGGAATAAACGTTCCTATCATAGAGGCATTGGGGGTATAGCATGTTTCATCAAGAAGATCATCTCCCCTCATGCTATTCTTTATAAGAAAGACCCTTACAACCAATATATTTGGATAGAGATTAAAGACATTAATGATAAAAAGATTTATATCTATCCATTTGTTATTTTTCCCTTGCTAATTTTAACTTCTATAAGAAAATCTTGATCTAGATAAAAAATTGTCCTTGTACTGGCTTAGAGCATGATATTTATATTTTGAGGAAGGAAGGCAATATTCTTTTGATGGGTGATATCATATTATATTATATCTGATATCCCTCTATACAACCAAATTATAGACATTGAAATACTCAACAACCATGAGCCTGATTCTCATCATAAGCCTTTAAACATAACTCTCAATATTTTCATGAATAACGATGCCCAAAGGAAAACTATCATGGCCAAATGCACCTGATCTTTGATAAAAGTAAAACTGACCTTTTTCTCCATGATTTAAGAAACAATGTGTCTCCTTTATGTAGTATGGACAATATAGAAATTCTCTACCATAATTTTACTACAACACTTTCCTCTTCCATTAACAAGTTCTCGATGTAAGTCTCAAGTAGCAAGAGAGATAATAGAACCAACCCTTGGTATGATCAAAAGTGCAAAGATGCGAGAAAAGAAATTAATCAAGATACCAGTAAATCCCTAAAAGTAGACATGTCAAGATAAATAAGTACAAAGCCCTCGTTAAAATAAAAAAAGGCATTATCTAAGTAAAATACAAGAAAATATTTTACACCTCTCTAGGATGGCTCCTAAGAAATTTTGGAGATAAATTCTAATTCGCAAAACAAAAGAAGACAATAAGATTGATCTGATGTATTGAAATTCCTATCTTAAAGAACTTTATGAATCCCCGAAGATCAAAAACAACATTCAAACCCTTCTTACAACAAACGAATTTTTCTCGTTAGAAGACATAAACTTTGGGTATATGTGCCTAGCTAATGGAAAAACCAAAGACATCGAAGGCTACCAAGAAGAAATATTAAAAATTAGAGGGCCTGTACTCATCCCACACATCCACAAACTCTTCAATATAGATATCAAATAAGGTTTCCCTACAACTTGGACTCAGAGCCTCATTATCCCTATTTTCAAAAGTGTTGATAAAAATAACCCCTCTAATTATTATACCATTATGATTATCCCTCTTTTAGCTAAGTTTTACGGTATTATCTTAGAAAATAAGATCAGCGAATGGATCTAGAAACAAATTGTAAGTGGGCTAAAGGTCAAGCCAGTTTTAGAAGACACCATTCAACCATGAACCACCCTGTTACGCTTAGGATCATTGTGGAGGAAATCCATAATGATAAGTCTATTCTATTTTGTTGCTTTGTAGATTTTAGAAAAGCCTTTGATATAGCTCCTAGAAACAACCTTGGAATCTAGGTTAGAGGAGCTTCAAGTTCCTTCCGAGTTGAGAGTTGTCGCGATATGGTTATAAAAAAAGGTCATTGCCAAGTTTAAGAACATTGAATGGTGGTCGACATATATAAACTATAATATCGGAGTTAAACAAGTTTTTCCCCTCTCCCCCATCCTTTTTGGCATTTATATCGACAAGATAGAAGGTTATTTAGAAGAAGCAGGTTGCACTGGCATGATCTTAGTTGGAATAGTTATCATCCTCCTACTCTATGTTGATGATATTGTTCTTTTGGAAAGGCGTCACTTTTGTTATAGCGTAATTTTCCACCTTGTGAGCATCAGCATTGATTGGCCTTCAGGATCCATTTTATTGACTTAGATCTATCATTTTCCCTCTAAGAACACACAATTCCATATTTTTGTTCCTGTTTGCTAGCCGTTCCACTATAGCCAACGTACACGCCGGTTGTTCCACTATAGCCCGCGGACACCAAGTAAAATGGTAAAAATCAATAGAAAATTACTTTTACTCCCAAAAAGCGGTCTTAGGGTGACCTTTGGCCCTCCGTATACCTGAAAACGACTCAATTTGACCTTTCACTTACCTTTGGAAGGCTATATATTGAGCTCTTATGGTGTATGGAAGGGAGGAGAAAGAGAGAGCAACAGAACTCTAGTGGATTTCTGCCGTGACTTGAGTCTACACTCATTGATCCTTGTTGTTGTGAACTCCTTATGTTCACCTACCAAACTCTTTTCATATTTTGAGTTTGCCATTGTTGATGTATTTGTAACTTCGGAAGATATTCACTTGTATATTGTATGTATCACATTTGTAGCTTATTGTATCCCCAATGGAGATGTATTATTCCTCTGATTGGAAGTGTTGTCATGTGTACTTGCAAGTGTCGCAAGTTATATTGTAAGTGTCGTAACTTATACTTGATGGGTTATTAGACCACCTTGATGGGGTTAGCCTTGTATGAGTCATGTGGGTCAAAGGGTTATTAGACCACCCTAGTAGGGTTCGGCCCAGTCAGCATTATGTTAAGTGGTTAAGCTGAGGCCGACCTAGTTGAGTAAAGGTAAAGTCAAGTTAGTGTATAAATAGAGAGTGTGTCTCTCTCATTTTACACATTGTCTCATTCACTTGCTTCGCATTAGTGAGAGAGAGGAGGAGTGCGCACAAGTGTAGGAGGAGCATGCTGCTGAAGATATCTATCTCTTGGGTTTGATCATGGTGATCCTTGTATTGATGCTTATTGTATCTCTGAGGAAGTTGCGGGGTTTTTCAACTTCTTGGTTTTCCCCGGTGAAATGTTTTGTGTCTCTTGTCTCTTGTCTCTTATGCTTGATATGTTGTACATGTTGTTCTTTCAGTTAAGATCCTAGATCATATTGATTTTTTGCTAAGAAAACTAACGTGGTATCATATCTATCCTGAAGGAAGGAATGCTATGGCATTTATGAGACTTGTTGCACTTGCGACAAATCAGAAGCTAGGGCTTGATATAGCAAAAACCAGTTATCATTTAATTTTCGCTATAAATACATTTTGGAGAAGGTTTAGGATCTGAAACCTTTACAGGTCGTAGATAACATCCCCATGTATCTTTTTTCCAACGCACAACATCTTATTCATTGTACTTTGTGATTTATGATCTGTACAAGTTAGGGTTTTTTCCTCTTTCAGATCTTAGTCATAAACAGGTGACCTAGGAAAAAAGGTCACAACTTGGGCTAGGAAGATCCAAATGAAATTTCGTACAAAGTGATAGGTAGAGCACAAACTTTAGTTTCTTAGGTAAGTTTTTCAGAGGCCGAAGTTGAACCAGTGACACGTGGCATGTCGTACAAGTTTGCTCACCTATTTTATCCCATAAACACGTCACGTTGCAACACTTGGCATAACTCTCTCTCAGAGAATCCAATTGAGGTCAGACCTGTGGGGTTGGAAATATGTCAGGTTAGGATACCACATGAATACGTTTCAGACCCCGTGGATTCGTAATTTCAGATATTCACCAGAAACAATCAGGTGCATATTTCTTTCAAAACAGAATTGGATTTTGAGCACCTTCATTCTTGGCTTGTCACTACTGCGGGAATTTAGGGCTTCAGAGAAAGTTGGAATTTTTGGAATCAGAGTCCATGGCTGAATGATCCTCATCGAAATCGAAATTTAGAGACCAAGATCAAATTTTTTGGTTCGGCAGAAGGCCAGGCTTGATCAAACCCTAGTTCGGGATTTTGATCAGAAAGATGGAAAATTAGGGCTTCTACAAAAGTTGGAATTTTTGAATTTTGTGATCACGGCTGGAGGCTCCTTAGAAAAATTGAAGTTTACAGCTTTGGATCGAACCTTTTGGCTCGACAGAAGGGTGGGCTTTATCAAACCCTAGTTCGGGGTCTTGTCAAGTGAATCCAGAAGCTCCAAAAGCAAGTTTGAGGGGTGAAACTTTGTAGCTTTCAAATTCTAAGTATACCAGCTTGACCAGCTAATCAAGGTGCATCTTTCTATCCTTTCAAAAGTTTGAAATTCAAAGTTTGAATTTTTAGGGTTTCTCTGACAAACCCTATTCCAGCTCCAGATCCAGTTTCAGCAAATCAAAGTGGATTGGGTTAATCCGAGAAGAGAATGAATTGGACACCTGCATAAGTGAAGAAGTTCCAGTTCCAGAGGGAGATGAGGCTAAGGCCTTACATAAGAAGGATACAAGCAATCCCGACAGGTATGACTAGAAGAGATACATGTATGTTTTGAAATCTATTCATGATTAAGTTTATGATATGTTTGTCTTCATATTATTAAGGTTAGTACAATATTGATTAATTTTAGACTTGTCTTATCACCCTAGTAAAAGTATGAATGCATGTGAATGATAGAAGACATTCATTGATTAGGGTTATATGATTGTACTAATGCACTGTGGTGTTGTATGAGGATGATGTTGTCCGCTAACATGAAAGGTACATCAATAAAGACAAATCAACTTCTAGATCAAGAACATATGACCATGGTGATATGAAGAAAAAGACTCATCCATAGTCATGGATCACATAGAAGCTCTACTTACAAGGTATGTATAATTTGGTTCTACAGTGGTTAACTTACGAGTTATGCAGGTTACTAGCACAACTCTTTCAAGAAGAACACAAAGACATTATGTGGGTATGTTAGACATAACTAGCAAACATGATAACCAGGTATGTTTTTCCTATATCAAGTTGGAATCCTACCTTGTGTTAGGATCTCTTATATAAATATATTTGTCATGATTGATTATGATTATTCTTGAACTTATAAGTTTAACTAATCAAGGGTTTATGCATATTATGTTTCTTACTTTGATTGATGATATGACTAACCAGAGGAGTCCTATGGTCAAATAAGAATATGCATGAGTAATAGAAGTCCTCCCTAAAACCTTGAATACCAATGCTTGTGATAAATTACCTGTGTGTGACATGATCATGACCATACATATTTAAGATTATTTAGAATCATAATGTTTTGATAGTATTGATATTATACTAATGAATGTATGATTATGTATGAGATCTTGAGGATGTCACAGTCATGATAGTAGTGCACACTTAACCATGCATAGTGGTACATGATGAATATAAGTTCAAGGACAGGTAATCCAAAAAGCAAATATCAAGAGGGGGCACACTCCAAAAGTTCTTGCAAGGAATCAAAGATAAAGAGGGAGCACTCTAGGATGTAAAGATCAAGAGGGAGTCCACCCGACAAATAAACAAAGATAAGTATTTGAATGGTCATTTATTATATATATGATTACTTAAATGATGTTGTCCAGTCATGTACATGCTTATGTTCATAGATGCATATTAGAAAAGTTTTATTAATGAACAAGATACTACTAATATACAATTAATGGGTAAGTGGCATATCGTACTGTACAACATTTCATTGCTACTTATCTAGAATGAAACCTCTTTGCTAACAGGTTGAGAGTTGTGCACACTCTTAACAAATGTTCTAGTAGAGATGGAAGGCATCTAGAAAGTTACCGTGTGAATACGGGATATGGATAAATGTTGTATTGAAGCATTGGCTAAGATAATTGCATGACTATATGAATACGGGATATGGATAAATGTTGTATTGAAGTATTGGCTAAGATAACTAAATGTTGTATGTGTAAGAATTTGTTTTTGAAAAACTATGAGAAGCTTCTAATCAGGCAATTGAATTTGACTTGTAGGAAAGATTGTGTACAATCACCTACAAAAGAAGGACTACAACATTTGTTCCAACAAAATAAATTCAAAGAAAACTATCTATTGAATATATTGAAGAATCTGAAGTTCCCAGGATTCGGGATGTAGTAATGGAAGAATGCCATGATCGAGGAATACCAGTCGATCATGAAGAATGATGTTTGGGATGTGGTCCCGAGACTAGAAGGGAAGTCTGTTGTGACTTGGAAGTGGATCTATAAGATCAAGGATGCTGCAGATGGTAGCATAGAGAGATACAAGTGATAAAGTGGAAGATACACCAGATGGATGTCAAGACAACTTTCTTGAATGGTGTAGTCAAAGAGGAACTGTATGTGGACAAGCCACTCGGTTTTGAGACATGTTGGGTCTAGGAAATGCCCCTTTTTGGCCATCCTTATTACATCATTTTGCCCTGATTATATCCTATTTTCATAAGCTATACTTATGCCTTTTCTCCATATCAACCAATAATATTGACAGGTATAATTTGTTATTGCTTTATTTGTTTTACAGCTAAGATTGTTGAAGATTCTGGATCATAGTCCTTGATTTATGCTAATCCGTGTAATTTCATTTAGTCAAGGTCTAGAGCGCAAGTGTCTCGGCCCAATGGCACTAGTTGTTACTCTTCAAAGCCCGATTCCTCATGACTCCAAGGGACAGCGCACTCCTCTACGAGAATCTGTAACAGGCCTCCACTGAAACAGCACCTAGTTGCAACAGACAGATCGCATTCCAGCTTGCTAAATCCGTTGATCCATTGATTATTGGAGTAACAACTCCTTCATGAGTAACAACCTTGTTTAATATGGTTGTAACAGTTAGCTGTAACTTTGTAGCTTGAAGATCATAGATCTTCATTGTTGCACAATTTTAGTGGAACGTGATCTGTACTTTCAATGTATAAATATGAGAAGGTTCCTATAGCCTAGGGTTGGACAATTACAATTTTGCATAAGCTATAATAGAGCACTGAGACTGTCAATTTCCATCATTAATATGAGAGCAAAGTTCTTCATTTATGTGTCTTAATTTGTTGTGATTCTTGGCATCTTTGTTAGAAGGCCAGGGCTCACCTTCTCATAGAGATAGCCGATCTAAGTAGGTAGGTTAATTTAGCTTTCTTTCTGTGTGTGGTGTGGAATTATTGTAGATGTTACTGTTAGCTGCAACAGAGGTTAGCTTTCCTTTTGGTAGTTCACGATTGCATCTTGGATAGCTGTAACAGAGTGGTGTGACAGTCAACTGTGTAGGTTAATTTAGTTTAATGCATGTTTGTTTGAATCAGCTGTAACAGCCAAGCTCAATTCTAATATCTTTCAGTTGTTTATGCTTTCTAGGATTTCCAGTAATTATCAGTTAGGATTCAAGATTATGTTTAGATTCTGGTTGTTTTTGTATCTTCAATTGGTTTATTAGAATAGGCAGACTATGATTGAGTAACAGTAGCTATTAGATGGATCATTTTGGTAAAGATTGAATATTGTAGTTTGATAATTATAGGATTTAACTTCTTGCAAAATTAATCTAGTTTAGTTCTATTCTTAAACTTATAACTGCTAGGTTAATCTCTGTAGGAAGGTAGCTAGAATTGAATTCCTAGGTGTATGAATTAGATTAGTTCCTTTATGGGATGAGTTTGGATGGATAGACTAGTAGGATTATTATCTTCTTTAGTTAATCAACTGTTTGACACATTTATGCATAGATTGTGCTCATTTCCATTGAAATAAAAAGACCTCCCTGGGTTTGACAATTTATATTGACCATCCTGTGTGTTATCTTTAATTAATTGACATATAGGGTGACCAACATTTTGGTGCCGTTACCGGGGATGGTAATAGATAGACAGATTTAGTAGTTTGTTTCCTTTGATTTCATTTTAGTTTAATTATTTACAGCATGCATGAATACAAGAAAAACAAATCAGGAACCCCCTTTGAATACTAACATTGCAGGTTGAAGAGGTCGAGGTCGTAATGCAGGTCAAAGAAGACATACATACATTGATGAGATAATTGCTAGAGCTGATTCTTCCACTAGACCATCGCGGACATCCGCAGGCAGGGGAAATTATGTTCCTCCCAATCTTGAGCATTTAGCATCAACAGTGGAGAATACAACAGGACCTTCAACCCCTGTTGCAGAAAATAAACCTCCTGAAGATAAGGGAAGTGTTGTAGGTGCACCAGATAGAGAGGAGATCTATCATATCAACGGAACCAGAGTTACTAAAGAAGTGTGGTTGGAGACTCACCGAATAGTAGAGGAAGGGAGAAGGCGAGAAGAAGAGAGGAGAAGAGAAGAAGAGGCCAAAGCAGAGGAAGAACGCATAAAGGAAGCTGCTGAATTTTGGACTAGAACCATGGCTGGTAGAGAACAGGAAGGAGAGAACGAACATGGGGAGAACCTGGAAGAAGAAGGAGAAAATAATTAGCCTGGTAATACTGTGGCTACATTAGATTTCCCCATCCTCTAGACACTTGGAGCAGCTCCCATGAAAAATATCTCACCATCAGTTCTCCCGAATTTTCATGGTAAGTCTTCTAAGGATCCTAATGAGTTTCTTTTTGAGTTCGATATCCTCTGTCATAGTTATGATTACACCTCTAGTTCTCAAAAGCTGAAGTTATTCCCAGCCACCTTAAAGGGAAACACTCTGCACTGGTTCATGAGTCTGGGTCGTGAGACCATTACTACTTGGGACCAAATGAAAAACACCTTCCTTTCCAAGTACCAGGAATATTGTAGAACTAGGGATAGAAAGGAGGAGTTGTTTAAAATGGTTCAGAAGGATGAACAAAGCTTGGAAGACTTTGTGGAAAGATTGTTGTACAATTTACAAAGATCTGGTCACGCGGAGATTGGCAAGGATGTGCTCAAGATCATTCTACTATGAGGAATTAGAGAAGACTTCCTTGATATGTTGAATTTGCTGGGAAAAGGGGACATCTCGAAGGAACCTTTTGAGGATATTGTTGAATTATGTCGAAGCTACTCCAGGGGATCCTCTAGATCCAACAAACGAGACAAGGATAGAGACCAGGATGTCTTCACTAGGAGTTAGAAGTCAGCTAGTGGAAGGGGCACTCGAGTAGAAATAGGAAACTTACTAGAGAATTTTAAAACAGACATGATGAGATCCATTTCCTCAGAGTTAGATGTCATGAGAGAAAAGTAGAAGCAAGTAGTAGAAGACCTTACACTTGGTGTATTCTGTCCTAAATGTAGGAAAAAGCATCCACTGAAAGAATGCCCGTTGGACAAAGCAGAGATATGTAGGATATGTGAACTGGAGCATGATACCAAGTTATGTCCTTCATTACCTAAGGTCAAAGCAGTCATGCAAGCATCCATTCCGAATGTGGAGCTAGCTTACTTCATGGCACAGAAGAAACCATGGCAGCCTCGCAATCAAGGTGTGAATCCAGACCCATAATTTTTTCTGAATAATATGAATTGAATGAACAATATGCATAATATGAATACACAATTCCCTTCACATTATTCTAACAATCAGTGGCATCCATATCAGAACCCAATTCATAATCGTAACCCATGGACACCATGGTCACAATAGTCAAACAACCAAGCTCCTTAGAATTCCAACCGGAGAAATTATTACAAAGGAAATAACTTTCCCCATCACCAAACTCAGTATCAATAATATCCTCCTCAACAGTATCAACACCAACATTATTAGCAACTGCAGCTCCCATTCCAAAACAATGCCGCACCTATGAATGCACCACTTTGACCATGGCTACCTGCACAACCTAACCCGAACCCAAACAATAAAGAAGTCCACCAATTTGAGACTGCCAACATGCCTGCGCATTCCATCACCTAGATTCCTTGCAATGATATACAATTACGATCAGGAAGGGTGGTGGAACTATTATCATTGAGGATGTTTCATCCCCAGTGATTGAAACTGGAATGAATCAGCACTATGAAAATATGGTTAATTCAGCTAGCCCCATCATTGAGGATGCTGATACTCCTACCGAGATAGTAGCTGAGACTCAGAGAGTAACACACAAAGTATCATAGCCTACACAGTTGATGAGAGAACCGCCATACCGTGAACGATTGGCCCTGCAGAAAATAGTGGAACAACCCCGATTCGATCTCGTGGGAGAATTGAAAAATTTGTATGTTAAAATTTCACTGTTACATGACCTCCATGATGTGCCCATTTATGCTAAGACTGTTAGAGATTTATGTGTCAAGAAACCAGGAAGAAGGCATAGGGACCCCCCCACTGTCCACGTATTGGGAAAACTTTCAAAATTAATAATGGGGAAGGCCCTTGTGGCAAAATACGATGACCCTGGAAACCGGACTGTTATAGTTCACATAAGGAACATGCAAATCCCCAATGTATTGGTATATTTAGGCGCATCTATTAATGTTATGAACATAGAGACTGTGAAGAAATTGGGACTCACTAACCTTCGGCCAACCCCTACTATTTTGGAACTTGCTGACAGATCAATGATCAAGGCTGAAGGGATCCTAGATGACCTCGTGATCTCAGTTGACTCGTGGGAATACCTTGCAAATTTCTTGGTGTTACAGCCAAAATACCAGTTGGGGGGACACCCATTGATCCTAGGAAGACCGTGGTTGGCCGCAGTAGATGCCTGTATTAGCTGTCGGTCAGGATGTCTGACCATTTCAGACGGGGCTGAGACCAAGAGCCTAACTTTGTACCCTCCAGCTCGGCCAAGCATAGAAGCGGAAACTCCATTGTGGGAAGATTTAGAGGAGGAAGAAGGTGTGCAGTAGTTATTAACAATAGGGATATCCTTAACATTTAAAGATGAAACATAGGATGATTTCATTAATAGTTTCATCAGTGAGCCCATGTCAGTCAATAAAAATTTCTATCAAATCTTGGACAGTACTTTAGCTGCAACAGAGCAAGAAAATCTTATAGAAGAAACTCTAATCAGTGATGCCAGCATAATTCCATTACTCAATAATTCGAAGAGTGTTCCAGTAGAAATCGGGCCAGGGAAAACATTGAATATCAATCCCAATATTGCGCCTAGTGAGCTGGAACAACTAGTCACTCTGCTGAAACAAGGAAGGGGAGCTTTCCCTTGGGAGTACACAGACTTGAAAGGGATTCCTTCCAATATGTGCACCCATCACATTTATATTAAGAGTGAATCCAGGCCTGTGTGTCAACCACAATGAAGGATGAACCCGAACCTAAGAGACATAGTGAAAGAGGAGATCCAAAAACTTTTGGAAGCAAGATTTATATACCCGATTTCAGACAGTGAGTGGGTTTCCCCACTTGTGATTGTGCCAAAGAAGAATGGGAAATGGAGGGTCTGCGTGGATTACAGAGAATTGAACAAAGCAACGTAGAAGTACCACTTCCCCTTACCTTTCATCGATCAGGTCCTTGATAGCTTGTCTGGGAAAAAGTATTTTTCCTTTCTGGATGGATTTAGTGGCTACATCCATATCAAGATTGCTCTAGAAGACCAGGGAAAAACCACTTTCACCTGTCCATGGGGAACTTTTGCATACCAAGTACTTCCTTTTGGGTTGTTCAATGCACCAGCTACGTTTCAAAGGGCAGTGATTGGAATATTTTCGGAAATGGGAATGATTGCATGGAGATTTTTATGGATGACTTTACTCCATATGGTGACAGTTATGAAGAAGCACTGAAAAACTTGGAAAAGGTCTTGAAACACTGTGAACAAAGCTAGCTCTCTTTAAGCACTGAAAAGTACCCTATGATGATGAGTGAGGGAATAGTGATGGGGCACTTCATCTCTTCTGAGGGTATCCAGTTAGATCTAGCCAAAATCAAGGTAATTGAAAATATACCAACTCCTAGGACAAAGAAGGATGTACGCAGCTTCTTGGGGCATGCTGGTTATTTCAAAAGGTTCATAGAAAATTTTTCCTAACTAGCTTCTCCTTTGTTCACTCTTTTGATGAACGATGCATAGTTTGTCTAGAATGATGCATGCGAAACAGCGTTTACTGAGCTAAAGAAAAGGCTATCTACAACACCCATCTTACGAGGCCCAACTAAGCTCTTCCTTTTCATATTTCTTCGGATGCTTCAGACACTGCCATTGGAGCAGTTTTGGGACAGCAGGAAGGTAATGCTCCCTATGCAATTTATTACATTAGTAAGAACTTATCTCCTGCTGAACTGAACTATACTGTCACATAAAAGGAATTCCTTGCCATTGTTTATGCCATAAACAAATTTAGACATTATATTAATGGATACTCCACTTTTGTGCACACTGATCATTCTGCTATCAAGTATTTAATGAATAAACCAGTCACGAATGCTAGAGTTACTAGATGGCTTCTACTATTACAGGAATTTGATATCACAATTATTGATAGACCAAGGAAGGAAAATGTTGTTGCATATTTCTTATCTCAACTTAATAACAGTGATGACAATTTACCAGTCGAAGATTCCTTCCCTGATGAACATTTGTTTGCAGTGTCAGCTCATTCCCCATGGTATGCAGATATTGCTAACTTTTTGGCTGCAGGTAAGCTCCCAGCACATCTATTGAAGAGAGCGAGAAATAAGATCATACAACAGAGTGCTAGGTACTGCTGGATTGATGGCCATCTTTTCTACACAGGGCTTGATTTAGAAATAAAAAGATGTGTTAGAGAAGATGAGATATTTAGCATTCTTAAAGCTTGCCATGATGAGCCCTGTGGGGGGCATTTTGCTGACAAAAGGACATGTCATAAAATTTTGAGAATGGGCTATTTCTGGCCTACATTGTTCACGGATGCAAAGAAGTATGTTCAGGCATGTGATAGCTGCCAAAGGATGGGCCATCCCAACAGATTAGATGAAATGCCTTTGCAGCCATAGCTTGTGGTTGAACCATTTGATAGGTGGGATCTAGATTTTGTAGGGCCTATCAACCCTCCCTCAAAATAGAAAGTTCACATCTTGGTTTGCACAGATTACATGACTAAATGGGTAGAATCCATAGCCTTGGTTAAGGCCAATGATCAGGTTGTGATTGATTTCGTATATGAAGAAATTTTTACTCGGTTGAGAGTACCTAAGGAAATCGTTACAGACGGTGGACCACAGTTTGTGTCTCACAAGCTAAGATAGAAGCACTGTTACAGAAATTCCATATTCAGCACAGGATAACCTCGCCATATCATCCACAGGCCAATGGCCAAGTGGAGAGCACACACAAATTCCTCGACTCTATTTTGACAAAAACAGTGAAGAGCCATTGCAAAGACTGGCCTGAAAGACTTCCAGAGACACTATGGGCCTATCCTACTACATGGAGTAACACCGCTGGTTTTTCCCCATATAAATTAGTGTATGGTAAAAATGTTGTTTTTCCAATCGAATTTGAAATCGGGACTTTGAAAATAGCTGTGGAAGCAAACCTTGATTTATCAGAGGCACAGCAGGACCGACTGAATCAACTCAATGAGTTGGATGAGAAGCGCATAGCTGCAGTACATCATACGGCTCTAATCTAGCAATAGCACTCTAAGTGGCATGATCGATTTATAAAGAAGAAAGTCTTCAAAGAAGGAGACTGGGCTCTGTTGTATGATTCACGGTTTAAGAGGGACTTTAAAGGAAAATTGTGTACCCGTTGGTTGGGTCCTTATCAGATATATCAAGTATTTGATAATGGAACAGTTCGGTTGATAACCATTGATGAAAACAAAACGCCATTATTCGCAAATGGTCATTGGCTGCGACTGTATCACAAGCCGATCTCAAGGGAAGCTTTTGTTTTGCATGTTGCAGGTGATCTAGACTATCAGTTAACGCCGGGACAGGGATTTTTCTCAACCCCTGTCAATTTTTAAGAACTGCAATATCCACATGATTTGTACATAAATAATTCATTTTCTTTTTCATTCTGTATTTGATCTATTTTTCATTTTGCATTTGATTGGGTTTGTTTGAAGAATTCTGTGCAGGAATTAATTGGAGGAACAACAATCATGACTGGGCCGAACGATTGCAGGCACCTTGCATTGTTCCTGATCTAATAAAGCTCTTTTTAGAAGATGGATGATTTGTTACCCTTCAACAGTCAGCTGAAAATTTCCTATTACTTCATTATTGTGTAGCTGCGACTCCTTACCTTGCTCATTCTTTCTATTTCAGCAGCTGCGACTCCACTATTTTTTACCATTCCGCCAAATTCAGCAGCTGCGACTCTGTTATTTTCCACTTCATTTTTCGCTCTTTTCCAGTAGCTGTGACTCCGCTATTTTTTACTATTCCACCAAATCCAGTAGCTGCAAATCCACTATGCTTGGCCATTCTGCTAAATCTGGCAGTTGCGACTCCGCTGTTTTCCACCTCATTTTCGCTCTTTGCTGGTAGCTGCGACTCCACTATTTTTGACCATTCCACCAAATTCAGCAGCTGGGAATCCACTATTTTCCACTTCATTTTCTCTCTTTGCCAGTAGCTGCGACTCCGCTATTTTTTACTATTCCGCCAAATCCAACAGCTGTGACTCCGCTATTCTTGGCCATTCTGCTAAATCCAGTAGCTGCAACTCCGCTATTTTCTACATCATTTTTGCTCTTTGCCAGTTGTTGTGACTCTGCTAATTTTGACCATTCTGCTCTGTCCGTACAGCTACGACTCTACCATTCCTACCTATTTCACTAAATCTAGCAGCTATGACTCCACCATTTTCATTTTCATTTTGCTTTTTCCGTATAGTGTTGACCCCATCAGTCTGCCTGCTCTCCGAATGATGATACCAATAATGATTCAATTAGGCATCAGTTTAGTTGCTTGCTCGACAAGATCCAATCACGGTTCGCCACAAAGGAAACTTTGGGGTGTCTTGGGTATCTGTCAGCTCGGGTGGCGGTGGCCACATCACTTCAGCACATGTGCATTTATGCTTGATTTAATGGAGGAAATGACTAAAGAAAACGATGATGATTAATTCACAGCTGAACGCATAACTCAAAGGTACGGATTCATAACTTTTACATGATTTGGCAGGAAATTAAATACGGTAATAAATATTATGCACTGTCTTAGCCCTCGATTAGTGAACCCATACCAATTAACCACTAGAGAATATTTCAGAACCATGTTTGTATTTATTTCCTGGCACCTTACCCGAGTTATACCAAAATAATCCAATTATGCCAACTTTCCATAACCATCTCATCTTACCTGGATTTCATACCTATGCTGACTTTCCTAAAATACCCTATTTTCGAACTCCAACTATCTCTTGCATGTTCGTATGTTGCAGCTCCCATGTCTAGACAGGTAATTGTTGTATTCATTCTGAATTTTGAGGAGAGATTAAGATGGGTAACCCTGTCCGGCATGAACCAGTAAAAACGGAAGCTATATGTGCCAGTGCAGAAGTCCTTAACATTTTCACAGCAGCAGGTTGGATGGAATACTTTGAACGGTTGAACAATTTCCACACAGAAACCGCATTGCAATTTTCCCTTAACCTAACTGATACTCACTCCGAGTTCAGGGGACTACGTATGGATGTTACAGAAGAAATCATAGCAGAGGTTACTAGTTTACCCCAGGTTGGGAAGAAGTCGTTTGGATGGAAGGCACATAATGCAAATGCTGTGAGAGAATTTTTGGCAATTGGAAAGCATGTTAGTCCGAAGCACCGTGGGTTGAAACTGACATCTTTACCACCACCCTAGAATCAAGTGGCAATCTTCGTGAAAAGATACATCTCTTATGAAGGTAGGTATCAAATCGTTTCCTTCTCTGAACTTCCCTTATTGTCTCATTTACGCCATGGCAATTTGGTAAATATACCATTTTATCTTTTGAAAGCCTTACAAACCATGGCTTGATATGCAAGAACTACCTAGCACCCAGTTTCCTCCCTCACTAATCATGGCCTAATTAAATTATTAGTCTTAATATCCATTGAAAATCGTAATTTAACCTGGGAGCAATTCCTTGCTGGAGATGGACCAATCAGAGAATCTGTATTAGCAATGGAGGTTGTTGACGAAGGTAATGAGGACCGACATTCCTCAAATCCAGTTGGGGGGGATATTGGAGCATTAGGAACTAGACTAGTGATGAAGAGGAAGTAAATAAGGGAGAAGCAACATCAGTAGAAAACCCTATTGCTGAGGAAATTATGATGGAAGCCATGGCACAGGAGGTAGTGATATCAGAAGTTGTAACTGCATAAGCATATACTCAGGTGGAAGAAGCTAAAACTGGAGCAGCTGTTGAAGCTGTGATAGTAGAAGCTGTAACTATAGAAGTAGGAATTTAGGAGGAAGGATATCAGGTAGGAACAACAGGAGAAGGGATTGTGGAAATTTTGGAGGTTGTGTCCTCTCCTGAGATAAGGGGGACCATTATTGAAGAAGAGAAGACTAAGGAAAAGACCCCTGTTTCAAAGAAACGAAGAGGAAGCTCACGAAACAAGGGTCATACATCCACTGCAGCAAAGAAACGAAGAACCAGAGCTGTCAGAACACCAGTAGCAGTAAGCAGTGAAGAACACCCAGTGGGAATGGTGAGGAAAAGAAGGACTCAATTGACTGTAGTAGTAGAAGGAGCTGTAAAAGCAAGAGCAGCAAAAGAAGTTGTAATAGCAGAGATAGTAGAAGAAGCAGTGATAGTGGATGCAATTAGGGTTAATAATGAAGCACCCTCAACAGAGACAGTAGGAGCAGTTAGAGAAAATATTGATTCACCTATGGTAGAAATAGCACCTATAACAGGGGTAGATATAGAAAATCCCATTTTGAACTCCAAGTCATCTGCTGCTATGCAGGAACCTTCCATAGAAGAACCTCAAATCGAAAATATCCTGCATGAAAATGAATTATTAAAGGAGGAGGTACATACATTGCGAAATGAGCTAGAGATATGGAGGGGAGTAGTTGGAAAACAAGCAGAGAGGAATTTGAACACATTATTAGATGTTGCAAACTTATTACAAAATTCATCTCTTGCATTAGAAAATGAGGAGCAAGGAGAGATTGTTTGCCCAGAGTGTGGAGACATATTCTTTGCAGCAAGACACAGAGTTATTGTGTTGGGAGTTTCATCACAAAAGCACGTTCAGATAGAGTAGGAGGAAGAAAAAATGCCAGAAATAGAATTGATGGGGGAAAATGAGCCAAAATTTGAAGTGATTCCTGATTTGAGTCTAGGAGATGAAACACTGTAGTCCCAACCATCAGGGGATACTGAAATTCCTCGGGACTAGCCTCATCAGTCAGAGGGACTTGATATAACCCAGAAACAATCTCAGCAACTCAAAGAAATTAAAAGACAGGGGGTTGTTACACAAGAACCAACAACCTTGAAAATATATGGTGAGGGTGCAACTTAGACAACAACATTTGACATCAAGGATAAAGAAGAGAACACTGTTACACAAGAACCAGTGTTTTCAAAATCATTTGCTGAAGTTGCAACACAAATTGAGATGGCTAAGGTTGAAATGGAAAGGAAGGATGCTGTCACACAAGAACCAGCAGTCCTAAGAACATTTGTCGAGGCTGTAACATAGACTGAAGGGGCTGAGGTTGATATGGAAATAAAGGATGCTATTACACAAGAACCAACATCCCCAAAATCCATGGTTGAGACTGCATTACAAGCGCAGACCACTGCAACTCCAATGGAGGATGAAATTGTTATAGTGCCAAAGCAAAACGAGAAAGTCATTTATCTAGACTCTGATGATGAGAAGGATGTGGAGAACATAATATTTTAATGGCTAGAGAAGAAGATTCTGTGGCTAAATATCGAGTTGGATAAATGGCGCAAATGGATTGATCAGTTCTGGATAGGTATGATTTCTCTCCAAGAACATAGAAATGTCATTAGGGGGTTTAGAGAAAAGTGGGCTGAGGAGTTATTCTTCCAGAAACTCCGATGGGAGAAACTTCAAGAAAAATTGGAAGGATTGAAGAAACTTAAGTCCCTACAACAAGAAAAAGACAAAATGTATACTTTTTCCCTAGAACTATTGAGTTGTAGGGCTCCATCCCCCTCTTACCCTGTCTTCCTCCATGAACAGACAACTTTATTTCAATTAAGAGCTTTGAAGGAAGGGAGATCATTTGACGTGGCAACAGCTACCCAGTTTTTAGATACTTTTCTGAAAAGTGATTTTGAGGATCAACATTTGTTATGTGAATTGTATTTACATGATAGGGCTTGTTATATTGACTCTCCATCCAATCCATTGCCTTGTTTGGGGTATGTTTAGCTGAGGGAATTTGCCTCTTTTGTTATTAACCATTTAAGATGGAGAGATGCTTTCCAAACCATCCTAAAAAATGAGGAGAATTCTACTCTCTGGATTAGGGGTGAACCTTAGGATCCAAAAGGACTCATAAAAAAACATGCTGGATCTCTCAGGGTTCCTACAATTTCCAAATACTTTGAAATTCTGAGAGATAAAATCCTCACCACATGTGTCCCAATGATTCTTAATATGCAGTAGGATGCTTTGGAAGGCAGTGAATACAGATGGCTATATTCTTCTTTGTCTCTAAAGGAAGGGGACCCCTACTGCTTTGAGAATTTCAGGAAAGTTTTGACAAGGGTTCCTAAATATGTGCAGTGCATGAAGAAATGTGGACCCTGGTGGATTGGGTTAAGATTCAGGTTCCCTCTCATATGGCTTCCCATGAGTCCTTATAGAAACAACTATGATTTGACTAAAGAAGAAGAGAAGTTGTGTTGGGAGAAATGAATAGCTTGCTATGGGTTTGTGCCTCAAGGGGAAACACCATAATTTCCCTACAATCTCACAAATCTCCACAGATTCAACTCAGACTCAGATTCAGACTAGTGGAGGTTGTTGCATGAGGACATGCAATCAGATAGTTGGGGGGAGATGTTGGGTCTAGGAAATGCCCCTTTTTGGCCATCCTTATTACATCATTTTGCCCAGATTATATCCTATTTTCATAAGCTATACTTATGCCTTTTCTCCAGATCAACCAATAATATTGACAGGTATAATTTGTTATTGCTTTTTTTGTTTTACGCCTAAGATTGTTGAAGATTCTGGATCCTAGTCCTTGATTTATGCTAATCTGTGTAATTTCATTTAGTCAAGGTCTAGAGCGCAGGTGTATCAGCCAAATGGCGCCAACTGTTACTCTTCAAATCCTGATTCCTCATGAATCCAAGGGATAGCGCACTCCTCCATGAGAATATGTAACAGGCCTCCACTGAAACAAAACCCAGCTGCAACAGACAGATCGCATTCTAGCTTGTTAAATCCGTTGATCCATTGATTACTGGAGTAATAGCCTTGTTTAACATGGTTGTAACAAGTAGCTGTAACTCTGTAGCTTGAAGATCATAGATCTTCATTGCTGCACGATTTTAGTGGATCGTGATCTGTACTTTCAATGTATAAATATGAGAAGGCTCCTGTAGCCTGGGGGTGGACAATTACGATTTTGTATAAGCTGTAATAGAGCACTGAGACTATCAATTTTCATCATTAATATGAGAGTAGAGTTCTTCATTTCTATGTCTTAATTTGTTGTGATTCTCGGTGCCTCTGTTAGAAGGCTAGGGCCCGCCTTCTTACAGATAGTTGGTTTAAGTAGGTAGGTTAATTTAGCTTTCTTTCTGTGTGTGGTGTGGAATTATTGTAGATGTTACTGTTAGCTGCAACAGAGGTTAGCTTTCATTTTGGTAGTTCACGATTGCATCTTGGATAGCTGTAAAAAAGTGGTGTGACAGTCGACTGTGTAGGTTAATTCAGTTTAATGCATGTGTGTTTAAATCAGTTATAACAGCCAAGCTCAATTCCAATATCTTTCAGTTGTTTATGCTTTCTAGGATTTCCAGTAATTATCAGTTACGATTCAAGCTTATGTTTAGATTCTGGTTGATGTTGTATCTTCAATTGGTTAATTAGAATACGCAGATTATGATTGAGCAAGAGTAGCTACTAGATGGATTATTTTGGTAAAGATTGAATATTGTAGTTTGATAATTATAGGATTTAACTTCTTGCAAAAGTAATCTAGTTTATTTCTATTCTTAAACTTATAACTGCTAGGTTGATCTCTGTAGGAAGGTAGCTGCAATTGAATTCCTAGGTGTATGAATTAGATTAGTTCCTTTATGGGATGAGTTTGGCTGGACAGACTGGTAGGATTATTATCTTCATTAGTTAATCAACTGCTTGACATGTTTATGCATAGATTGTGCTCACTGCCATTAAAATAAAAATACCTCCCTGGGTTTGACAATTTATATTGACCATACTATATGTTATCTTTAATTAATTGACGTATAGGGTGACCAACAAGACACATGACAGGGAGTCATATGTATGTAGAAAGCCTTGTATGGCTTGAAGCAAGCTCTTAGGACTTGGGTATGATGCACTACTTTCTAGGCATGGAGGTGTGGCAGAGTGCAGATGGAATCTTCCTTGGACAAGGGAAGTATGCAATAGAGATCCTAGAGAGGTTAGGGATGATGGAATGCAAGGCCATGGCCACACCTATGGCATCAAACCTGAAGCTTCTGTGTGATGCTTCATCTGAGCTGGTTGATGCCATGATGTATCATCTGATGATTGGGTCCTTGATGTACCTGACGAATATGAGACCAGATATTTGCTTTGCTGTGAACATCTTGAGCTTGTTCCCGACGGATCCGAGACATGTTCACTTGATTGCTGCAAAGCATATTCTGAGGTACCTGAAGGGTACAGTTGACTATGGGATCAAGTATGATGCGAATCAAAAGTTTAACCTGGAGGGTTATGTTGATTCGGATTGGGAAGGCAATGCCATTGATTGGAAGAGCACTTCGGGGTGTTGCTTTGGTATGGGATCCGGTATGATCTCTTGGTTTAGCAGGAAGTAGTCCTGTGTGGCACTGAGTACAGCCAAAGCAGAGTATGTCGCAGCTTGTTCAGCTAGTTGTGAGGAAGTATGGTTTAGGAAGCTACTGTCTGATTTGTTTGATCTCCAGTTGAGTGCTACTTGTATATATTGCAACAACCAAAGTTGTGTGAAGTTGTCAGAGAACCCAGTGTTCCATGACAAGTCGAAGCACATTGAGATCAAGTATCACTATATCAGGGATATGGTGCAAAGAGGAGTAGTGAAGCTCCTGTATGTTGCGACGGACGAGCAGATAGATGATGTGTTGACCAAACCATTGGCCAGAGTGAAGTTTGAGTACTTCAAAGATTGGCTTGGTGTACTTCAAATCGAGATTCCTTCCAAGGGGAAGTGATGAGTCCAGAGACACAGATGCACATGAGCCATTCTATCATGGTTGAAGTGTGTCTTCCCATAGCTGAGATATAAGGGTTGGAGCCATTCTAGCATGGTTGAAGTGTGTCTTCCCCTGGATGAGATATAAGGGCTGGGGCCATTCCGACATGGTTGAAGTGTGTCTTCCCATGGTCGTTGATGTAAGAGCTATGCCATTCGAGCATGGTTGAAGTGTGTCTTCCCATGGCTGCGATATAAGTGTTGTTCCATTCTCGCATGGTTGAAGTGTGTCTTCCCATGGAACAGATATAAGTGCTGAGCCTTTCACGAATGGTTGAAGTGTGTCTTCCCATGCCAGTGAATGTAAGTGCTATGTGATGTGCATCTGGGTTGTGCTCTGTGGACTATGAGGTGATCTGAAGATGATGATGTGACAGTAGGGTACACATGTTTTGCAAAGGCATGTAATAAGTCCTAGAATGCTCTTGATAGGTTTTGCAGTGACATGTAATCAGTCCTAAGAGATCTTGACAAGTTTTGCATAAGCATGTAATCAGTCCTGAGATGCTCTTGACAATTTTTGCACTGGCATCTAATCAGTCCTGGGAGATCTTGTAGGTTTTGCAACGCAAAGTAATCAGTCCTGAGATGTACCTACTTGATGGCTTGCTCACAAAGATGATGAAGACCTACATGGAAGCTAGGCCTTCATCTAGTATGAAAAAGGGCTAGCTCTGTAGAAATTTCTATGACAAGAAGAATTGAGAGATAGCACCAGAGATCAATATGACGAGTACAGCAGCAGTGACGATGATGCTTCGTGATCCAGTGACGATGATCCAGCTCCGGAGTTGAAGAATTGTGCCTATATGTATTGATGACTTGTGTCAAGAGAATACCTTCCTAGTTAAGAGGGAGTGTCGATGTATTTGTAACTTCGGAAGATATTCACTTGTATATTATATGTATCACATTTGTACCTTATTGTATCCCCAATAGAGATGTATTATTCCTCCGATTGGAAGTGTTGTCATGTGTACTTGCAAGTGTCACAAGTTATATTGTAAGTGTTGTAACTTATACTTGATGGGTTATTAGACCACCTTGATGGGGTCGGCCCTGTATGAGTCAGGTGGGTCAAAGGGTTATTAGACCACCCTAGTAGGGGTCGGCCCAGTCTGCATTATGTTAAGTGGTTAAGTTGAGGCTGACCTAGTTGAGTAAAGGTAAATTCAAGTTAGTGTATAAATAGAGAGCGTGTCTCTCTCATTTTACACATTGTCTCATTCACTCACTTCGCATTAGTGAGAGAGAGGAGGAGTATGCACAAGTGGAGGAGGAGCATGCTGCTGAAGATATCTATCTCTTGGGTTTGATCATGGTGATCCTTGTATTGATTCTTATTCTATCTCTGAGGAAGTTGCGGGGTTTTCCACCTTCTTGGTTTTTCTCGGTGAAATGTTTTGTGTCTCTTGTCTCTTATCTCTTATGCTTGATATGTTGTACATGTTGTTATTTTAGTTAAGATCCTAGATCATATTGAATTTATGCTAAAAAAACTAACAACCATTGCATGGGGTATTGAAGTGGTGGAGGCACAAGTGGAGAGACCCAATTCTTGGTTCAAATTGGTTGCCGGCAAGAGGTCGTATATTGTACTTCTTGTTATTCATTAATGTAAATACTCATTTTCTCATCCAATTGATGTTGTGAATATTGTTAAATTACATTGGATTATATTTTCTTATGATATCATGGATCATGCTAATGTCTTTCACATGTTATATGCACTTCCTTGTACTTGTTGTTGAGACTAATCTGCAGGTTCAAGTGTAGAAGTTGAAAGCTCAACGGGGATCTACTTCGAACATCCGGTTGAAGGTTGGTATTTTCTCCATTATCCTAGCATTGTCATTTATATAGCATTGCATTGGGAATTGAGTTTTTTTTCTGGTAGTCAACTATCTGTTGTGGTCTACCCCAAGCCATAGGAATTTTTCTCCGTAACAGAAATGCTGACTCTATTGGGGAGAACATCCATTTTGGGGGTTTTTTAGGCATTTTTCCTTATTTTGAGTTGTTGTTTGTTGAGCTTTTGTGTCATTGATTGGACGTTGGGATTTACAGTAGAAAACTAGTTTTTTCTGGGCTATTTGACCTTTTTTGGGAACATTTTCTTTTCCCTATACACGGGTCAACCTTGTTTTGACTGCATCTATCCGCCTCTATCTGAAATATAGCCCACATCTACTCGTAGTTGTTATTTGAACAATTGCGTACAACTCTGGGATTGCTTGATTTTGGCCTTGGGTGTTTGATGGGTTGATTTTGAGTGTTCTTGAGTCTTAGTCGGCCTGTTCCCTGATTGTTCCATGCACTATTTGTGACCAGAAACTCCTCTTTCTTTTAGTTTTTGAGCTTTTAGATTTTTCACAATTTCTTGTTTTACAACTCATTAGCTTGGGCTATATCTTACTATTTGGGTCTTGCTGGGTTGTCTAATTGATATGCTCTGCATTTCTTTACTGAATAGTTAGATTTTGCTTGCATTTTTTCATTTGATTATATTGAAAAAATACAAAAACATTGTTTTCCATTTTCCTGCATTTATAAGAGAAAATACAAAATATTTGATTTATGTACTGCATTTTGCATCTGAGTGCTTGTGATTTCATCTAAGACTTGCTTATGCAATGAAACGTTAAAGAGACTTCATTTTATTTCAAACCGTTGGATTGATTGTCATATAAGTGGCATGCCCTTTTATTGATTAGATGAGTCTAGTGTTTTTTTGGTTGTGCATACCATTGAGTCTTATACATCATCAGTTTCACGACCATATCCTTTGAGTAATTACATCCATTAAAATCAATGCTTAATCATAAAATTGATTAGAAACAATTTTTATTTTATAGGGTGCACCAACTAGCTTAGGTTTAGATTCTTGGAATAGATCATTGTGTGTTAACAATCTAAGACTATTGAACCAACATTATGTGTCTGACCAGGGAGTGGTGAAACCCATGATATACATCAGTGTTCTTAGGAAGCTCTGCTCAAACTATAGTTAAGCATGAGGTCACGGGAGGTTAGTTGCGGAGATAACCCTCCAATACTGGTTGAACGTGGGATATATTTCTAGGATTTGTTCATGTATGAGGGCTCTTGAGGGATCTGTACCTCTTGGGTTTTGGGCTTAGCTACCCTGCCCATATGACGGATCCCACCTACAACTGCCCTCTTACGCATTGGGTATATTGTGGTGACCTTAGTTTCTTTACCTAGGTATCGCATAGGGTGCTTGTAGTGGTTATACTGTACGTATGTTGAGTCAGATAGGGTTTGGACAACATAGTTGCTTGTTGTATAGGGATTTGACCCTGTGCACGTAGTGAAGTCTAGGAACCCTTATAACTGATTCTATTACCTCCGGTTATAGTTTGGGAGTCTCAAGCCTCTCCTAGGTGAGACATATCGGCTGTAGTGTCGGGAGATCCCTTGAGCCAGCCCTGTTTGTGTGCATTTGGCTATAGTTTCCTTAGGTGTGTGCTCTTTGATCAATAGTTGGCCGTTAGGAGGTGTTCTATTTATTTGGAGTTATCGTGGAGCGAGATCCACCTCTCCATCGATCTCGTTGTTTAGCTGGTTTTCCCACTACCGAGGTAGTACATCCTTTTCATAAGAGACACCGGAGGATCCCCTCCGATACTTTTGATAATTACGAAGAACTTCACAACTACATTATGAATTCTGCATTTGGCACACAGAGAAGAATTCCCATGACTCCGTTGGTGGATGTCAATGGACAGCCCAATCCTTCCACTCCTAGGGAACTTGGAGGAGAAGGTTAACCCCCACACATCACTTTTGCAAATTTTGGGCCATATCCACCCCCTGAGACAAATCCATCTTATGATACTTACCCACAGGGATTCCGATATGGGATGCTAGATCTTAATGACACCATGAACCCTTCGACCACTAATCCTTCTTCAATTGGTATGCCTAGCCTTAATTCGACTGTTACGTACACTTCGTTGGGTAGTCAAGCTAATACTAGACTTGGAGCTATGGGCACTATCCCTTCCGAAGGTGGTGCCACCCATTCTGCTCCCTTTGGAGGCAGCACAACTTCTTTCGCTCCCTCCGTGGGTGGCACATCCACTTCCACTCTGTGCCGCCCTTTTCTGCTGCTTTTCAATTTACGTTTGGTCATGTTCCTTCAGCTTCTACAGTTGTTGGGGGAGGACCACGTCCTAGGACTGCCCATCATTTTAGTGGGAACACTTCGCATTACACGGCTCACATTACACAACCTAACGCACATGTTTCTACACATATACCTGTGACTATGACCACAACTGTTAACCGGCATGTCCCTCCTAACACTGGGAGTGGGAAACTTCCTCATATTGGGGGTGGGCACGTTCCCAACACTAGGGTGGGAAGATTCCCAATGTTGGGGGTGGGCACATTCCCAACATGGGAGGAGGGAACATACCCTACACTAGGGGTGGACACATTCCGAACACTGGGGGTGGGTACAGTCCCAACAATACAAGAGGGTACATTCCTAATGCTGGGGGTAGAAATGTACCCTATAATTACAGTCATTACTCAACTGCTCCTGCTACAACTAGCACGTATATGCCCCATCAATATGGTGGCAATCCTTCTTATAATGCAGATGGTTATGACCCTTATTACAACCCTCCTCAACATGGTACTCATAACACATATATGCCTTCGTACCCTTATACGGCTCAAGGTGGCGGTAGTTATCAGCCCTATGGGCATGGTCATTATTCATATTATCCCTACGGTCCATAAGGACAACCTCTTTTGGGAGCCTTTAATCCATCCTCACAGCCACCGCTCTTGTTTCTTGCTCGTCTGAACCTACCCGATCTTTAGAAGCTTACGAATGATTCGGTGTGTCACGATCCTTCTTGGCCTCCAGTCCCTACCAAGCTCCCTTCCGACATTCCGAAGTTTGAAGGGAAGAGTGGTGAGGATCCGGGTGATCATGTTATGACTTTTCACCTTTGGTGCTCCTCGAATTCATTAAATCAAGACTCTATCCATTCGAGACTATTTCAATGCACCCTCACGGGGGCAGCCGCAAAGTGGTATGTCGAGTTGTGTGGGGGAACTTATAGAGGTTTCAATGAGATAGCTTTGCTTTTCCTAGACCATTTTAAGCAGCCATTTCATTACGATACTAGCACTGATATTTTTTCTACCTTCCTCCAAGACAAGGCCATGCACATATCTGACCACGTTCAAGAGTGGCGTCGACAGTAGAGGATGGTGAAAGCCAACATTCCTCCAAATTTTCTATTGGAATGGTTCCTTAAGTCTTCCATATATTTTGAAAGACATTTTTGTATCTGGTATCATGACAAAGGAACACGCTATACTTAAAGTCCAACAGCTAATACTTAGTCTATGGTCAGTCTGGCATTCTATATGATATTATTCCTGACACACCGCGGCCACAACATGAGCCCAAACCGATTCCTGGACCACATGCCGACGACATTGTGGGATCTACAAGTACTCGAATTGTGGATTTGGTCACCAACCAAATGCAAAATTTGTCTATTGGCTAATCCACACCCGGATAGGCCTGCGCCTCATCCACTCCTACCCAATCGTCTGATGTTCATTCTATACAAACGATGAACCCATCAGGTAACCAGCAACCTGGTGGTAAGAAGAAGGGGAGAAATGACCGTAAGGGTGGGGACAATTCAAATAATGGAAGTAATCAAAACACTCCTAGGAAAGAGAATGCCAACCCTCCTCGGGACGGTGGAAATGCTGGTGGGGACCGTAAGCCGAGACGTAAGGTGAAATTCCCTTGCAAACTTTGTGGGGAGGATCACCTCACTCACTTGTGTCCTCGAATTCAAGAAGCATCAAGCATCTTTCACAGAGCCTAGCTGTGTTGAAAGATCCCCTTCCGCATCGTAAGAATATGGCTTCGAATGCTCCAGTCACTGTCTATGGGATTAATGAAACTACAACGTCTCCTTCTCATGCCGGTGTCTACGGATGCGTGAACATGGTCCAATCTCAGGTTAGTGTTGCTACTCATCAACGTGATTATGGTGCACCACAACTGAATATGAGGAATGAGCCTCCTCCTCCTCCTGACACTTCACTGCGTATCAATAGGCCCACTACTATGCCATTGATACCGAAAGGTGTTCTTAAGCGCTCGGCGCACAATCTCGATGCTCGAGTTTCCCACAACTACCCTATTGTAGAGTATTTGGGTCAAACTCCATGTGCTATGTCGGCTCTTGAGGTGTTATAGGCATGTCCTTGACAATGGCACACCCTTTTATCTACTTTAGGACTTGAGGATGAGAAGAGCCCGAGCATCATTAAATTCGACACTACTGATGTCCAGCCTCGCTTACCTTACCATGTAGCTTTTCAAATCCATGTTAGGTGCTTGGATAAGTTCGTTAAATGCACGGTGGTTGACGAAGGTGCTTCCACCTCGGTAATGTTGTTGGATTGATGGAAAGCTCTTGGATCTCCTTCCCTGTCTAAATCTGAATATGCTTACTGCATTCTATGGTCGATCATTTAGGTTGCATGGTATTATCCCTTCCCTTGAGGTCTACTTGGCTGGGAAATATGTGCCTATTGAAGTCGAGGTGGTTGATGCACCCATCTAATACAACCTTCTCCTGAGAAGGAATTGGATCTATGCAATGAAAGTGATCGTATCCTCCATATTTAGAGTTATCTGCTTTCCTCATGAAAGCATAATTGTGACGATCAATTAGCTATACTTCCCTAGTTCCAATTCCATAGCATCGTCGGGAACCGTTGTTCCCTGGATCAAATATTCTTAGTCAACAAATGGGAACATTGGTGTAGGATTGTATCCATCCTTGGTGGGATAATTCGACTGCCCCGCACAGACCTCCTTTGTAGGAACCATCTCCAATGATTCTCCTTCCTCGCTAAATCATATACCTTTTCGGACATCGTATTTCAGTGATCCGTGGAATCTACCTTCCACAAGTTCCTCATCTGGCGACGTTTCACACACTGGGATGGATATGCCCTTGTCTGGAGTCAAGCTTGCTCATCATGTTCAACAAGCCATTACAGATTCAAATCTCTCTTCTTCATGGACAGTAGAGGAAGATCCCGTTATGTTGCCCGCACAGGCAGTCAACCCATCTTGTTCACATGGATGCTTTTATGATACTCTACCTTCATATGAATATTTTAGCGCGTCCATGCATGATAATGACAAGCCTTGGGAGGATTTCAATCATAGATCTCATTCCTTTCCCACCCTCAGTCTTATTGAACAAGATGAGCCTATAACACAATCTTCCATCCGTTTGGATTTGGATCCAGTCACAGTCTTGTCCAACCTTGGTTTGACATTTGAGTTTGATGAGTCTTTGAGCTCTCCTATAGATCCGCAAATCAGTGCTCCTGAAGAGGTTGATTCTATGTCTAGAATTTCCAACTCCTAGGAGGATGAAATTGCTCTTGCAGATTCCTTCACATCCTTCAGCTTTGCTCTTCATTTTGAAGATGATCATTTTGATCCCTCAGGCATTGGTACTATGGCACCTTCAGTGGTTATCTCTACATGCATGATGCTTGAGATTAACGATAGTGAAGTTGAAAATGTTTCTACCGCAGTGACTTGTATCAGATCTTTCTTTACGTACGTTTTATAGATGATCTTGGTGCTTATGTTTCTTGGAGAAAAGATACTTAGTTGGACTTGTACTTGTTTACCAGCCCTTTTCTATTTTCGATTCAATTATGGCGGGTCTATTCGGAACCCCTAGTATAGATTTAGGTTTCCTCGTTGGTATAATAGGTCTGTCCATCCCCAACAGTACGAGGAAGGTGACTTGGTCCTCCTTGGTGACCGAGCTAAGAAAAGCTTGGGGGCAGGAAAGTTTAACCCCATGTGGCACGTTCCTTACATAGCGAGGTGTGTCCTTGAGAAAGGAGCCTACGATTTGGAATATTGTTAACACCCAAAAAGTGCTCACTACCTCGTCTACCCCATTACATGACTCATTTATCCATATTTCCTACCATATTTGCCTCGAAAACCTTAAAATCCCATTAAAAAGCCTCCAAAAGGCCAAAACACCATTAAACAAGCCTCCAAAAGGCCAAAAAACACCTTTTCCCCCAAAAATAATCCAAAATTCCTCCAAAATAGCAAAAACCCTCCAAAAAGGGAATAAAAAATACAAAAAAGAGGAAAAAGAGGGAAAAAGGAAGCAAAAACCCTATACAGCTGACCTAAACCATATGGTGCCCAAAACCATGGGCCAACACTCCACCACTAAAAACCTATAAATAGGTGATGGAGACCCATCATTTCATATCCACAGTCAATCACACCCTTACTCTGCCAAAATCACTCTTGAAACCCTAGCTCACCCTCGAGCCACTTTCACATTTGAGTGCCCCTTTGGCCCATTTCCAAATCCCCTTGGAGAAAGAGAAAGGAGCAAAACTGGAATCTTGGAAGCAACCCTCTTGGACTGCTGCAAAGGCTTCACCCACCTTCACATTGGAGGTATAATCAATACAAAAAACCCTTTTTATTATCTTGTCTTTTCTGTTTTATGCACATGCTTAGATTAGTTATTATTTTACTGTATTGTCTTTCATTTACTGTTTTTCTGGACTGCTACTAAGGAGTCCCTTATCCTTAGTAGGTGCTCATTTGCACAAGCTAGGGTGAAAACCCTAGCTACAAATATTATGATGGAAACACCTTGAAGGAGCCTAGAAATGGGCTCTACCTCAAGCAGTATTACGCTTGAGCTTCTAGCTTGAGCTAGTACTTTTGCATACTATTGTATAGTTGCTTCTGTACATAGTTTAGATTCCTTTTGGTTTTTCAGATCTGCTCATTTGCTTCCTTTTGGTTGACAAATGTCAGTGGAATCTCCTGTGTCCTTAAGATTCGAGGATGGTGCTAGCCATCATACGCAGTGACTCGCTTCTACTGCATGGGTTATTTATTCACTGGACCATCAGATTGTGTCTTTCGGAGGTGCCTATCTTGGTCCTACATCCAACCATGTGACTGAGTACAATGTTGTAGTTGATCTACTTCGAGATGCCATTTCACATGGTATACAGTCTTTAGAGGTCCGCCTAGATTCACAACTAGTTGTGTCTCAATTGAATGGTTGGTATCGCGTAAGGGATCCTACATTACTATGGATGTTCTTAAGGGTAAGACTCTTGGACCGTCATTTTGTTTCCATTATATATATTCATGTTCCAAGATGTTTTAATCATGTATCTGATGCATACACTAATTATGTC